>KE504125.1:0-340661 GCA_000344655.2 Fomitopsis schrenkii
AACTTCATCTTCCCGGTGGCATCAGTCATCTGGCAGGAGGGGCAGAAAGGCAAGGGCAGTGGCACCATCGACGAGAACAAGGTGAGTACAGCATTACTTGCAGTGACGTTGCTGACTTGTACACCAGAGCGAGCTGAACAGGCGCATGCCCTTCCAGCATGCCGCCGTCTCGAAGCTGATCTACGCGTTCTGGTTGAACGGACCGACGCGCGCCGAGGTGAAAGTTCGCCAGGAGAAGTTCAGTAGCGTGCCCGATAACCTTGTGGCTCTTGTCTGCAATGCGGTGAGTGCTCGCATTGATCTCGCATCCGTGCACTCACACAAGGCATTATCAGCTGGAAGCTGCGATCAAGGACCATCTGCACGCGAGTGCTAACAATGCACTCAACCTGCAGTTCTTGAACAAGATATATGCTCCCAAGTAAGTGTTCCATATGCTTTGTAACCATGAGCTGATGTCCTTCAGGTGGGACGACCTCATGACGCTCCTTGAGGAGATCCACAACCTCAGTCCGGCTGGCTATGCCAGCATGAAGAGCTTGATTTGGGCTCGAGTCAGGCAGGTGCTTGGTCGTGTGTGGGCTGACTGCAAGCTAACTATATGTACAGTGCGAAGATCAAGGAGGACGAGAAGGTACGCGGGCTCGACGAGGAGGGCGCACTCAGCAACCCAAAGAACGACATACCGTTCGATGACCTCGCCGTGGACGAGGTCCAGGTTGAAGATGATGTGGACACTGAGGGGGAGCACGATGAGCTGGAGTCGCACAAGGAGGGTCCGTCAGGAGCTGTGAAGTCGGGAGCTGCAGTGGGTGATCAGGGCAAGGAAGGTGAGCACCAATAGCAATATGAGCAAGAGTTGTTAGCTGAGGAGCTGGTAGGCACTCGGGAGAGCCCGGTGGAGGTGGAGGGACAGGAACCGATGTCGACGATGACTCCCGGTGAGTGGCATCGTGTCTTCAATTATCGCAAGCTCATTCTTCCGCAGCTTCGAGTTCTCAAGGCACGACCGCACAAGCCATTGACCTCGGTGATCTTGCTGGAAGCCCTAAGAGCGCAAGTGCGAACAAGGAGCTCGTGGGCAATGGCATGGTGTCTCAAGTCATAGAAGGTGCTGCCAGCTCTAACAACCCAGGCGACAAGGAAGGCACACTGTGAGACCAGCGTTCTCACTCTCCAAGGTGAGTGGCAGTCCTTAACAACCTGCTTGTTGCTGATCATGTTGAATCCGTATAGATCACTCATACTATAGCTAGAATCTCTCAAGATCTGGAGCCTGAGGTGTCGTCCATGTGTACATAGTGTGAGGGTGTTGTAGCTATCTCTGTATTTGTGCATTGCATGTCTGTATTTAAGCTGTTCAAATGTACGGTTGCATATCGATGTGAATTGTGTGTGGGATTGCAAAATGACCTTAAGACTCTTGCTTGCCTTGTGTCGACTCCTACAAGACCTACATGTGCAGAAAGGCTTGAAGCACTTTACACACTTGGGGGTAGATAACCAAGGAAGACTAGACCACTTTACTTGTGGTGCTTCTGCACTTGCAGGCAAGGACTTCAAGACTTTATGCACTTTGTGCGCTTTAATTTGGGGGTCGCAAGGAAGACACTTACCTATTTGCACTTTGTAGCCTTATTACACATGGCAAGACACACTATCCCTTGCCAAGGCTTGCCAAGACATTTTGATTTTTCCTGATGAGTGTAGTACATAGTAAAGTGTGACGGTAATGATTAGGGCATGAGATATAAGCTTACCATGCTTGTGGCACTTTGGTGCAAGGGATCTAAGGGACTGTAGGAAGATCAGTGAAACAGGTGGGTGGCACCTGCCCTCTGCAAGGGATTATGCCAACTGGCAAGGGCACACCTGGTCAGGAGGTAAGAGTCTTTCTGGCCTTCCACGTCTTGATGCCCCTGGACAAGGGCAGAAAGTGCATTTATGCCTTGCGAGAGTCAAGCAAGGCTTGGCAAGTCATTTGGGTTTTTCCTGATGCGGGGTGTCCTGGGCACGGAGAACTACACTACACCGCCGGCTCACTCGCCAGGGCGGACTAAAACTTGATTGCAATTGATCTGATCTTATCGATGCAGGGGCTAGGTGTGTACGCATCCTTCAGAGGCATCGCAGGTAGAGATGAAAGGTATCTCGTCCTAATGTCACAGAGCTAGTCAACGTGCACAATAGAAAAGCGAGAAAGGTCTCGCCGGGAATAACCCCGTATGGACAAGGCTGAGTGAGGGATAATCACCACTTGTTGTGGCAGACTTGGTGGTCGATGCTTCACATGGCGTAGCAATACTAAGATCAAGCTAGCACTCAAGTTAGATATCAAGCTACACTAATACAAGTTAGCACTTACCTAGCACTCAAGAGGACGAGATGAGTGCTAGGAGTGTGATGCTCTACTACTTATACCCCTCAGGTTTAGGGCAGGGCTCCTACATCAAGGTGTCGTCACATGCGTGAGGCAATTACACTATTGGCTAACTACCGATGATGCAAGATGGCGCAATCTGTCATAAGTCCGGTCTCGGGATATGCGTCAGTGAGTCATGTGCTACAAGGTAAACCCTAGTCTGTGGTTACATCATGTGACTAGTCAGAAGGCCATTCCAGGCGAAAGCTATCGAGCGTATAGTACAAGTCCATGGTACAAAGCGAGATAAAATAGCAAAAATGAAGTAAAAATTAGGGCTTAGCCACTATCGACAATTAGGAGGACAACACGAGGACGGCTGGTTTTAGGAGCCTGACGACATCCCTGCTGTGTCTCTGTAATTGCAACACCATATGCTGAGCTCAATGTGCACTACATGCACATGCACCTCACACCCGGGTGCTCCAGGGCCCAAGAATACAACCCGGGCTACCCAGGGCCTGCGTCCATGCATTCACCTTGATGTGCATTGAAACTTGAAAGCATACAGAAAATACTCAACTATCGCATATAGAATACTCACCAAAGCACGAAGGACATAGACAAACATTCAATGCCACCACAGAACACCATGAACAGGGTGACGTATGCGGTGGGGATCAAGGCGGTGTGCATTTCGAGGTGTGTCGGCACGAGAGTGGGATTGCGGACAGCAGACAGGGAACACGGGGGATTTTTGCATCTGCATCGCTGATGCGAAACAGGGTGATTGAGAGGTGGTGGGGACGCGGCCAGATGTGGAGAGGCAGCGGCCGATCGTGCGTCATCAGAGGCAAGGCGGGAACAATGGCCAAATGCGGACAGTGGAGGGTGCACGGAGTGGACTTGTGCATTCCGACCATCGCTGAAGTGCAAGTGCCGCCACCATGGGCGGGAGGGCTAGTGTTGGAGAGGGTATGCCGCCGCCACGAACTCAAGGGCGAGCGTGCACATGTGCGTGAGTTGGGGGTGTCATGCCATCTGTGTTGAAGCACGCGATCGTGGCGAGCTCGCAAGCTCGGCCGCGATAGTACCTGATCGACGAGATAGGGGGGAGGGGTATATATAGTCAGATTTTCGATGTATTTACCTCACGTGATTGCCCTTCGGGCATCGCTCACGCTGATGCGACTCTGCGGCATCTGAGCCCGGAAATCGCACCGCGGCAAGAGACGCGACACCCCGACCGGAAGCCGACTGCAACCCCGACCTGGCGACTCTGCGACATGCGACGGCTTACTCAAGCAGCGACCCGAAACGGAGACGAAGCACCCAAACGGCTAGGTTCGCATTGTCGAACTAGCTACGGTACAGGCGACGGTGTCTACGGTAGCGGCGACCCTTCCTACATGAAGGGGTTGTTGTTGCGACGCAACCCGTTACACCCTCCCCTAATCGCGGAACCTCCTCGACCGCGGCGCGGACCTGTCGGAATGCCGCGCACTGGAATATTGCGCGCGTTGGTCGGTGGAGCGTCGCGACCGTTGAGCGCGATCCCTTCAACGCGATCGGTGAGCCTGCGGAGCTCCAAGGTATGGCTCCGGCTGTCTGCCAGGAGGCTATCAACTAGGACCGCGATACCGTGCAGCGACGACGGAAGACTGCGGAAGTCGTCGAGGTACATGGGCATCGCCGAGTACTGCGGCGGATCGGCGGGCGTAGCATCGCAGGCGCGGTTCTGGATCTCGGTGACCGAACTCTCCGACCAAGCAAGTGTCGCGTACGGCACGCCCGACCTCTCGACTGCGATCGGGCTATCCGACTGGAAGACACTGTCGAAGTAGTCTAGGAGTCGCGTCACAGGAGCCACGGCGAGCGGCGACGGCAGAGCATCGGGCTCGTGCGCGACAACTGCGCAATACGACTCGAACAGAGCTCGCTAGGGTGCGATCAGTCGCGACATGTCGGAAACGCTAGGGCACGACGTACCAAGTGCCAGCGGGTACCATGGGCCCACGCAAGCCATTCGCGGTCGTTGGACGCGCGGTAGCGAGGCTCGACAGCAAGGTCGGCGCGGAGTACGTCGAGGAGTCGCGAGAATCGAACCCGGTGAGCGTTGATAGCGGCGACGTTGTGGGACATGTTGTTTTGCGAATGTGGGGGCATCTCCTCCTTCCTCGCGACTTCATATCCTCGGCGGTCGAGTCGGGCTCGGATCTAGTCGGGAGCCCAGTCGCGCGACTCACGGGTGGCGCGGGCTACGGCGGGGACCTTCGGGATGTGGTTCGGGCATGTCGGGTATGCGCGACTTTCGCCTATGATTTGTGATTGGTTGGTTTGGCTGTTTCGGACGATGTTCTCTGTGTTTCTGTATTTATTGTGCTGATCGGGTCAGACCGGTCGCGCGCGACGATTCCTGTACATTACGAGGCAGTTTGCCTCTGAATAGACCAGATTCCCCCTCCCCTCAGCGTTAGCGTCAGAGCTCGGCTCCGCGAACTGTTGAGACCCCTCCCCGTGTTGCGACTCACCTGCGTTCACTGCGACTTCGCGTACCTGCGACTTGCGACTTGCGTACTGCGCTGCGACTGCGACTGCGACACTGCGACCCGCTATCGCGACCACTCTTCTTAGTCTCTCCACCCTCGACAGTCGCAGTTCGCCGTGAAGGGAACTCGACCTCCACCTCGCCCCCTTCACACACACACCGCCCCAGCCTCGTCCTCAAGGCCCTCGGCTGACTCGTTGGTCCCTTTAGAGGAGGTTTGGACGCATCAACGCCCGGGACACTCGCGCTCGACGACCGCGTTTCCGCTTGTTCCAACACAATCGCGTCAGCCCATCTGGGGGTTTACTACCAGAAGCTCTGGGGGCAGCCGAAAGCCTGCCACTCGCTGCGTTGCCGGACCTCGCGCGCATGCTTACCCGCTGTCGACTGTTGAACAATAGAGAGCACCTAATAAGGCAGCCGAGTTCACACACCGGCACTCCGGGTAACAGGAGTATCACATGCATTGTAGATAGAATCACATGCATCGGGATTGGTACTATACAGTAGCTTAGTCATACGGTCTCCTACATGTATATAAGGACCCATGTAGCGTAGCTCAACCCCAAGTCGCCTACAAGCAACTTTGTGTGCATCAAGCCTCACAGCAACCCAACCAGGTAAGACAGCGTCCCGCTACACTGCGTAAGATAGCCTGCTCGTCATCGACCTCCCGCGAACCATTCTCGCTGTTGACCCACCTGCCTAGACGGGGCCGAAGCCGCCTAACGCGCCACCGCCGCACGAGCGCCATGCTCTGATCGACTCGCGCACACCCGATCTCGACGGGGATTCGAGACAACGCCCGGGACGGGGCTGGAAACCGTTCTACCGACGACGACGACCGAGCGATTGACGATGAACCGCCCGCCGAGGGCAACTGACGATGAACCACCCACCGAGGGTTACCGAACCGCCTGCCGAGGGCACCGAACGATCGAACCGACCGACCGACGATGAAGATGAAGACGGAGTTGCCGTATCTGGAAGGAGTTTCCGGATTTGGACGAGGATCGCGCCGCACGCTGTAAGCCTTACCTTCGCGCCTAAGGGTCGCCCGTCGTAGCTCTCTTGAGCATGGACTATCGGCCGGATGTCAGAGTGATGGATGGGTTTCGAGATGGGACGATTTCGAGGATGCCGGACGAGGAGTTGCTGGATTGGGGGAGTGACGAGCTGTGGGGAGTGCACAATGAAGTGCCTCGCTTGCTTCGCTCGGGGGAGTGTGTTGAAGCACGCGATCGTGGCGAGCTCGCAAGCTCGGCCGCGATAGTACCTGACCGACGAGATAGGGGGGAGGGGTATATATAGTCAGATTTTCGATGTATTTACCTCACGTGATTGCCCTTCGGGCATCGCTCACGCCCGGGACACTCGCGCTCGACGACCGCGTTTCCGCTTGTTCCAACAATCTGTATGCGCGACAGTCACGGCGATGGACGGGAGCATGTGCGAACTTGAAGAGACGTAACACGCGTGAGTGTCACCCACTGGCCGCCAGAACATCGTTGCGGAGGCATGATGCGAGGAGATGGCTGGTCGCGGGCGGTGGACCGTGCGAACAAGACGGCAGTGGAGGTGGGAGGAAAGAGAGGTGGCGCGCGTGAGGAAGTAGACGGGACAACACTTCTTGAAAGCTCGAGGCCGAAGTCTACTGCAGCTGTGCCCAACAAGATGTCGGCAAGAGAGAGCTTAGAGAGATAGGTGTCCCACAACCACAGTGAATATCGACCCCAGTGAAGTCATTGGTCATGCATATGCAATGATCCGCCTGAAGGCCATCTGAGAGACTGGTAAGGTAGGCCCCGCCCATACCCTGTATCATCATGTGTGGGGTTTTCAGCGCTTTCGTTGTTTGGCCCATGAGAGGGGTTCACGAGCAACTGTACTCTTAGGAAATTTATTTATAATTTTCGACCAGAGAATGATTCAATACAATGAGAGTGAGATATTCCCGGTCAAAAAAGTGGAATCAGAACAATATGCATGCAGTAGTTAGCTGTAAATGTTCGGATGTCAGATGATCGCACAGGCGCCCGCTGTTCGGCCAGAAGGAAATCGACAAGAACTTCAAGCAATGATGTGGCAGAGACCTCCAGAGGATATCTCAGCAATGAATTTGCTCATGCTGAGTCTTATGTGGTGTTTAAAGTCGATTTCCTTCTGGCCGAACAGCGGGCGCCTGTGCGATCATCCGAACGTTTACAGCTAACTACTGCATGCATATTGTTCTGATTCCACTTTTTTGACCGGTAATATCTCACTCTCATTGTATTGAATCATTCTCTGGTCGAAAATTATAAATAAATTGAATCCTAAGAGTACAGTTGCTCGTGAACCCCTCTCATGGGCCAAACAACGAAAGCGCCGAAAACCCCGCACATGATGATACAGGGTATGGGCGGGGCCTACCTTATACGCGAAATTGTCAGTAGCTGCGGCACGTGTCTCAGGCTGGCATCCGATTGAACTCGTGCATCATGTGTATCCTGAAGGGTAGTACAAAGGCTATTGCAGGTGCAGGTCTATGCAAACTCGAGTGTATACGTAGTTCGTTCTTCAACCGCCGTTGTCGACTGGTGCTCATGACTGGTCATTTCAATGACATCTATCGTCGCGAGTGCAGTGAGCACATTGAGCACGGACATGCAGTGTGTATGACTTACCGCTACCGTATACAGCGAGACCTGTGCTGGACTCCTGGAGATCAAGCATGAAGCGTGGAACTAACACTAGAATTACACTGGGAGGACGTCACAGTCAGAATGTGTACCATCGACCAGAAGCATGTGCTCTTGCTTGGAGACTCACGGCGTCATGAAGGAGTCTAAGAAGCTAGTTGGCTACGGTGGCGGGGCGGTGGTTGGTTAGTTAGCCACGGAGTCGCTGCAGTTTTCTCGAGGGCTCACCGCTTTGAGATATATGATGAACTGAATCGCATTCAGAGTCGTTAGGATGCTTGGCAAGATATCACCATATAGTATGCAGTGTTTGGGTGACGACGTTGTACGTACATGAAATATAGTGTACCTGTTCCAAGCCGAGTGATCCCTTAATTGCAACTCAACCTTCGGGAACAGAATCAACTCACCGTCTTGAAGAACAACAAGAGAGAGCGCTCGCGAAGAGTGAGCCCACCAATTCCGGCAGGCGCGCAGGCGAAGGTGATACAACGTAATTGCGAGAACGACAAGGTCTGACATCATTGCACATGCAGGGGCTACGAGGAGAACGTCTGCGAGGAATCAGCATACGGGTCATGCAACGGAGGAGACTGTGCCGATTATATTTCATGACAATGGAAGTTTTACGCACATCTGATGGATGACACCAATGTTAGTCTTGCATTGTGAGAAGCACCAGTGATGTTGACGAGTGACGAGTACCAGTACGCACCTATCGGACATTGCTAGATCTTTGGAGTTGTCCTGCAGGCAGAATGTGTACTCCCCGAGGGATTGTACCTGATAGCCTGAAGTGACCATCGTGGTCTGAGTATGTGGAGGTGGATCGTGAGACCAGCCTGACGTGGGCCCTGGGAAAATGACACACCGCGTTCATAGCTACTGGGACCACACCGAGCAATAGGGTCAAGGACGCCAATGTCCACCTTCGTTGTGCGAGGGCGTACACTCGAAATGCAGACATGACTGTGACAGCGTATCAGCGTGGGTAGACAATGATTGAAAGCGGCGGCTGATAGAGGATATCAAACACACCTGCCCAAATGGTGTACGCGACAAGCACCAGTATGTCAGATGCTAGCAACTCTCCCCTACATCTGTAAAATGGACGAGAATGTCATGAGGCGACATGTAGCCAGATGCTCGCAACTCACCTAGCCATCGTCCATGATGTTGGGTCACCCAGCAAAGCCGCGACTAGGTAAGCAAATGCGACAGCTCGAGCGAGCGCATATATCCCGCTGGCACTTGTAAGCCTCGGCCTCAGCCAGAACAACTCGATCTCCCGCTCGAGGGTCACAGCATAGTCGTATAGTAGCACTACTACACAACGCGGTCGGTTCCAAGGACGCATGCCTGCATGCGAAGCGAGAACACTCACCGGTGGCTGCGATCATACAGCATACGTTAACTCGCCTAGGGGATAATGCTGTCACCGAACGGAGGAGAAAAGGCATGAGGATCAACGTACTGTTGCGACAAGGCGGTGATGATAATCTCCCCCCGTTGAGCGTTTGCCATTCTGCGTGATGGCGCTCAAAAGCGGGAGAGGCTACCTATGCTTTGCAGCAGGAGATGCCCACTTATACCGCACCTGGGACGTCGCTATGGCTCAGGCCGAGTGAGGTGGTTCGCCACCGTACACCTGTCTACAATAACGCTGTTCAGAGTGGAACCGTCACCTCTGTTTGTGAGGCCATCTCCACAGCTTATGAACCCCCATCGCAGAATTGCACCCGGAGGGTGTGGGAGAACCCGACCACAGGGAATACCACATATTCTCAGAATAGCGGCTGGCCCGCACTGTTTCCCTGTCAAATACGCGGCGGAGGTCAGAAGGATGCTGTGTCATTGGGTGAATCCACTGACCAACAGATTTGGATGATCATAGAGGGGCATGCTATGCGCCATGGGAACACAACTGCGGGATCATCTTGGGTGCGGGGAATAAGGAACAATCCGCAAAACAAATTGGCGCAACAGGCGGCCGCAGCTGAAGGACCTGTCCTTGTACCTGATTGACGGCCCCGTGTTGAAACGGCCAACCTGCTACGTGTCAGAGTCAGGGTAGCTACCACACATGTTGGCAGTGAGCCGGTGCCGCATTTTGTTTCGAAGAGCTCAAACACATAATAAACACATAATGAGGGCGCACCTCGAAGAACTTCGATCAGTCGAGTCAACGGATTTACGGTCTCTTACAGCTAGAAACTACCGATGCGTTTCGAACAAGTGACCTTGTCGAGTACTTATCGACATTCCTCTGATGTACCGCTTGCGATGCTCAAATATCTGTTCTGGCGTCGTAGAAGTTGCATCCTATATAGTACCATCCTTAGCAAGGCGATATATGGGCGCGGTCGATGTGTGCTGTAGTACTCGGTAGAGATTACCTCGAGGACGATTGAGTTGCAACAGTATTGATACTGCAGCGTTATACCCTACATAAGCAAAAGCTTCTCGTGCGTATGCTTGTGATGCTGTGGAATATTTGGCGGATGCATTCAAAGACCACTCACGAGCATGGGTCGTTCCGCCGTTCTCTTCGACTTCATCCTCAACATCCATCGTACGGTTCACATACTCAGCGTGGCCGGATCGCCTGGAGACATCGCATTCAACGATAGGGCGACTACACATATGTCAAGGGCGACGTCACCGTACACCATGCGGCCAAGCCTCGTGTGGTCTCCAACGCCCGATTTACCCATAGCACGATGTCGAACACTCTCTTCCAACGCTCATTGGCAAGAGCAAGTTGCTCGACGCCCTCTCTTGATCCCCGCGCTCTTACAAAGTGAGCACGACCAACGAAGAAGCTGCTCACCGCTACAGATATCAGCGCCTGACACTCGGACATTCGAGCTCTACGCACCCTCTCACCTCCATATCCCCACTCAGATCGCACGAATCCCTATCGACGTTCTCTGCGTCTTCCGCGGGCCCCGACCTAGTATCAGCTGGCTGCCTCGCGGCCCAAGCCTCATGTTTTGGCTCTAAACCCTGTTCGACGTCCGCTCACACGCTCACCTCGGGCTCTCTCTCTCGAACGGGGTGATTCATCCGTGACTATCGCTTCCGAAGGCCGTGGATCACGATACTTGTGTAAGTCGACATCATGGAGGACAAGGTGGAAGTAGCTCCCGTAGGCAGACTCCAAACATAACGTTCTTGAGGGGGGGATGGGCGGTTGTGTATGAAGGTGGAAGAGGCAGAGACAGAGATGACCAAATGAAGGTTCGCGCGTAGCCGCCGGGGCAGCCTGGAGAGCGTCTACGACGTTGATCCCGACGCCCAACCACCGGTATGAACTTTCTGCGCGTTCGTTCTCGTCGTCTACACACGGCTATATGGGCATAGTCGGCCCTTCACCGAGCTGAACGGTTCTCGTTTTGCTAGCCCTGTCGTGCGCAGCGCTCTATACTTACGCGACCCCGAGTACTACACCTGCGTCAGTGCGTTCTCTGGGTTTGCCCTAATCATTTCGCGAGTTCCGCTTCATCCCGCCCTCACCGCAGTCTCATTACTGACTCCTATTGGGCAGACATACTACCATACGACTCCTGGATCCGCATCTCGAGTGACCCAGCCTTGGAACGACACCTTGTAACGACTTCTTGCATACGTCTTCTCGGACTCGCCCACGCTCTCCCGGCCTTCACGCGATCACACACGCGCGACCTCGTATATTAACTGCTTCCCAAGCCGCGATGCCGCTCCTCCATCGACGCAAACGATCCACCTCCGTGGAGGCCACAGGGCCATCGACATCCACCAACACTATAACGATATCCGCCCCAGCGAAGATGCAGCCCTCGACGTCTGGCTCATCCTCGCGGCCACGTCGGACATCAGCGGACCCACCACCACTGCAAACACTCACGCGCGCGACGCTGAACCACATGCGGACCGGATCTATTCCGGTGATCTCGAGCACCGGGGTGACAACCACGACGGCGATGGCGGGCAGCAGCAAGGGGAAGGGGAAGGAGCGCGGAAGGGAGCGACGCAAGGACAAGGAGAAGCGGAGCGAAGACGGGCACGCGGTGAGTGTGCCGTCGTCTTCGAAGGGGAAGGAGCGCGAGGGGGAGACGTCTATGCCTCCACTATACGCGCGTTTCGCGAAGAGTGCGAGCGTCGAACGGGCGGCACCAGTGGAAGAGAAGCCGCGCGTACGGACAGAGAGCCATCGGACGGCAGCCGAGGTCGAGGAGAGGGAGCGGAGACGGGAGGAGCGCAAACGGAGGGAGGAGTGGGCGCGAATGGACAACACGCGGGTTCTGGAGATGAAGCCGGAGTCGCCTCTTGCGACGCTGGAGCGGAAGGCTTACCGAGACGCTGAACGCGAACGGCAGCGAGAACAGGAACGGAATCGAGAACGAGAGCAGGATCGGGATCGAGACCGCGACAGAGAAGCGCGTCGGCAGGAGAAGGAACGGAAAGCGATGGAACGCGAAGTCGCCCGTGCGGTGGAACGAGAGCAACGGCGAAGACGTTTGCGAGAGAAGGAGCGGGAGGAGGAGGAGGCACAAAAAGCCAGAGAAGCGGCGTGGGCGAAGGCGAGAGAGGAGGAGGCCAAGGCGGAGGAAGAGAGGCGTCGAGAGGAAGGCCGAAGACGGCAGGAAGAAGATCGGATGCGCGAGGAAGAGGACCAGAGGCGGCATGAAGAAGCACGGAGGCGATATGAAGAGGAGATGAGACAACAGGAGGATGCCAGAAGACGACAACAGGAGGCGCACGAAGCAGAAAGCAGGAGACAAGAGGATGCTCGGAGACAGCAAGAGGAGGCGCAGAGACAGCACGAGGCAGAGGTCCAGAGACAGCGCGAACGCACAGCTAGCCTGCAAAGTCAAACGGCATCAGCGAGCGGTCACGACACGACTCCGAGCAAGCGAACAAGCTCCCGCGCCCCCGCCACGTACCGAGCATCATCGTCTGTCCCCTCGAACCCGTCCAACGTGTCGAGCCCGGCTGCAAACTACCCTCCTGCGGACCCATCCCTTCCTCCCGAGTACGCGCCTCTCGCTGCACACCATGCGCATCATCAGCACTCCTCGTCAGTGACCACGTACCCACCTGTGCCCGGCGGCGCGCAACCCACGCTGACCCTGCGCCCGTCGCGCTCCTTCGAGAACGTGCGCAGCCGGCGGCCGAGCCACACGGGCCCCCCGCTCTCTCCCTCCGCGCGGCATAACGAGCGCGCGTACGGGTACGGCCATGGCAACGGCGGGCACCACAGGAGCATGTCGAGCGGTGCGTCGGTCGCAGGGGCGAGCGTCCGGAGCCATGGCCTGCCCACGCCGCCTAGCAGCGCGAGCAGTGCGGTAGGACAACCGGCTCTCACACAGAACATCCATCAGGTGGCGGCGGCGGCCCATGCTGGGTCGCAGCAACTGATGGTCAAGTTTCCGTCAAAGACATCAGTAGACAAGCCACTGCCTACGCCGGTCGCTCCGGTCGTGACGCCTGCGCCGGCCGCACCTGGGTCTGCTGGGCCCGTGCCGCCCTCGCCAACGACCGAGTCGAGCAAGCCGCGGAGGAAGTACTCACTCCTCGCCGCTTTTGGGCTCAAGAGCAAGGGCAAGGGAGACGAGAAGGTGCGTGCTTCGACATTCATACGCGCCCACTTTCGCCATTCTTTCTTTACCGAGCCCCTCTGCTCCCGCATCGAATGGCGCTTTGCAGCCCATTCAGTCGCTGGGTGGCTGGTGCTCTGTTCGCTCGAGCCTACCTGACGTGTGCCCTGCCCTGCATCTCAGAGTCGATGGAACAACGGCACAGTGGGGGGCGACGCTCTTCGTGTTCGTCCTCGCGTGTATCGCGCCGGAGGCGAGCCCTCGCTGTTTGCGGTGTGCCCATTGCTGTCATACGTCGCTGCTTCTATCACGGTGCGCGTGCTGCAGAGACGCTGCCCACTATCTCACCATCTCTTCACTCCCTTTGGAGGAGGAGGAGATAGGTAGTTCGACTCCCACCCGTATCTACACGCGTTGGGGCCGCCGCCTCGATCCGGTATGTGTCTGGCGTCCGTCAGTTTTCACGCCGAGGCGTTTGGGTTGTGTACCGTTTGGATACCTCTACTTGCGATGTCGATCCTCCATAGAGGGTGCCGGCGCGCGCTATCGCCGGACGGTCTATTCAGCGCATGGACAGCCTCGTTCTCCAAAGGGAGAGGTGGACGTGTAGCCTGTCGTCCGTCGCCTCCTAACTGTCTGCGCAATGTCATTCTGTCACTCTATGATGCAATTTCTCAATTCAAGCATCAGGTCTTCACATGGCGGATGAGATGTGGCGTCGTTCGCACCCGCTTCGATGCGCACCGGGTGTGATGAATGAGAAGCTGCACAATGGACAGCTTGTCCACTGGTTGTGACACGTGAAGAGTACAACTCTTCGCTGCAGAGGATGCTCTCGCCATGTCTAGAATGGGGTGCATTTTCCGGTAGCGTGCTCCGTCTGCTGTCGCACCCGTGTCGTCGCGAGTGGCGTCGAAGCTGTGGCTATGATTGTCCTCCGTCCGAACGTGGCTTTGGTGCCCATCTAATTGGAGTCCGGAGATGTTAGGAGGAACTACACGCGGACTTCTATCGAAGTCATTCAGGTGCCGAAGGCTTCGGAAGGTTGCTACTCCCGTGCGTTGTTGTTCTTCCCAACGTTTCGGTCTTCGCAAAGGATTGAAGCCGGTTTTCGTCCTGGCGCTGACTCTTCAGCCCACTGGCTAAGAATGCTTGCAGCCTGTCATTTTCGCGCCACCGTCTGTCGACGAGTAATGATCGTCCAGTGCAGGGTTCGATCGCATGGCCCGAGCGTTCGAATTAACTCTAACTTTTGGGCGCTCCGCCCATCGCAGGCGAGCAAGTTGCCTGTTGGGGACACGACGTCAGAGATGCTGTCATGTTTGCCGGCCGGAGAAAGATCACGAGCTGCTTATTACGGCCTCCCTGCCGACGCTCTTCCGCTTGGCTGGTGGCCTGTACTGTTTGCGGTGGGCGAGTGTGCGGTCGCGACGAGCGCACGTGGCGGCTGCAGCGCGGTATTGAATGGTGGGAGAGGACAAGACAGTCGAAGGCATTGCCGTGTCAGCTAATGGGCAGGGATGTCGTGCGTCAATTTATGCCTTCTGTCTGCCAATCCCGGTCGAGGCCCGGTACGTACACGGTCCAGGAACATTTTCTTTCTTGTGCTGCATCGATCGGCGCCTTTTGCAACCTTACGGTCGCGTTATAACGCGTGCCGTGCGCGTGCTGGGGTCGCCTTTGCGACCCGTCTCGTCTGTTGCTTTGTTCCACCAGCTCGGCGCGAGGCTGCTTGCTTTCTTCTCCTGTCTCTCCACTGGACTCGCCGCCGAAAATGCCTGTGCGGACCAGCGTATACCCGTCTTTCTCCCTCGACGCCGATGCTCTCGCGCGCGAACGAGAGGTGCACGTTCGTCGCAGCACCGTGCCCTCTCAGCGCCCGCGGCCAGAGGCCAGCACGCACGCGCCGGGCAGCTACAGGAATGTTGCGCAGACCCGCGCTGGTAGCGAGCGCAAGCCTCATGCGACGACTGGGAGGGAGCAAAGCAGCAGGAGGTCCCATGACCGCGAAAGTGGCGCGTCTGCTAATCGGACCCGTTCAGTAGCCTCGGTGAGCCTCCTTCCAAGCCGTTGGCGTCTTCCTTGGCGCCCAGGGACGCTGTGATTGTCAACTTCCGGGACCGGGGTAGCCATGCTTGTCTTTGGTTGTGCGTCCTGACCGTACGCGAACACTGGCGGTGGGGGACACCTCCTGGTGGTCGTGATACTGGCCGTCGTCGTCGGGTGCATACGGCTACATGATGCATGGAGCATGGCAGGGTGCACGTTCTGTCGTTCTACCTACACATTCTTTCGTTGCCATCTTACTAACAGCTGTTCTCCGTTTCGTAACAGCGCACACCACCTTCCTCCCACCATTCAGCCGCCGCAGCACAGCCAGTGCCATTGACAATCCAGACGCCTTCCAGCAAGTCCGACTCCCAACGTCCTCCGACACAACGTATGCCATTGCGGATACCATCCTATCAACAGGTCCCGGTCATTCCGCGGACGCCCTCCGGTTCCCATCCCTCTGTGCATCAGATATTCCAGCATCCAAGTCCGCCGGGCTCCCAAACACACATGTACCCGCCTCAAGGCTACGCTTATGGTTACCAGCACCCTGCAGTGTTCCAGCCTCATTCCACGCCGCAGCCGATACCATCTTCCGGTCGAGCGACCAGTCCCCGTGCTGTCCATCGCAAGGCACCGCCCCCTATTCATGGGTACCCACCGCAGCAGAATCCCTCAGCACTTTCATTCCATTCCGCAGGCTCCCTACAGACCAACGGGCAGCATGCCCCAAGCATTCATGCGTCACTGGCCTCAGGCTCAGGCTCCGGCTCTTCGAAACCCAGCAGTGGCGTCGCCTCCCCACCCACGAGGTCGACGTCTGCACTTCATCTTTCTCAGAACAGGAGTCGGCCAGACGTCGGCAGCGCCAGTGGGCACGGGCACGAGTCCAAGGACAACATGCGCAGTGACGAGTCGCGCACGCCAGCGCTGGTATCCACCCCTCGCCCTCCGCAGAGCGAGGCCGATGAGGACCAGCGCCTGAGCCGGATGGCGCTCCTCCAACCTCGCGAGCTTGCACAACCGCCAGCACCCTCGGTGCTGCCCCCAGCACACTCGTCCCCCCCGCCGGCACACAGCCTGGACGTACCCCAGGACGTCGATCGCGAGAAGCGCACGCCCAGCCCCGCGCCTAGGCCTTCCCACAACGCGCGTGAGCACGACCAGCACACGGAGGTGCCTGTTCTAGGCCAGCCGCGGATCTTTGCGGCGATGGGCACGGAGGATCTGGAGGAGACGCAGGGGCCGAGGGAGCAGTGGGAACACGAGACACCGCTTGTGAGAGGCAAGCCAAGGATCTTCGTTGCCCAAGAGAACGAGCTTTGTGGGCCGGAGCCTGCCGCGGACATCCAGCAGAGCAATGCACATACGCAGGAGGGCGACGCATATACCCAGCCTGCACGCCCGGCGAAGGGTGCGGAAGAAGAGAAGGGCGACGATATCGTCCGAGCCTACCCACACACGCATGGCTACCCCACGCCCCGCTCGCGCTCGCCTGTCCTCCCCACCGAGCGCACCGCTCCTTCCTCAGAGGACGAAGACGCGCGGGGCCGCCAGCGCGCGTCGCCGCGGAAGGGCAGCGAGGACGGGCACCGCATCTCGCGCTCGCTCCCGCCGACGCCCTCGCCGCGTGCGCCCTCACCGGAGCCGCAGCACGATACGGACGTCGAGCGCGAGAAGGAGGGCAGCCAGGTGCGGCGGCGCCTCCGGAAGGGCGGGAAGCGGCGGGGCAGCAGCAGCCAGAGCGACTCGGAGGACGACGGGCGGAGGCATGGGCACCACTTCGGCTTCCACCTCCGCGGGTTGGGCATCTTTGGCGTGAAAGGGCTGACGGAAAAGCAGGTGGACAAGCTGGGCACGAATGAGCCTCAGCCTCAGCCTCAGACGAGTGCGAGCGCAAGTGCGAGCCCTGAAGACGTGCCCGGAGCGGCAGAGGGTGTAGCGGGCGCGAGCGTGCAGAGGAGGGGGAGCGAGAGCGATGGGCGGAGGAAGCTGAGGAAGGACAGCAGGCGCGGGCGGCGCGAGGAGCGGGACGCGGACGCGGGCTTCGTGCATGTCGACGGGCCCGCGGTGCAGGAAGAAATGCAGCGCGGGCGGCCAGGCCCCGGTGCCCCGCCGACGCCTGTCTCCCCTGAAGAGTACGCGCATGCGAGAACGCAGCGGCGGGGCGCGAAGCTCGCGAAGGCGCTCCCCGCGGCCATCGCGCCGCCGCCGGAACCGCAGAAGTCGCAGAAGCCGAGCAGGCCGTACCCGTTGGTCAAGCACCTGCTCGAGCCCGCGCTGCTGGCGGGCCTTCTGGTGTACCTGGACTTCAAAGAGTGGCTGGGCGTGGTGCGGCTGAATAGCCAGGTGCGCGAGGAGGTGCGGAAGCAGCGCGCGCTGACGGAGTGCGTGCTGGAGAAGTTCCTGGGCGTCGTTGGGTATGCGCGCTGGACGTGGGGCGTGGATCCTAGCCTCACGAAGGGCAAGAATAAGGCGCGGGCGAGTGAGGGCGACCAGGACAAGGACAAGGACAAGCCGAAGCCGCCGAACGATGGCGAGCCGCTGACTCTGACGCTGCAGGTGAGCTTGGAGGGATAGCGTACGCCGGACTGAGAGACTGATTGTGTCCTGCAGGATCTCAATCTTTACATGCGCGGAGTTTCCATGCCGTCCTACCAGTTCTCCACGCTTGCCATGGAGTACCTACATGCTCGGGGCGACCCGAACCGAATCGCTTTGATAAGCGAGCTCGCGGCATGCTGCCGTGCGTACACCCGCGTAGTCCTCCGTCTGCGTACACAAGCAGAGGCGGAGGCCCGCAACCCATCGTCCGTGCCCGCCGTCGCCGGTTCGCAAGCGCCGAGTTCGCCGCCGTCGCGCCGTGCCCCGTCGCTGCAGCGCGGGACGTCACGTGCGTCGAGTAGGGCGCCCTCGGTCTCCCCGTCGTACACTGCTACAGTCCACCACGTCCCGGTGCGGGCGGCGCAGTCGCCGCTGTTCCGCCTCAGACGTGCGCCGCTGCTGCGCATCTTTGTGCCCTCCCCGGACGGCGATTGGCTGTCCGATGAGAGCGTCGTTACGTGTGAGAACGAGCTTAAGAAAGCGGGGGTGGCGCATTTGATGCGGGCGGGGGATGTCGTGTGGGATGTCGCTGTTGGGGATGAGAGTAATATCGGGCGGATGGTGTGGGATGGCGCGTACCTCCTTGTGAGTGGCATGTTTTCTAGATCTCCGCCCCGAAATAACCCACTCTCATATAGGACCTCGACTTTACGTGGTCACGCATCGGCGACCTTCCCAAGTACTTGCCTACACTTGCTTTTCCTCCTTCTTACTTCCATCGTGTCATTCGTACGCAAGGAAGCGGCAACCCTATCTGTCATATTGACATTGCGCCGTGGGGCGAAGAGATCGCGGAGCATCTGCAGCTGCTCCAAGACAGGACGAGAACTGAGACGTACGTAACGTCAACCCACCATCCTCTCCCTTTCCACTAACCTGCGTATGGTTGCCATGACAGACCACAAGGCGGTCACCACATGGTCGTTCGCTGGGTTCACCGTTCGACCTTCACAATCGGCCCACCTGCGCCCAACAAGCCCGTCCGCATACCTTCCATGCCCAACGTAGGCCCAGGCCCTAGCCATGGCGCATGGCTAGTCGATCCGGGGTGGTACGGCCGCGTCGTGGTGGAGGCGGAAGGGACAAACGAGGGCCTCGCGGATCTGCAAGCGCGATGTGGACGTGCTTTCCCGCCTCGCGCTGTCGGTGCGCGGGCGGGCGGTGAGCAAGCGGCGAAGGAGCAGAACATAGTGTTTAAGATATTGAGAGAGAGGAGGTGTGTGTTCTGACCGAGGTCTGCATATATGCGTGTGCTGACGGGTTTCCTCTCTCTCTGCAGCCGCCCTGGCGAGATCTGGCTGCGTACTGTGCGAGAGAAGGAGCGGCTGCGGTGAGCCGTGTCCAGTAGATGATGATGGTTTGCTCGGGATGATTGGGCCGTGGCGACAAGCGACAAAAACTCGCAGCCGCGAGGTGTACATGGTATTAAGATCGTCATGTTGTGCGTTCCGTATGCATTGTTGTTGTTGTTGTTGTTGTTATTTTTGTATGTTGTACTGCTAAAGACCATCGTAATAGTCTAGACGATCGTGCCATTCAAGGCTATGTACCATTAATCTTCGTCTTGCTATTTCTGCGTGGTGTAGTGTCTCAGAAACAAATACTCTTGCTGAGACAGATTTGGTCATGCTATGCGCACATTTATTCCGATCTTCTCTTAAGTCCTGTCTTAACCCTCTCCCCGTGAGCGCTGTCACCGTCACACAAGACGCCGAGGATCTACGGTCGGTGGCTGAATTGGAGAAAGATCCCCCCTCCTCCTCCTCCTCCACCAGGTCCACCATCTTGTCGCGCGCGTCCCGCCGTCTTCCTCACGCGCACCACCTCTCCTTTCTCCCACCACTCGCCGCCGCCTTGTTCGCACGTTTTGTACTAGGCTACGGGAATAGCAGGTACAATGATTTGCAGCAGCGGCTGAGCAGCCATGAATTTGACTACATAGAGACGCACGGATGACACGCACACAGGGACCTACTTCGAAGGAGAACACCGCTGCCGGTCGAGTGCTGATGTCGTCCAGAAAGGTGAGAGCAATACGCGGTATGTGCACTCATAAGGCGCTTATTACGTTGTAGAGGGGCCGTTCCCCACACAGGTACAGTAGTGCGGCTATATGCGCAAATTGACTGCCCTGGAGCTCAGGATGAGTGCGCGCCCACACAGGGCTATCGCCCCCCACTCCTCCCGAAGGCGGGAGGGCTTCCTCAGACTTCCTCACTGTATATATTGAGGTGCACGCACGGCGGTACTTGAAGCACAGTGTTTCTCATGACTTCTAACACCACGACATCTCAGATCATCCTCAGATCCGAGGCGGAGACAGTGCTGACGGTCGACTTGGCAATACGAGCAGCCAATGGTGCCAAGCAGATCGATGTTGCGTTCGAACTTGCTGTCGGTGCTGCTGTGAATATCGTCGACAAACTTTCGGGCCACGAGCCCTTTGCGCCGGAGCTTCTGCGCATCCAAGTGGTGAGCTCGCACAATTCCTCCAAGGGTGGCAGGTTTCTGTGTGTTCACTTGCTCAATACATTCTTGTTCATCTGGTGCAGACATATCGTCTCTACGTCTGGGCGACTGACACACTGACTCTTGCAATCGCCAACTATGGAGAGGGTATGTGCGCGTTCCCTACCGCTTTGAGCGGGTTGGGAAGTCCTGCTTGTTTGCTTTTTGAGTCACTGAACCTCGCTACGCAGAGTTCGACGGTAAGATCGTCAAGTTATGTGCGGACAAGACGCTGTCCGTCGAGCAACGGCGCGACAAAATCAACCAGTTTATCAAGGTGACCATAGTCACTTCGTGCCCCACCACATTATTTGTTCTGATCACGAACCTGGCGCATGCGCAACCTAGGAAGCAGAGGCAATCCACACCACGGCGAAGAGCATCATGACCAACCTCACCATCCTCAAGGACGATTTCACCGCAGTCTTCCTCAGATTCTGCGCTTGGGTAGCGAAGGAGTTAGAGGACTTGGTGAAGTCGATCAGGAGGACCCTAGAGCAGGTGGAACGTGACGTAGAGAGGATACACCGTGCCGCGGCTGCCGCAATCTTTGGTGGCACGTTTGCGGACACCGCTTCCGACTCGTATCTGGCAGCGGCGAGTCCGGTGCGTCTTTCGGCGTCGACCAGAGGCTGAATGCTGATCAACCGTACAGGATCCGGACACATACACAGGCGAGCTAGCCAGAGAGGACAATGTCGGCGATGCCGTGACAGGCATCAACGCGCTCGGGAAGCTCTGGCAGGCAGTGACCAATGATGCGCAGGAGATCGAGCTCTGGCTCAAGGATGGTGCAGATGACGCGGTAGGTCTATCGCTGGCGCCATGTTCCGCTGATGCAGAAACATGCTGATCCTCGTACAGGACCTTCCGACTACATGAAGCGTTCGCTCGAGGAGGCAGCCCACATATACGCTGATATGGCTGTCCCCCTACGTGCATATGCAAAGACCCTCGCAGAAACGAAGATACCCCGTTTGGAGGGTAAGTAAACCCGATGAGGGGGTTGCGCTTCTCTTTACGATAGTCGTGTCAAATAAAGTCCATGACTTGCACTGTGCATACCGCACTATCAGACGTCTTAGGCTACTTCATGCGTTCTCATGCACTCACTTGATTGTCCCGTCCGCACATGACGACTTCCTCTTGGCTCATCTGCTCCTGCGTCGCCAAATCTCGCGGCCTTTGGCCAATAAGCAGTTCTGTTTCAGCGGGATTTCTAGACTGAGGGGCCGAAGAACAATAACGAGGAAAGAAGCTGAGAACACATACGAACGTCGCGAATGTTGCTTGTCGCAAATGTGGCTCAACGAGGCGAGCGAGCCGCGAACATGCACATAGCGTGATCGGCATTGATTTCCCTGATGAAAATCGCGGGCCATGTCCATTGAATAGAGCGTAGTGTGGTCCGGTCTAGTACGTGAGTACGTGAGCTTCGCTAACGCCGCACCTTCTTCGGCTTCGTGGGCGTGTCCACGAGCGCAAGGTGTGTGTTCCTCCCCATCCAGCCCAAGACGTCTTCCTCTTCGTCGTCTTCCATCACGCCCGCCTCGACCGCTGACTTCCCGCCTTGCGAGGGTGCCGCAGTTGAGCCTAGCAGAAGCACATCCGGCGAACTCGACGATGCCCAGTCGTCGTCGTCGTCGGCCCGGCCCTGTACCTCCCTCTCGAGCTCGCATTTTGGCAAGCGCACCACGCCCTCACCGCTTGCCTGTGCCTGCGACCGGCCTCCGCGATCCTTGGGCTTCACAGGCGTCGCCGCAACGAGAGTGACGCCCTTCGCGCTTGCCGCCCTTCTCGCCTTTTCCGCGCCGGCCCCGGCATCCTTCGCCCTCTGCGCCTCCCGTACCCTCTCCCCCTCCTTCGCCCGCGCCGCGGCGCTCTCGCGCTCCCGCGCCTGAGCCTGCGCCTTGCCCTTGAATGCGGTCGTCATGCTCACCTCGCGCACGATCGCGCGCTTCTTCTGCGGGACCACGACGGACTGTGAGCGTGCGCGCTCCTGCTCGAGCGACATTGAAAGCGAGCGTGAGCGCGCACGTTGGAGCGCGTGCGCGTCCTCTGCGGGTGGCGGTCTCCGGCGGGAGGCGCTGGAGGAGTGTCGGGATCGGGAGGTGGACTTGGGCTGGGAGGCAGCTGATGTCTTCAGCCGCTTGGGCGCGGGGCGCGGGGAAGCGGGAGGCGTTGAGTGCGGGGAGTCTGAGTCGTCAGTGAAAGGCGACTCGGGGAACACCTTCGAGCGGAGGAGCCTGCAGAGCTCGGGTAGCTTGGACTTGAATCTGAGTCGGTATGGTGTCAGCACATGTGTGGGGTGCACGGTTCCCCGGTGTGATGATGACTGACCGAGGCTCGACGATGTGCTCGCAGAACATCTGCATCCAGTCTCGCTCGTCTACTGCTTTCTGCTTACCCTTCGCCCGCTTGCGTTCTGCGTCTTGTTCATCGAGCGTCGCCATGAGCTGCCACATCGAGAGCTTGTCCATGAACAGCTCGAGGTACTCTTCGAGAGCCAGCGTCGGCAGCGGCGGGGTCGCTTCTTTCCGCGGCCGCCTCCGCTTCTTCGACGGCGAGAGGTGTGCTGGCAGTTCTGGACGAGGCTCTTCCGCGGGCAATGATGGCGCTCCTGGTAGGGAAAGCAGAAGGAAGTGAAGTAAGATCTGTATCTGCACCCTGCCATTGCGCATGAGTACCGGTGCCGCCATTCTCGAAGTGAGACTTAGACTCACTCGCGTTGTTCCATCCTCGCGAGCCACCTGTCCTTCCACGCCTCTTCTGCATCATACACGCTCACTTCGGCGTTCGGGTCCTGCGTCTGCGCCTCCAACTCTTCATCGCCCTTGGCGTTCTTGAACGCGAGCCACATCATGTGTTCTTCGTCACCGTCTGCGTCGTTGTCATTCTCGAGCATCTGGTTGATACGCTCGTGGTATTTCTGCGACGCGGTCCGCGGTGTAAGCAGGAGTGGTCGGAGGATATCGTGAAGGGGGTGCGTGGAGAGTTTATCGCTTGGGCTGACCCATTGAACCCGTAGCATTGTTGGAACGAATAAGCGAAGGGACATGATGGACTGGAGAAAGTACGTCAGATGAAGTGTCAAGAACTCAGATAATTGGAGGTGAAGAGTGCATAACATGACTGAACGTGTCGGCGACGTATACGTAGCACGAATTAGACTCCTCGTACGCGTCGTGAGTTTGTGAGTAAAAAAGGACATCGGCAACGGGCGAAAGCAGATTCAAGCACGAAGAAGTAAGTTGAGTCATCCATATCGTACTAGCACAAACGCTTCTTGCTAGGTGCAACAGATTCTCTTTCGCAAAAGAAAAGACGTACCTCGGGAAGCCATAGGAAGCGAAGATACGCTTGCTTGGCATGCGCGGCTGCGCCTGTCTTCTCAGAAGCCTCATCTTCAGCTTGAAGTATATTGTCCTTGTCCAAAGCACGTTCTTGTTGACTGGTCCACTTGATTGGACACCCCGTCGAAAGGGAATATGCCAATGGCATGACCATACTACTGATGGCCATTGTCAATAGTGCTATGCTGGCTGGAATCAGAAATCATGAACACGTAGCAAGAAGTGATGTACACTTACAACCCTCTGATCCTTCAATACAAAATTGGTTGATGAAGCTTATGCGATAGTACTCAGCAGTCAGCTCTTGACGAAAGCTCTGGCAGTCGACCCGCACGCGTCGTGTCAACGCCAACTGTCACGGTCCCGTGCCTACGGGCGCCTCTATGTCACGCTTATGCAAGAAATCGCTATACCTGCATCCCGCCACTTGCGCACCACCCTCACGATGCCAGAACACTCGCGCCTCGAAAGCGGTGCATCAGACGGAATCAGACCACTGTCGGGCGAGGTCACTTTCTTGATGCTCGGCAGCTCCTGGCTGTAAGATACCGTAAATCCGTACAAACGATCCAAGTCCTTCGAAGTCGAGGTGCATCGCGGAGTATGTTTCGAGTTCGAACCAGAACGTAGCTCTTCCAAGCAAAGCGGCACCGGTTGACCTCCAACATGTGTGGTAGCCACACTGTCATCGGACAGCATGTCTTAACATCAGTTTGTAGAGCGGATGCCAGTGGTCATAAACAGTATCACACCGCCACACTCTCGTGGTGACTACCCGAGGGCTACTAGTCACGCAGTCTTGATCTTATCTCGTCGCTAAAACAGCATGGCTGAGCATTGTACTACCTACGGACTGTTGTCAAGACACGAAGTCACCCGAGGACGCCTTCCCTTCGTTGAAATGTATATCGTACTAGCATGGCTGAGCTAGCTCTTTCAGTATGTTATACTCTATATCAATTATCTATCGAAGCTAACAGCGACTCGTAGGCTGGTACTATGGCAGACGTGGTCCACATATGCTCGACATCGTAAGTCGTCGATGCGGCCCTTTTTTTACGAGATGCAGACGTTTTACGCTTCACTGACACGAGTTTGAGGTTGCGCTTATATGTAGCATATTCATTCAGAAGCTCATTGACGCGCTGCAACGAGATCGGACCAGCGGATCGAGTGTCATCTGTAGGATTACGCCGTGGCGGTGATAGAAGTCTCACTGCCAGTGCTTAATATCCTTGATCCGACACATTCTACCACGCAGCGAGGCTCATTGCAGCACGTAGCTTTCATGTCACCCGGGAGGGCCGGAACCAAGGAGAGTCAGCAGCCTGTTACGCCAATTTGGAGCCTACATAGCGCGGATTGTTCTCCATTGACCGCACCCAAGGTGGTCCCACAGTTGTGCTCTCATGGCGCATAGCATTCACCTCTATAATCATAGTACAGATCTGTTGGTCAGTGGCCGCACCCTATATCACACTGTTCTTCTGACCTCCGACGCGTACTTGACAGGGAAGCGGTACGGACCAGACTCTATTATTATGAGAACCAGTGGTATTCCCCGTAACAGGGTTCTCCCACACCCTCCGGGTGCATTTTCGCGATGGGGGCTCATAAGCTGTGGAGATTGCCTCCAAACGGAGATGACGGTTCCGCCCTGAACAGCGTTGTTGTGGGGAGGCGGACGGTGGCGAACCAACTCACTCGGTGTGCCTGAGCAAGAGCGATTCGCAGGTGCGATATAAGCGGGCCTCCCCTGCTGCAAAGCATAGGTAGCCTCTGCCGCTTTTGAGCTTATTCACACAGGATGGCGGACGCTCAAGAGGAGGAGGATATCATCACCGCCTTGTCGCAACAGTACGTTGATTCTCAAGTCTTCCCTCTCTTCCGTTCGGTGACAACATCACGCCCATAGACGAGTTGGCATCTGCTGTATGGTCGCAGCCTCCGGTGAGTTCTGTTGCTTCGCATGCATGCGTCCTCGGAACCGACATTGTGTTGTGTAGTAGTGCTACTATACGATTATACTGTGACCCTCCACCGGGAGATCGAGCTGTTCTGGCTGAAACCGAGGCTCACAAGTGCGAGCACAATGTATGCGCTCGCTCGAGCTGTAACATTTGCCTACGTCATTGTGGCTTTGCTGGGTGACCCGACATCGTGGACGGTGGCTAGGTGAGTGGCGAGCATCTGGCTACACGTCGCCTCACGATATCCTCGCCCATATCATAGGTGCAAGGGCGAGTTGTTAACATCTGACATCCTGGTGCTTGTCGCGTACACCATTTGGGCAGGTTTGTTGCTTTTCTCTACTTATCAGCCACCTATAATCACCATCGAGCCTGCGCTAATATGACGTCATAGTCATGTCTGCATTCCGAGTATACGCCCTCGCACAACGAAGGTGGACATTGGCGTCCTTGACCCTGTTGCTCGGTGTGGTTCCAGTAGCTATGAATGCGGTGTGTCATTTTCTCAGGACCCACGTCAGGCTGGTCTTACGATCCATCTCTACATACTCAGACGACGATGGTCACTTCAGGCTATCAGGTACAAGCCCTCGGGGAGTACACATTTTGCCTGCAGGACAACTCCAAAGATCTAGCGTTGACCGATCGGTGCGTACTTTTACTCCTCACCCATCGACAGACCTAGCATCACTGGTGCTTCTCATAACGCAAGACTAACATTGGCGGCATCCATCAGATGTGCGTAAGACTCCCATTGCCATGTATCTCAGTCTATACAGCCTCCCCGTTGCGTCGCTTATATGCTGATTCCTCGCAGACGTTCTCCTCGTGGCCCCTGCATGCTCGATGATGTCCGACCTTGTCGTTCTCTCAATCACGTTGTATCACCTTCGCCTGCGCCCCTGCCGAAGTTGGTGGGCTCACTCTTCACGAGAACTCTCTCTTGTTATTGTGCAAGACGGTGAGTTAATCCTATGCCCGAGTTTCGACTTGCCATCTAAGAAATCACTTCGCTTGGAACAGGTACACTATATTTTGTGTATGTGCCAAGTCGTCCCCGAACCTCAATTGCATACAATATAGCTGATGGATTGTCAAGCATATTAACGACTCTAAATGCCATTCAGTTTATCATATACCTCAAAGCGGTGAGCCCTTGAGAGAACTGCATCAGCTCTGTGGCTATTGAATCACCAACTCCACAGCCAACAAGCTTCCTAGACTCCTTCATGACACCGTGAGCTTTCGACCTCGGGTCGATGGCAACCATTCTGACTGTGACCATGCCCTTCCAGAATAATTTTGATATTCGTTCCACGCTTCATGCTTGATCTCCAGGAGTCTAGCACCGGTCTCGCTATATACGGCAGCGGTACGTCACACACACTGCATGACCATGCTCAATCTAACTGCTACACTCGCTGCCATAACTGGCTAGATGTAATTGAGATAACTGTGAGTAGTCACGAACATCAGTCGACAACAGCGATTGAAGAACGAGCTACCTATCCACTCGAGTTTGCATAAACCTGCACGTTTCCGAGGCAACAATTTTTGTACATACCCTTCACCATCTCGGATACATAGCAACATACACGAGTTGAATTGATAATAGCCACGGCCGCGATTACTGACAGCGTCCTCTGGAGTATGCAACGCGTACGAACGGGGAGTCATGCGGAGAACAGAGAATGGCACCTGGTGCTAGGTCATGTAGAGAAGGGCCGGGTGGTTGAATTTGAGTGAAGCAATCGATTGACTGCCCACTGGCACTACCAAACGAGCGCATCGGTAGGCAGAGCGCACTCAGTGCTTCAACGCATGTCGCCACGGGCATCTACTGGAAGTATAATCACCGTCGCCAATGACAGTGAGACGGTCAGGTATGTCTTGTAAAAAAACGCATATCAGCTAGGAAGCAAATTGGGATTGCGTTTCGACCCATTGACCATTGCTCTAGCTGTTGTGAGCGCGTCTTTTTCTCCTTCGTTAGGGCGCCGCTTGAACTCAATGAGTGACGCGCGGACAGCGGTAGGAGCAGGTGTATAATGCAGAAGATATGTACGATTGGTTAACCAAGTAGAAGGTCATGTAAGAAGTCTAGGAGTACAATACAAAGGAGCGACAAGATATACAAGAGATGTTAATAGTTGAGGGCACGAAGGCCACAGGGGTCAGAAGATGATATGCTCTATAAATTAACGAGACGCATCGCCGCGAAATTGTCCACTTCGCGGCAGCTTGTTGCGCACGGGTCGCTCAGGCAGGCGTGTTGAAACGCGCAGGTGAGGTCAACGATCCGTAACGGGTTCCCCGTTACGTCGGAAGGGTCCACGACGAAGTGGTGGCTATCGTCTGCAGGCAGGTTTCCGTGGGCCCAGCCTCTTTTGTGGAGAGCGCAGACCAGCTCGAGCTTCTGTGTTCTAGAAAAACAAAGCGTCACAAGGTGAGCATACCCAGTCTCAACGCGCAGAATCATCTATCACTCACATAAACACCTTGTGGTCAGCCGAGGGCATCCCGCCGCACCACTGCATGACGAGGCACGCAACCTTCACCCCCTCGATCTTCTCTATAAAGTAGTCAAACAGCTTCGGGACGATCTTCCCCTGCAATTCCTTCATGCTCTCGTAGTTCTCCCACTCGCGCTTGAGCTCCCCTATGTGCGCCGCCCCGCGCGCCCACTTGATCGCGACCTCGCCTTGCCGAGCGCTGGCGTTCGGGTCCGTCGGCGCGGCGTGGTACCAGCCGTGGTACACGCGCGAGAAGTCGCGCCTGCCGTGGACCGGGTGCATGTCGGGATCGACCACATGCCGCACGTCGTAGGTGTAGATCGTTGTCGCCGATAAGTGCGGGTACGTGCGCGAATGCATTTCGTAAATGTCCGATCCGCCGAACCGGATGATCACCGAGCCCTGTGCCCTTTGTTGGATGCTGGATTGTGGCGACGACGAGACAGGCTGGCGCACGGCAAGCATCTTGCAGGCGTTGAGTGTGAGGGAGTGTGGATGCGAGTGCTGTGAGGAGTGGTTCGCAGAACCGGAGAGCTAGGTGACGGAAGCAAACCGATTAAATAGAGAGCAGGAGGTCTCTTTGAACATATATGTGGTAGCCACAATGCCTTGGAAGTGTTGGGACAACGAATGGTAGCAACTCAAGCAAGCGCTTTGACGCGCTTTGACCACTACGGCTGTGGCACGAAATCAATGTGGCCAGTGGACACAGAAAGAGTACAATGACCCACTATACAAAGCTGGCATGCTTCTTTGATAGCTCGCACTCACGCCGGCGGATGGCATCTGCTGTCTCCAGGGGTCCTTCCTGCAGCTGCACGCTCAATGACGTCGTTAGATATGATGAGTAGTAGGCTTTCATCAGCTTCATGTACCGCGCCACGCCATCTGGAGGATGGTACTGCATCACAAAGCGTGAATGCATTCGCAGAGAACTTGAACATAAGCCGTGTACGGAGTTCGAATCGCTCATCCCAGTTTACGTTCGGGTAGGAAAGCTACCCGCGCCGACACAGGATTCAACCCAGGAAACTGCGACATTCAGATCAGATTGCACTTTGCAAATACACATTGATGATCTTCTTCATCCACGACAGCGAAATATTACACACTTGCAAGGGAGACAAAGCATGGGAGATCGGCTAGTAGCCCACGCCAATCAGGTAGTCAGCGAGCGACTCGACCACAGGCGTGGCCTCGGGTGCTTGGATCGGCGCGGAGTACTCAGTAACCAGGACCGCCTGCTTCGTCTTCACGAGCACACAACCGTCCGCCTGATAATGGTCAGAGCGCAATCAGATCGTGCGATCTCGCTCAAGAGGGTGTCGGGACGTACCGCCTTCTTGCCGTATATGCTGCGGTCGGTCGCCTGGAGGGTGAAGAATTTCTGCCCTGCGAGACGGATGCCGCTTGCCTGGGCGGCGGCGGGGTTATTGAACGCGTTCACAATGTCCTTCTGCTCCTGTGCTGAGAGCTGAGATCGCCGGTGGCGCGGGGAGTCGGTGGGTGCTGCGAAGCGAACAAAGCGGCGTTACACGCACTGTGTATCCCGGAGATGACGCCCAAACGCCTCCCTGCAGACCGATAATTGCTGCCTTGGTCACCTTTTGAGTGCCGATGAGGTTAGTGTCGACGTAGGCTGTTCACGCGCGCGAGGGGCAGGAAGGTCCCTAGGGTTGAGACTGGAGCACTCCGAAAACAATGTCGGGACAATCACCTTGCCAGGACATCGTGGGTCGTGGAATACAGGAATATGGGAGAGGAGATTCACGGAGGCGGTAGGGGGATGAGGAGGACGAGGAGGAGAGACTGTGCGATCAAGCTATAACGGAGTCGAGCACCCTTGTGGGCCGTGCCACAGTCGGAGATCGCCAGGCGATAGCGCCTCCCTCATCTCGTCATCCCACCGACCGCTTTCGGAAGTCAAAAACCGGAAGACGTATGTGTTCGCTACGCGACGGAAAACATATCATTGCAACGATGTTACATGCATATTGTGTACGTGGAACAGTCATAGGCCAAATACGATGTGAAGAGTCTACTGTGACAATCCTTCCTTGGATAAAACAAGTGTGCGGATCCAGTGCAAATATGGGGATGTGCGAGAGCAAGCAGCGTGACAGAGCAGCAGAACGCAAATATCACAATCCGTCAGTCCGGTAGATCCCATGAAAACGTCCGTCCGCTATCTTCGCCGTGGTACAGGCACTCGCTAACGTGGATCACACCGTAAGTCGAGAGATGACGAGAACAATCGCTGAGCACTTACCCGATGAACTTGAGGGCGGTGACGCATGGGTTGTACCCTTTTGGTTGGACATGCCCGTCGGGGCCCTTCACTATCAAGGTCTTCAACGTGTCGAATTCCCATTTCGCCTTCTCCCCCTCCGGCGTCTTGTCGGCGTTCCAGGTTCGGAGAGCAATAGTACCATCCGGCGATCCTGTCGCAAGGACTCCTATGCGAGAGTACTCGCGCTCCAGGAACGCGAGGGACGTGATCGCTGGATACGAATTAGGTACTGTCGAGGAATCAAGGTCGAGCGAGACGATCGGCCGGCCGTTGATGGTGTGGAGCCAGAGCTTCGACCGCGAACACGAAGCGACATGACCCTGGAACAGGTTTAGTTAATTTGAACCTGGAGCCATAACGAGCCGCACCCACCGTGCTCTCATTGACGGAGACGAGGTGGACCCCCGAGCCGTTCCCTTGGCCGTGCCAGATCGACCGAACGTACGTACCACGATTCAGATCCCAGAACGCAGCACTACCATCCTTCGACCCGCTCAAGACAACCGACCACGCCCTCGACGCGACGACGCAAGTCACAGCGGATGTATGCGCCCGCATCACATGCGTAAGCGTGATGTTCAGCGGTGGCTCCTTGTGCGCATTCAGAATCTGCCCCGGGCGCTGCACGCGCCACAGACGCACGGTGTGGTCCCGCGAACCCGTCACGAGCGTGCTCGGGTCTGCGAATACCGCGCAGGAGCAGGAGGTCGACTCGACTACTTGGACGACCTTGTTGTCGACCACGACCCGCAGATCCCCACCAGAGTGGAGGCCCGGCTTCCAGACGACCCGCTCGTGAGGAAGGCCCGGGATGCATGCTGTGCCGTCTGGATAGGGGATCATCTTCTGGCTTATGGGGTCGAACGCGAGCTCTCTAATGGGATTTCGCGCGCCAAGGTCTGTCTCTCACGATCAGCAGGGTGCGAAACGTAGAGACGTGAAGAAGACAGACCCTTGATGAACCGATTCGACTGTGACAGCAAGTAGTAGTCTTCGGCTATCCCATACAATGTACCGATGGGAAGAGATGAGTTGCCATGCATCATCCGCTCGATATGTGGTGTGTGGAATAGTTTGCGCGGAGTCTGTCCAACTGTGATACAGGTTCAGAATAATGCACACGTCAAAAGGCGCGACTACTGACAGTTGTGGATGATCCCGACAGTGGCTTCACGCTCAAGCTCGTCAGTAATCGTGTCTAGATCTATTAACATTCGAAGGATGAATGAGATCCGGTGGCTTCGCAATGCAGTGAGTCTGACCTATGGAACCCTCATAGCTCAGTGGATGGAACACATTCAGGGATTTCGGATCGCGTTGCTTGTAGCCCCAGATGAGATCGATCCAATAAGGAAGGTTCTCGCTGACATAGTCGCTCTCTAATGCCTGCGGACATCAAGTAATTAGCACGGCATCGCGTATACGGCGCGGCTTCACTAACCTCTCTGTGTAGGGATATGAATAAGAGAGGATCTCGTTTGGCCCATGGAGGCAGCTTGACGTCGTCGATGCGCTCTCCGGTACTCTGCTGTACACCGAAGTCTATTCGAGCAGAGTTTTCCAAGAATCTGTGCCGGTTTTAAGACGGGCTATGTTGAAAGGAGTGTCATATCACTTACTCAGGCAGTGCATAGAACTCAGGAATGAGCTCTCGAACGTCACCACGCACATCTGTGGATGCGCTCTCGTACGCTCGTCGCACATCACTGCGTAGTAGGTTGAGATATTCGAGCCGTTCATCATTATATGCTTACTCACCTGAAGAGGCGTTCGGGCAGATCCCAGTCTCCTCCCTGGAATGCGTTAAAGCAATGGAACAGATATCTATGCGCATATACGTACCTGCAGTGTCTTGAACATATGGCTGAACGGCTCTACCCTGATCAGGAAGTGGCAAACGATCATCGACGAACTGAAGTGCGTCCCGCAGTGGAACGGCTTCTCGCCCACACTCTCAAGGTTGGCATAACGGGAGCGCGCCGCCTCTTCACGTGCGGGTGTGAGTGCCCCCATGGGTCGTCGGAGACTAATGAGTACAATGCGTGGTGAGTGCAGTGTGGCACGCGGGAGAAGTCGGAACACGCACTCACGATAGGACTCTGCGGAGCTCAGGTCCAGCTTCTCCGACGTGTAGTCCTTGAGTACCCAGGCTGACGATATTGCATCAGTACAGCTGAATCAGTCTCCGAACGTAATATGTCCTACGGAAGACTGGGTATTGTGTCGCGTCACTAGGGGTACGGCCAGATATCTGGTTCAAAATGCTGATGTAGGTGAACTGCTCGCACGCATGTCAGTAACAGTAGAAGTATGAGCGGGAGCTGGCGCACGTTTGAGATCTCCCTAGTCTGCCACTTCCTCTGAGCGGTGGAGAGCTCATCCAACCTGAGACCAGAGAGCACCTTCGCACTCAATGAGGCACTAAGCTTGCCACTCAGCCGACCCATCATCGGCGATAACAGCGGTGGCGACTTCAACTGCATCACAGGTGAAGCCGTTGGTGGTGGTTCTGCTGAGTACCGATACATGATAGCTGATAGGCGGTCGCTCATTTCTAAGCGTTGCCGCTTCTCAAGGAAGACAACCAGGAGCGATCGGCTATCCTTGAAGTAAATCTCCAATCTGAGCGACAGCATGAGCATGGTACCAAGTAATGGTAAGTGAACGACGGCGTACCCAACATCACGGAACAGACATGTGCGATCACTGAAGCTGACAATCTGCTCGTGACTCCATCGTTGCGCCCTCTGAGGTCCGTCGAGCTCAATGATGCTACCAGGAACGAAGAACAATCGCTTGGGTGCGTCGTGTGCATCGATGACCTCTCCGTCGTCGTTCTGGACTAAACCGTCAAGCATATACAGATGTGTCTGCCCGAGGATGAGGAGCCCGGCTGCCATAGCTTCAGCGTAACAACACAGCTTAAGACGAAGCTCGACTCACGCGAGGAGTCGACGCCGGAGATTCGTGCAACAGTGTTAGCTGATTCAATCACATCAGCTGGTTCGAGTTCGTGCCTGACTCTTCGGTGCTTGTCCTCAACGATGTCTTCCTGAAGTTGGCGCTCTGCAAGACGGTCAGCGCCTAGACTTTGACAGTCTTATGGAGCCCACCGTCAACACCAGTCGCGCTTGGATCGTAGCCTTCTGCCCATGGAGGCACCTCAAGTTGCATGACCGGGGTGCCATTGTGAGTTGAGGGGATTTGGAGCTCGAAGCCTAAGTGGTTCATGGTCTCAACCTTGGTGCTGATACGATATTCTTGCGTAGGTTCCAGTTTCTTCCTACCGTGTGGCTACATTAGACACGAGCATCGTCCACGGTACGGATGCCCTTACCTGACTCGGTAGGGCCCTTCCGTCTCATCTAGCTGCCATCGAGTGTCCAGGGGGCTTGGCCACAGTCCGCGCTCGTTCGTAAGTAATGCGTACCAGTCCGTGAGACTGCTAATCTGGCGGTGGTACTCTCGCCTGCAGATAAGTAGCAAGTCAGACAATGTAACAACAACGAGATGATGTCCGTACAGGTCCAGGACCGTCTTCCGGAGTCGCTTCCTCTCGGTCGCGATAACCGTCTTGCGCCAGTCGTTAATACGGGTGATGGAGCGCTTGACTGCGCTCTCGCCCAGCTGGACGCTGAGTCGTACAGATGCCATACGTCTCCGTCGGGATTTCGTGCCCGCGACGGCGATCGTGTCAATGGTGGTCTCTTGAGATGCCCGGGGATTAAGGGCACTCTCGGCTGACTGAAGAAGATCCATGATCTACACCGAACTTGTCATCGATGGGACACGGTAACAACACCATTTGAACTTACCTCCTGCTTCTGGGAATTTCCTACCTCATCACTAAGAGCAATGCCAAGCCCGACGTGCGAGAGCTTCTCCAGTATGCGTACAGTGCTCTGCGACAATTCAATGACCATTGCCGCAGAAGCCAGGAAAGACTTGTAAGCGTCGACGAAGAGCTCAGTAGTAGCCTGGGACTTGAACAAATGGCGGAACGATGGGGTTGACGAATGCACTTCGATCAACTCCTCGAGGAGCCTCTCGACGTTGTCCTCAAGCTCGTGATCAGCTGAGTTGGATGTCAGTGAAGTTTTGTATGCACAAGCTCGACAAAGTACCCACTTGATGAAATCCCGCTCACGATCCGGATACCGATGGTGCCCAGCGCCAATTTAAGAGCGAGGAAAATAGCTGGCAAAACCTGCGGACAGGCCACGACCGGAGAACCACGAGCATCACCTTCCAAGTAACCAAGCAGTAGATCAAATGCCGCCCGGTGCACCGAGTAGTCCCATGCGTGCGGGACGACAGCCTTGAGGATGTTCCAACCACTGACCAGTTCAAACTTGCGGCTGAACGAGCTAGATAACTTCACACTGATCGTGAGCAGTTGCAACACAAGCGCTGCCGTCGTAGGTGAGGGCCGTTCGCCGAGGAGCAGGAGCGATATACGAGGCACTGGTAAGGTGCTGGCAAAGCGTTCGTATGCCGCAGGTGATCGCAGGACGGAAATAAGCATGCTCAGCACTTGCTCGGCCTTCGATTGAGAGTTGCTGTAGTCGATCCGGGAGATGGTGGAACGCGGCGAAGACGCTTCCGATACTAGCTTACGTCCCGCCGTTTAGAGCTTGGAGCGCCGAACGAAGACAGTGACTTGCCTTCGTGGAGGTTTGCCGCCAGGTACGACACGATTGGCTTTATCGCGTCATCCGCAGTGAAATGAACTTGCGCGACGATCCTCAGGGCATCCAACAGTTGCGAGAACATGTCGTACGAGTATAGCGATGTCTGCATGACGAAGAGAAGCTTGCGCACGACGCCCGCCTTTGCGAACCGATTCTTGACATTGAACCGCTTGTATTTGCTTGTGTGCAGCAGGGTGGTGAAGTGCTCCAGATGCAGCCTTTGGATCTCCGTGCGCGTGGAAGCCCAAAGCTGGAAGTCGAGCGCGATGGCACGATAGGCAACGGCGTTGACGATGGTGGACTGGCTAATACTACTGAGCAACACGGAGCAGAAGTAAAATCAGGCACTTACTCAGGCGAGCGGAAGTTGAGGCCCAAAAACTCGAATATGGTTTCGAATCCTGTCATGTTGATCAAGTCGGGCTTTGCGCGGAGCAAGTCTGCCAAAATATCGTAGCCACCTAGTAGGCGTTAGGGTCATCCTGATGCTGAGTATATGCGCAGCACTCACGAAGTCGCTCGATGTCCTCAGAGTTTTGCCAGCTATTCCGAATACCGTCGGCAAGAATGCCAAGGGCTCGCGATAGCTGATGGTCACTCTACCTCCTGCCGTGAGTGAAGTGCAGGTCAACGGGAGGAAACCACGTACGTTGGCTAGCTGTACCAGACGCAGTGCAATAGCTGTCCCGCCAATCCTCCACAGCGCCATATCCAGGGTACCGTTCTTCACCAAGAATATATCACCTATGCCTACAAAGCCTAGACGAATTCCGGTGTCGGTGCTCTGCAGTTCACTAGCAGTGTTGAGAGAAAATACGATCGACGAGTCGCCGACGGCGAGACCATCGCGGACGACGTGTTGCAGCTGCATGATGTCCGCCTTCGCTACCGACTGGTGGGCCGCGCCGTCCAAGAAGATGTGCAGAGCGGTAGACGCTTCGTACGTGAAGAATCGCGCGAGCTGCGTTGTCTGGAATCGTGACGAATAACGAGGGCCGAGGTGGTGGATGAAGCGCGGGATGCTATCCGCTGGTCAATTGTCAGTAGCATATAGCGCAGAGACGCTTGCGGGCGTACCGAGAGGCGTCGCGAAGACGTAACTCGAAGCTATCGACCAGCTCATGGGCGCTAGCCCACTGTTGTCACCTACTTGGTAGATACCCACTCCAGCAGGGTAATCAGGCTTGGGATACGTCCATTTCATCACATCCGTGATGATCCCATCAACAAAGATACCTGAAACAATGACCGTCATGCCATCAGTTCTGCGCGTGGAGTATCTCGACAGTCACTCACGGACGGTAGGGTTCGCTGACCGGTGCGGATGGAAGGCGAACGTGACATGAGTCCAGCGTGCCCTGTGGATGACAGCGTTCAGCTTCGTTGCCTCCGTTGTCTGGCACTCAAGATGCGCATCTGGGGTGATGCCAAGCGCGACGAAGACACGATCTCGCAACCGAAATGAGAAGATAGCATGCGAGGTGTTGGTGGGGAACTTCTCGATCCACATCCATATCTTGCAGAAACATATGTCAGCGCCCCACGCTACGCTTCGACGCTCACGCTCTCACCATAAAAGTGAATCCTTGAAGAGGAAGCCCCCTTGTGTCGTGGTGGGGCACCTGAATTGCTGCACAGTTATCCAGCGACAGGTGTTCCGGCCATTTCACCTTCATACCCGCACGGAGAACCTCTAGAATATCCGCGTCCAGTGTGTTGTCCTCTCTCACGACATGCTGAAACATGACCCGCGCCTCGTCCGTACTCGTCCCCACGTCGATCAGCCTACGGAGCAGCTTCTGCACGATCTGTCGCTCGGGCCTCGTGACGTCAGCATCGTCCTTCCATTGGCAGTACTTGCGGAAGAGCGGTTCTACGAGCCCGATGCTGCTCAGTAGGCAGTGATTGCGGTGGCTATGATACGACAGCCTCTCGAGAAGCTTGAGAATGCAGTAGCGCAAGGCGCGGCCATCCGCTGCAGCATGTGGGAGGCAGTTGAACAGGAGGCGGAACGCATCGGGATATCGGATGGGCCCGAACGCGGGCTCGAAGTCGCGTATTCGATGGTCCAGCAGCGTGTAGTCAGTTTCGTCGCCAAAGTCAAAGATGCCGGACATGGAGAATTTGTGCAAGCCGAAAGATACCAGGAAACCCAGTGTATGTCGGATAGTAGTGGTGTTGGAGACTAGTGTGGCCATAGCCTCCCCGAGCGATTCGAAGCCGACTGAGGTCTGTGCCTATGTTAGAGGCGGTCAATTGCACAGAGTCCAATCATACCTTGAAGTACTCCTGATTCCCCTCGTGTTCCTCCAGCGATTCCGACAACATGACGAAGGCCAGCCTAGTGGCCTCGAGCATCTCGGTCTTCGCTACCTCGTCGTCCACGGCTTGGAGAGTCGACAGCACGCTCATCACGACGAGAAAGCCGTCCATCTCGCGGAAGACATCCTTCGTAGCCACGTCCTCGAGCATGATCTTGTGCATCTCGGCTAGCAGCTGCTTACAGTCAGAGCGAGCACATCTGCCCTCGGGGACACGGCGTACCTCGGCCTTCGCCTGCAGGCCCTCCGCCGCCTTCAGGTTCTCTACCGCATTGCGCATGAGCTGTATGAGTACATCGCGCGCGAATTCTTCTGGATCGAGCGAGTCGTCCGCCCGGTCGTCTGCACCGCTGTGCGGGGACGTAGCCGTACCCGGCCTAGGCGAGAGCTGCGGGAGGGAGAACGCAGCGCTGAGAGGTGTTAAGAGTTGTCGAAACATCCTGTGTTCAGCCTAGAAGGCTCAGGGCTTCAGAAGCATCTGCTTCTTGTCGTCGTCGTAGTCGTAGTCGTCGTCGTCGTCGTCGTCGTCGTCGAGTGGTAGGTTATCGTCGCTGTTGCCGGTCGTGCTGGCTGAGACTCGAGTCGCGATCAATGACACTAGCGCCCAATGGCTGCGGGCGCCAGACGCGATCAGTCACACGCTTTGCTCCGATGGTTCAACTTCAAGTTGAACTTGCCTCCGTCTCCGAAGTTGAGCTTCCCCCGCGCCGGTCCTCCAAAATATCGCTTCACGTTCTCTGCTAGATTTCTTCTCCTACGTACAAGGCCTGCAACATCACCCGTGAAGTTGAACTTCGCCGACCCGACCTCCAAGATCTCTCTAGTCGCCCGCTCGTTCCTTACCACCTGAGGCCCTCCAACGAAGTGGGACACGTTTCTCTGCAGTCCCCGACGATCCGTCTATCAACAGTGACCTCTCTGTCAAGATGTTGGTATCCTCGGTTTTCTGGCTGCTTCTGCTTGTCTCTTCGGCTGCCGCTGGGCTGTACCCGACTCGTCCAATCGCCAGCACGGTCTTCAGCGCGGGTCGCATGTCAACCATCACCTGGATCAACGACGATACAGAGCCCACTTTATCCCAGATAGGCCCTGTTCGGATTGATCTGTTCACCGGGGACGATGTGAGTGTCGCGGCTCAACTGAGATAGATCCATCCATCTGACCTTTCATCAGAACTATGTCACAACGCTCGCGCAGAATGTTGAGCCGACGAGGCGGTCAAAGTCGGTGTGGATCTCGCCGACCTTGGGACCCAACGGCTCGGACTAGTGAGTGTGGACGGTTGTCGCCCCCTCTGATGCTTCTGACTCCGTCCAGCCACCTGCGCTTCATCAGTGACGACCCGCCGTTGACTGTCTACAGCGCTCGGTTCACCCTCGCTGCGATGGACGACACGCTGCCCTATCATCGCGCTGCACAGGCGGAGACGCGGTCGACGACTTACCCAGTGCTGGAGGACAACGCAACCAGCTCGCTTACAAGCTTTAACTCTGCTCCGACGAGCTCGAACAGCTCCAGTACCTCCGTGTCCTCCACCAAGCTGTCGAGCAGCAGCGTCAGTAGCTCGTACATCGTGCCGACCTCAACGAGCAACCCGTACAGGCAGCAGAACCAAAACAGCGCGGGCAGCAGCGGATCCTGGAAACGTAACGTGGTTGATATGGAACGGCTCAAGTTCCGACTGGTCTTCATCCTCTGGCCCCTCCTGATCGGCGTGACGATGGCACTCTAAGGCTACAAAAGACTGCATACTAGAAACTTCAAACTTGGACTCAACTGTGCTGCATTCGGATTGTATCTTTAGACCATACCCTAGATGTGTAACTTTGTTGTATTCCTACCACAGCCTATACTACTCGCCGCACCGCAGGCACGAATAACATGTCTCGCAACTGTGTTTCTTGGGCGAGAGCCTGAGGGCCTCCAGTGTCCATCTTCGCTGCCGGTTGTGTGTTTGGAACTGCGTCACAACATCTCAGTGAGCGCTGTACCTCAACATTAGCGGTATACGCAACTGCCATTGAACGGCGGCTTCCGTATGTTGCGACTGAGTGTCCAGATAGGCAGAAGGGAACAAAGACATGTTCGTAACTTCACGACATGTCGAATAACCCCATTCCGCTCTGTCACCGAGAACGAGAGGTCGAAGTCGAGGGGGAGACTCACTAAGCATTGAGGTGCGGTCACATTCATAGTCTAGAGTAGACAACGAAGCCCAGCTGGATTCCACGCATCGGACTCATCGTAGCAGGCGTCCAGGACTTCGGTCCTCCTTCCCCGGCGTACGCGCATACAGCCACCATTTATCGTGGTTGAACTAGGTCAATGATCTTGGTCTCGTTCGCCTATGAAGCAAGCGTGCACCAAGGACCACACAAGAGCGTCCGTGTGTTCTCTTTCGAGCAAGTAAGACAAGTGGAGGAGATGGAGGAGGAAGAGGAGGAGGCGCTCGGTGCCGCAGCCGCAAGCGTTGGACGCGTCACACGTGACAAACACGCAGTTCGCGACGAGCGTGTCTCGAACTTGAACCGAAACCATCACGACCATGTCTACGACAATAACCTCCCTCCTTAACTCCCTCCACACTCACCTTCAATCCCAAACACAACTCCTCCCCACCCTCCACGCCCAGCTTGGACTACCACCTACTGCGCTCACCGACGAACTCAACACCCTCCAGCAACAGCTCACACAATGCATCGAAAGCCAGATCGACCTCCGGCGAAAGCAGGTCGATGGATGGATGGAGCAGTGCGCAGAGGTGGAGAATCAGTGCATAAGATACGGCAAGGCCCTCGGAGGTCATGTTAAAGCGACCGGCGGGAGTGTTGGCGAGATCAGGAAGGAGCAAGTGTTGCCGCGACGATTCGAGATTATCTCGGAGTACCAAGAGAAACTACGGCAGGTAAGGAGGTCACTTCTGCATTCATTGCTAGCCAGGGTTTTCTTGCCATAGACTGCGCTAATACATCGAGGCCTTATGTATGCTGACATACGTCACTTTGCAGCTCTACCACACGAAACTAGAACAGCTTCTGACCCTGACTGGCCGACTAAATACCCTATCAAATACCCTTGGCCCCGAGTTCTATCCCCAAGACATTCTGGATCCCATACCGGCAGCAGGCGAGGACGAGTATGATTCTGCATCACATCGAGACGTGACACCCGAGCGATTCTCAAGATTGGAGAAGGAGCTTGTCCGTGGCAAGGGGGAAGTGGTAAGTCCTCCCCTATCGACTCGGTCGATGGACATTCACACACCAATGTATTCTAGTCGAAGCGATTGACACAACTGTCTTCAACACTAGTACAGATAGACTGGCTGTACACCGAGCTGGGGATATCACCACCATCGCTCGATGATCTCCCTTCGTCGTCATCGCTGCTTGGCCTTCCTCCCTTACCACGTTCGACATCCTCTTGTAGTAACCGAACAGCATCCTCCTCAGACCCTTTCCTCTCCACGTCGATGTCAGTCTCGATCACCATGTCCACCCCCACCCCTGCCGCACGCACGAAGCAGAGCGCCCCATTACTGCTTTCTATTCCCGACTCGCCAAAGGAGGCCCCAGACACAGAGTATCGACGCATTCTTGCACGGTTCGTAGCTCGCATGGAGGAAGCATCAGAAGAGGACCTCCACGAGTCCGCCACAGCATACCTTGGTCTCGAGGGTGTCGACCCGACGCCCGGCTTGATATCCTGGGCCGAATCGACACGCGCAGACCTGGAAGACATCAAGCGGAAGCGAGAAGCGCACATACAAGCGATGTACGACCAGCTCGAGGCGCTCTGGCGGAGACTCGGCGTGCCCGACGCGGACATGGACGCGTTCGTGGAAGCGCAGTGCGGCAGTACGGAGGAGACGGTCCGCGTGTACGAGGAGGAGCTGGAGCGGATGCTCGAGCTCAAGCGCGAGCGCATGGGCACGTTCGTAGAGAACGCGCGCGCGGAGATTGTCAAGCTGTGGGACGAGCTCATGGTCAGCGAGGAAGAGCGCGCGGACTTTGCGCCGTTCGCCGATGGTGAGCTCGTTGCATGCTCGATGTGACGGTCGCTCACGAATACTCAGATGAACACACGGAAGAGCTCCTCGCGATCCACGAAGAGGAGATCCGGCGGCTGAAGGAGGAGCGGAAACTCAAGGGCCCGCTCCTCGCCAGCGTCCGGAAGTACTTCGAAATCTGCGAGGACGAGAAGGAACTTGCGGCGTCGGCCAGCGACCAGAGCCGCTTGTTGGGTCGTGGCCCACGCGATCCAGGTCGACTGCTTCGCGAAGAGAAGATGCGGAAGCGCGTCAGCAAGGAGAAGCCACGGGTACGTGCCTCTCCAGATTCATCAGCTACCATCGCTGACACTCGTGTACAGCTCGAGCAAGATTTGTTGGCATCTATCCCAGCCTGGGAGACTGAAACCGGGCGTGCCTTCCTTGTACACGGCGAGAGCATGCTGCAACTGCTCATGGAGACCGCCAGCGCAAACGACAAGGAAAACACCAAGCGCGGCAAGCCCGCTCGCGCCGGCTCCGTGCCCCCGCGCTCCAAGACGCCCTTGAATCCCCCACACCACTACCTCCCCGCGACGACGCACGGCGGCGCGCACTCGAAGGGCACGGGCACAGTCACGCCCGCCGTGCGGCCAGGCTCGAGCATGGCGACGTCGCAGCCGAGCAAGCGCCCCCGTCTCGGCGAGTCCACCGCTGCTCACAATAACGTGCCCGCTCACGCGGCACCGACGTATCTAGGGAGCAGCAGGGGCCCGGGCGCGCACCGCCCTGGCTCACCGTCGAAGATCCCGAGCAAGACGTCGATGTCGTCCCTCCCGCGCCCCGTACCGATCGCTATGCCCGTCCCGAAGCCCGGGACGGTGCACCATGCGCTCGGCCACGGGCGCGTGCCCTCAGCGCAGGCGGCACCGCATTCGTACGGGCTGGCGCAGAGCCAGATGCGCGCGACGTCGGCGGCGAGCGCGATGTCCTATAGTCGCGGGTACGGCGCGCCGGCGCTCAACGCCAGTGTGCTTGCGAAGAAGGCGTCGCGGGCCCGGAGGGAGAGCTTCAAGCCGCGGCCGAGTATGGAGAACGACTGGGCGATGAGTGGCGGCCGATATGCTGGCTTCGCTGGTGCGGTGAAGGAGGAAGAGGACTACTAGAGGGGGATATGTGCGCGCACGGGCGGGGCCTTGTGATTCGACCTTCGACTTTGGTGTGCTCCAGGAGCGATGCCGGATTTTTTATCTATGTTTTCATTATTGGTTTCTGTGTTTCATCCCGACGTAAGTACCGATGAACCGTGTACTATTACAATACGCTGCTCGATGTACTCTATGCCTGATATGACCATTACGAAACGTCTATGCCACTATGCTGATGAGGCAGCAGCACTACTACTACCGGATGCCTCCGCACGTGCTCTTGCTGGTCGTGAAATCGTCTTAAGGGTTTTCATCTCAACCTCCTCCGTGTCTGCGCACAGGCTAAGATCGTCGGTGCTCAATGACAGCGCACCGTCGCTATAGTCTGAAGGGTAGTGTCAGAATGGTATCTATGTCGGGGAGCGACAGCGATTCGGAAGCCGACAGAGCGATGTTGACACTTACCGTCCGTGTTCATGTCGAAGAGAATCGAGTGCCACATTCCCTGGCTTGGTGAGCTGAACGGCCCACCGACGGTGAGGTCGTTGAGTGTCGGCTCGGTTGTGCTGTCCGTGCGGTACGCCGCCGCCCGGATATCGAGCAAGAATCGTGAGATGACTATCGTCGATATCCTGAGCGTGGCGGGTCGTCAGCAGCGCCCCGCTCTAAAGAGCATGTCCGTCAGACGCACGGTGCGACGAAGAGGTTGACGAAGTTCGTTGTCTTCAACCGTTCAACTCGTACGTCAGCTTACGACTCGGGAGAAGAGGGCAGGCGATGCGTACTGATGTCACATAGAGTATGATTTCTAGTAGATTCACAATCGCTAGTACGCTGCAAAATGCTCAGTGACTCTTCTTGTCATTCATACGAACGAGTATATGCCCACCAGAAATAGACCGTGCCTAGTAAACGAGTGGTATATGAACGTCGTGTAGGAAAGAGATAGGCCACATGGATGCACATACCGTTTCTGAGGAGCACTCGCGAAAGCGACCCGCTTGGGGACACAGCCCTGACCCATGGTCGCGGTGAAACATAATACAGCGTCACGATCAAGACGATGAGGTCAGACGCCATGCTGCAGGTACGACTAGTGATGATTACTGAACAGAGCACTGTCAGATCGCGGGGCATGCCTAAGCAAAACGCACACACATCTAAGGGCACATTGCGCGGATGAGTAGTGTCCCGTGGTGAGTCATTATGAGGCCGTACATGGTGTTGAGCCTCACAGAGATAGGCGAGCTCTCTCCGCACGCAGCGAGGAAGCCGATGTTGACTATAGACCACGTTATGGTCGAGAGAAGCCACTGATATGCCGTGCACGAGGTGTCAGAATTAACGTGTGGAACAATGATTGAGGCGTTCAATCAGAAGACTCACCATGTCCGCCACCAGGGGAACTAGGGCGAGGGCGAGGGTCAGTAAAGACAGCGGCCAGAAGCCTCTGGTAAGGGCGTGCACGCGGATTGCAGAGACAACTGCCGGTGGCGCGCACATGCCATGAGGGACGAAACTACGCGGTGGAAAGGGATGCACGCACCGGCCCAGAGAGCGTAGGCAAGCATCTGCAAGGATACCAAGACGATTCCCGGGTACTTGCAACTGATAGAAGAAGACGTGAGCGGAGGTCGAAAGCGGCTCGGGAATCGTACTGCGCACCTTGCATATGTGTAGTGGGGAAGGTCGCTGTCGACGTGCACCATGATCGCTAGGCCGACACTTACTAGGCGGTTCAGCATGAATATGGCTGTCCCGCTGAGCGCCCTGGTCGGCCTGTGCCAGAAGAGCTCAATCTCGCTGCTGAGGGTGAGGAGATGGTCATATAGCAGTGCAACTGGAACAAGTCATCACGTTAACGTTTGCCGTGACCCAGCAGACTATATAGACGTACCGGAAACGGCCATTTCGCAGCAGATTGCAATTTGGCTATGCTCCCCAGGCAATGGTCAGCCTACGAAAGAACATATAGCCGAATGAATCTTACTTGATCTCTAGCACGGAGATTAGCTGTGCCTGTAGCGCTGCATCACCCATCGACATTCTGCAAGCATTCGAACCTCGAGCTTTGGGAGGTGTTAGGGCGCAGCTGTGCGATGGTCCATGGGGAGGCAGGGCACTCGTCTCGAATGGTTCACCCGCTAATATACATACATGGCCTGGTCTCTGATAGTCTCGGCTTGGCGGGAGGATAAGAAATTATACCAAATGTATGCAAGTAACGCGAGTGCGTCATGGCATGGCATTTTGCCAAGACCCGGAGGGGCGGGCCAAAATGTACTAGCTTGATGTGTCACGTGAAGAGCAATCTCCAGGACCACCGTGACAATCTCAAACGGTACCACTACGTGTCCGCGGGTACTCGCACCGCTACGAGGAGTCTAGGACGTAGTATTGAATTCGGATTCAACAGCGGCCCAGAGTAGCGCGACCTTGGTATATGTAACACCGGGCGACGACACACGATGCAATGCCCTCGGCGACATTCACCCCGTCATACGCTATAGCTGGTCTCGACAGTTCTGGTAAGTGATCTCGAGTCGACCATGTCGACCCTCACCCCGCGCAGAGACTACTATGCAGTACTCACGCACAATTGCACACCCCAGGCTGTGGATCCGGCCCGAGGCCCCGGAGTAGAACCCAGGTCCCAGCGGCGGCCAGGAGGCGATCGATGTCATTGTTAACCCCCTGGCGATTCCGAGTCGTATCTAGGACTCGTGCACAGCGTCCAATCCCCGTATAGCTTCTCGCCCGGCTACTACTAACACAATGCACTCTGGGTCGACTCTTAGCCCCATTACACACTCCGAGAAGAGAAGCCAGTGTAAGTTGGGTCCGGAGTGGCCGGAGTGGCGTACTTCGGACGCCAGAAGTAGCCGCTGCGTAAGCAATGGACTTCCAAGCAAAGCCTTGAGTCTCAGTCTATCTCGCGCAGTATCCGATGGATAACCAGGTATAGCTACGGTGGTAGCGGGGCCCTAGCTGATTGTATTAGTGTGCATGCGAAGTCGTCGCGAGTCGCAGCCCCGCTACGGCATGTGGCCATCTACCTTCCAGTGATGGAGATGTGTGGATTGAGGCGTGTATCATGGTCCGTTACGAGCGGGCGCATGGCTTCTTCGGATTCGCGTTCTCCGAGTTGGCCCATGCTGAGCGCTGATCCGGGATTGCTAGCCGCATGGTCCACCTTGTATTGACTCCGTCGCTCCATCTTCAGTCAAATACTATGCTCGTTCTACGCAGAGACATTGGCTGTTGGCTCAGACGTTCAATCACTTATTGTTTCCTCTCATTCCGTTCCTCGCACTGCGACGCCATGACAATCGAAGTTCAGCTCGCAAGTTCGCTCTCTCGAAAGTTCGTAATTCACTCAAGGCCGCCGCTAGATCTTATCAAACCTCTAGTACTGACACTGCACTCTACTTAGCATTGCTGCCAACTACTTCCAACTGGCCCCTGTCGGTGAGCTGTTTGACTAGTAACCGTACTCGTCTTCCCTAACCCACTTCGCCGGAAATGCAGCTCTCTTGATATATGACTACTTTCTCACATTCGCTGATGAAGTCGAATTTATATGGGACCGTGAGCTACGGACCACTTCAGTGTTCTATCTCAACCGGACGACTACTGTTGGGTTGGCTGTCACCGGTATCCTGAATACTCTTTCTTGGTCTTCAAACGAAGTGCGCGTCTTATGTTGCCTCGGTATTCGAGAGGCTCACCAGTGTTCAATCTCGCGTAGACGTGCGTGCACTGATGTTACTTGATTCGTCCGATGAATCTCAAATACGCCTATACGCAGGTGCGAACGCATACTGATAGCTAGCGAGTTCTTCGTATCCGCCTCATATATTGCCTGGGCCTGTGAGTACTGAATTGTCGGGGTTCAGAAATGAGCTCATCCTCCGTCATAGGGGTGTCGGCAATCCGAGTCAGAGGGCTCAGTCAGAGCCGAATTTTGTCTTGGACAACGTTGCTACTTGGCCTTGTACCCATGATATGCAGCATAGCAAGTACTCACCTCTTTCTGATTCTTCCCGTTGGCTTACTCGTGATACGGGTAGGTACTGTATGCAAGGATGACCTTCGTTACCGTTTCGCTCTTTCCAACCTTCACCGTGTGTGCAGTTTCGAACAGAATGACACGTGCCCTAGACAGTCGGTACGCAGTCCCTCTAATATTAAACGCGTAGTCTGGCTGACACCTGCTGGTTGATAGATGTATGTAGACGATTCTACGTTCTGACCATTGCCAAAATGCTCACTTTTCATGTTCCAGCCCTCTATGGCTCTCGCGTGTGCGCCATTGTGGGCGACCTGATCGTCATGGTCTTGACGTGGTACAAGACGTCAGAATCTGGGCATAGGCTGCAGGTATTCTGTCTCAGGCATCTCATCCGGGGTCGAAGTGGGCCCACTCTTGCAGATCTCCTCGTACGAGATGGTGAGTACATAGTACGATCGTTGTTCACCCTGACTAAGCTGCTGAACAGGCTTCCTGTGCTTCCTGTTAGTACCACTTAAGTGATGTAGAGATTCAGCGCGCTGAGATGACCACTTGCAGTGTGCTTCTCATCCTGAACGTGGTACAGATGGTAACGGCTAGACAGATCGTGAGTGACATTACGACTCGTTGTATGCTCACAAGACTCAGATCTTCTATATAGGCTTACGGGGTTATAGAGGTCTTCGTGACTGCGTGAGTGTTTCCCCGCTTTTCCGAGTTTCAGCTCTCAGGGCTTAAGTAGGATGATGAGCACCCTCGTCTCGCGACTGCTCATCAACCTCAACGAGATGTTCAACAAAGATGTCAGAATCGTGCCCTTCTCCCATGTCGGGACCCCAATTTCCCCAAGTACGGCACCCTCGGAGACAGAAGACGTGGCAACGATCATGTTTGCGTCACTCAACACAGGTAATATCACTCGTCGCTGATTCTACTTGTCGCTCATCGGGTTTCACAGACCAGTACCTGGGGAGCGATGTTGAGGGTTGTCCTACACGTGTACTAGGGACGCAGTGAACGCAAGGACGGTGCCAGGAGCAAGTACCTACGCGAAACTCAACGTGTGAAGGCAACCAGAATCTGCGATGAGGCCTATATTATGTTGGCTGATGATGCCTTGACGACATCTTTGTGGCTGTTCAGGCTCGAGTGCAAGATTACTCCGAGCGCGTTTCCCGCTGACGTATTAACTGATATACTCACTCACACCCCGCTGTCTCTTCGATGTCTATATTACTGGGCATCAAGTCGTCGGGAGCTTGGTCAGGCCCCTGAATAGCTCCGTTCTCTGGGGCGGGGTCTTCTCTCTTCAAGGATGACTGTGATTTTCTGGCATTGTCGTGGGTAGCAATAGCGGGCCGAAACATCACGGTGGATAACCACGAGCGATGGAGGGATCTTTGCTCGACCAGTTCTGAGTCGTGATCCGGTGACGTGAAGATGTCTTTGTAATGATTGGGGAAGTGTTCCGTGGACGAGAGACGGCGCAGGTTGAGAATAAGCCTGGAGATAATGATGGACATTATGCTGCGCCGGGATCATGTGTGAGAGATACATGAGTTCTGGCAACAGAAACTCACGGCATTGTGAAGCTAGGCATTGGGTCGAAGTTCTACAGCGTCCCTTGTGAGCTTTACACAACCATTTGTATGATGGGCTCACGCACGTTCCCCAATATTTGCTCCGCGCCGATCTGTGCGATGTTCAGTAGTAGGAGTAAACTGCATGTTTGATTTATCAATCGTCAAGGGAAACGAAGAGCACGGGGAATCTGTACATGAAATACGAGGTTCCTGAGACAGCAAGGTGAGTCGCTGATCGCTGGTACACAGTAAGAGACTGACCATCCCTCAAGAGCAGACGCACTAGGGAAGAGTACATGTGTTCCCGACCTTGAAGTACATTGAAGTGAAACGTTCCCCATAGATTCCACCATGTTGTAACGATCACAATTAGGTCTGAAAGAATCAGAAACGTTCTGCTGACAGCTGTGACTGAGGGCGGTGACCATCAATCTTCTGTCCTTGCTATTGTACAAGCACTCACATCTGCAGCATGCATGAGCAAAACGAATGCAAGATAGACAGAGGTTCCCATACCTAACCAATCCATTTTTCGATAATTTGAAGCCCTCGCTACAAATGGTGGACGTATTGTACGTCTCCATGAAGTAAGTATACGTGAGGTCTCCACTCTGGTGCCCGTTAGCGATGTTTTACCTTTGTGCGTTGTACGGGCTCAGCGACGCACAATATTAATGGCCACAGGAATCAAAGAGATGGTTGCAGTGAGGCCTGCAAGTGGGGCACTTCGATTGCTGACAGCATAGGCGCGGAGCGTAGAGACACCTGCGTTCATTTGAGATTGGATTGGTCGCGAGGACATCATACTGTAGGGGAGGCCGACATACCAGACCATAAGAACAAAGTGCCTACGTTGCTGAGCTGCCAAGATATGTTGACGGCCTTACAACTTCACGGTAAAGTGGTGCACACGTCAGTCACGTAACCTCGGAACGGTGATAAAGTGCGCACCTCTATGGAGCGATGACATGTAACAATATGAAGGGGCGCGGGCTCAGATTGGGGACTTACAACAATGTTATGCCAGTTCTTTGTAAACATGATGAGAGAAGTACACATGCATAGCATGTTGAGTCGGTTCAAAAGGAAGATAATAGAGTTTCCTGCGCGAGGACGGCTCCAGATGAAGCGGTATTCTTGGCCTAGTGTGATGACATATTCATATACGACTAATGCTAAATCGAAGCAAGTGAGACGTGTAAGCCAGTCATCGCCCAAAAGAACCAGTACCTGATGCTGCAACTGTGCAGTAGTCCGTCCATTCGGCCAATTGAAGATCGGCTAAGGTGATTGTGATCATCGCGATAGCTAACGTTAGTGTTCGTGGACACGTAGAGGAGAGAATTCAGAAGCTCACAGGCTGGAGACGCAAGGCCCATGATATATGCAACGCCGGGAGCCATCAGATCATTATTGGCCGTGATGTGACAGATGTGAAAGGTCGGCGACGTGTGAATTACGCCGCTGAGTGCGGAGAAGGTGGCTTGGATGTAGAAGGTATACCACATATTAATGACTCGAGCAAACCGCATGCCTTCGTATACCATCGGCCGGTGTGCTAAAATTCGCCGCGGAGTAGCCTTATACTATCCGTAGGTCATGACTGCCTTGCACTTGGTTGCGGGGCAAATGGTTGCGGGAAAACGCAAGAGTAGAGATACGGGACACGAGCGTAGTTGAAGCATGCATGTTGTTGGCCCTGTAAGCAGTGCACCGTCAGTATTGACAGCAATGACAGGTCATAGGATCTTTACCCGCGATGAGCGCTGGCGCCCGGTGGCGGCCCCGACATGTCTTCATGCTGACCCTTCACATTGTTCCAGGCGGACAAGGCGCGGTAGTCTGATGTACGTTCAAGCAAGGCGTGGGACCGCAGAATGGGACAATGGATACACTATTCTGGAAGGTAGATGTTGCTGTGCCCTGAGTGAAGAGAAAGTCTGTCGAAGAGGACTTGACTTAGTTGGTGGGACTCCCACTGAGTGATGCTATGCAGATTCTCGCAGGAAGCGCGGGGCCTAGAATAGCAGCGACAACGGGGCCGCCAACAACATTAAGTCCTGGGACCTATCATTGAATAAACAATCTGAGTATTGGTCGCGGTACTCGAAACATAGAGGAACTTGCATTTTCGCGCCAGTCTCAAAAACTGCTGTGATGGTCTTGCACGGTATCTTGCCTAGAATACAATTAGTACCTGAGCCAGCGTAAGTGAGACGAGATAATGAGCGAAGGTGATTGGTCCAAAACGCGACCGGCCCGCAGTAGACATACACGGTGTATGTCTTCATTGCTCCGCTGCTCGCGATGCTAAACGTAGTATCTGGCACTTTAGTCAGTGCTGCACGGAATGATCATCTTTTGAGCACCATGAGCTAACTTCAGCTTGGAGATTACGCGGCAGACAGTTGTTCGCCCTGCGGCATTGAATTGCATCTCCCGAGTCAGACACTGTCAGGTTGCACAGACACGATATCCCTATATAGGGCTGTGCAGTGTTTCCAATGCCACTTCGCCTCTTGCTAAAGTCAGCTTGTGCATAGAGATTACGTGCAGGCACCGTCACAAAAGCTGTGTGACTACAAGTCACCATTCCACGATCATCGGATAGCCAATATATAGGGGAGCACGAAGTTTACGCTAGGCTATGTCTCAACACGGAGGACCTGTCAACAGAGAAGACAACTCACGGACATCCGACCCATTCTCTACATCCACGACCTTCTCATCTGCATCACGCGCTTCCTCTGGTATCCCATCAGAGACTTGGGCGAGCCAGTTCTCGACCGCGCTTCTCCGAGCGTGTTCGGGGGAGACTGAACCTCTTGACGCGCTGTGCTCAAGGCTCGTGAGGCTGCGCGGGCGGAAGACCATGGTCGACAAGTAGGAGCCATATGAAGACACCCATGCATCTGGAGTCGCCGCGGGGGTGTCATTTCGAGAGTATACGGGCAACCGCCTGGTCTCGGCGAACCGGCGAAGACTCAGGATCAGTCGGGAGATGACGATGGTCATCAAGCTGAGAGACCTCTTCAGCATACCACGCCATGTAACTGCGAAAACGACTCACGGAAACATAAGGCATGGTATCGGATTGTATGCCTGCAGAACGTTGAATTGGCCGCATCGACATCGGATACGACAAATATACTGACGGCACCGAACTGGAATTGTGAGACAACTTGGGCAACATTCAAGAGTAGGAACACCCTTCAGAAGTTTCATTAGTGCACGTCTCAGCAACATAGCATATTTGTAAACGCACACGAAATACGAGGTACCTAGAGCAAGCGCCGTTATGATCATGATATGGAAGCGTCGAGAAATAGGACTTACTGTCCCTCAGGAGCAGTGCAACGAGTGACGAGTAGGTGCGCTTGCGTCCGGTTGTTGAGCCTGCACCCCGCAATTGCCACCAAGTCACCAGCAACACAACAATATCTGACGCGATGAGTGTGGTTCTGCTCAGAAGCGTGACTACGACTGTAGTCAACGTGTGCCAAGACACCAAGAAATTATATCTCTTACGTCTGTAAGGAGGAAGAAGGGCGAAGTGTCAGTGGCAGTGAGAACAACATCACGAAGAATACCCACCCAATCAATGTTCTCTGCGGGATGGCGTAAGTTGAGCCACAAATTGTCGACGTACTGAAGCTTTGCGTGTATTCAATTGAATCCTGATCTCCAAACTAGGACGAGCTCTTGAAACCTCCTCGTTGTTGCTGGATGGAACTCACTAAGTTAACTCCTACAGGGACTAGCGCGAGAGCTGCGGTACAACCGGCGAGTGAAAACGAGCGGTTGCTGATAGCATAAACGCGAAATGTGGACGTCACTACGCTCGTATTCAAAGCACGTCCGAGGCCGGAAATTTGCAGTCATACGTACCAGCCCATAGCAACAATGTTGAGGTACTGATACATTGCCAAAAGATGAAGATCGCCCTGCAGCTTCGCAAGGATTTGTGTCAGATATTGCACAAGCTGACGAAACCTGCATCATACCTCTGCGCATTTGAGAACTTTCCGTCGTGTGAAGTTCAGAGATACGTACCATGGTATTGCGCCAGGGACAGACGGCGAACACCATAGAGATACACATACAGAGCATGTTCAGCCGATTGGCCATGAATATCGCGGCATAGGTGGTACGGATGTTTGCCCAGATTAAGCGCCTTTCCTCGCCGAGTGTGATAGCATATTCGTACAGAAGCAGGGCTGTGATAGAAAGCGTCATTTCAAGAATTGTCTATATGCAGGATGGACTCATACCTGCGGAAGCAACTGCACAATAATTGAGAGTATACTGCTCCTTCGTCCGGAATTTCACTGCAGAAATGGCCTCTGCGAGCGCTTCGGCACGCATACTATGAACTAGGCGTGCATGAGCGAGTGAGCAAGAGTCAAGACACAAGAGATACGGCATGTGTATTATACTGCACACACCACGGCCACGCACCGGAGCATCATATTGATATGACGGATAGGCCGCGCGCTGAACACAGATTCTTTCCATTCCACTGATGAGGATGTCGAGAAGCACCTACGAATGATACAGGGACGTTTAGTACACGAGCCGAACGTGCGTTGCTACGCAAGTCGTCGGGCATAGCGTGTACCTCCATCCAAGGCATTCCTCCGGGCCCTGAGTAGAAGGTTGCCATCCCTAGTAGATTGTTCGTATAGAGGGGCTCTTGGGCTCACTTGATTTATGCTGTATCTGCTGCTGTGGGCATCTGGTGAACTGCGGCCAGAATGCAGGGCTATGCGTCAGGAGTCACTGGCAGGACGTACGCGTGGGTTGAGGCGATGGACGTGCAGCGCCAACTCAGGCCCATACGTATTGTCTGACAGATCGCGAAGTAGACTTTCATCTCCGCATGGGCCCTGTCCAGCTATACTATCAGGTTTTCATGATGGCGCAACATGAACGTCGACTTCTTGGCCGCACGAATGCGTACACAACTCCGAGTCGGGCGCCCACTGGCATGCGGCTACTTCAAGTTCGAACTGAAGTGAGTCGTCAGCGGCGACCACTGTTACCCTAATAGGTTGGGCGGCAACGTACCATCCAAAGCCCACTCTCTGCCGTTCCTGTTCTATTTTGTTAGAACAAGACGCAAGACGGGGGGGGGGTCTTACACGAAAGCAAATACTGAGTAAGACAAGTACTAGTACGTTGAGCCTGAGCTCGAGGACGTCGCGGGCTCGGATGCCGCGATAGTCCGGCCCGCCCGGCGGGCGACAGGTCACTTGGATATGTACCTCCTCCTCCTCCTCCTCCTCCTCTTCGTCGTTCATTAATCCCTTTCGGCATCTACATCTACGCAGCGATTGTGATATCGCACCACTAAAATGCCTCGGCGACCTGTGGTCTGCAGTAGCAACATGCGACTTCGAGATACGCACCTCGACAATCCTCAACTCTCCGTCAACCTCCTCAATGTACACATACGACCCGTCTGTCCCGAGTATCTCGTGGTCCACTTCCTTGACCTTACTCGCCTGTATGCCCCCCGTCTCGCTCGACACCGCGACCACGTTCATGACATCCAGCACGAAGCTGTCGAGAACCGCCGCCAAGCCCGCATGCACACTGCTATACGTCGCCTGTAATCCGGTGTGTTTCAGAGGCCTTCCTCCCAACCCGTCCGGTTTGGGAAGAAACCGTAGACCGCGGAGCTGACCCAGTCTGCGAGGCTGGTAGTGGAGGTTATGCCGGCGTGGAGCGGGAGCTGCGCGGCTGAGGCCAGTGCTGTACTGGCTATGCAGAGGAATGCGCAGAAAGCTGCGGGCGGAAAGTTCATGAGAGGTGAGTGCGATGTATGTGGGCATGAAGCCAGCTGGAGCTGCGGATTGGGTGACTGGAGAGCTTGCTACATGATGTGCCACTTATATGCATGCATAAACCCAGTCATTCGCGTGCGCCCCCCGCACCGTAGCACCGATTATAAGCTTACTTTGACAGCTACCTCTGTTTGATGGCCAGGTTGGCATGACGGGCCGCATCGTCTGGCGGCCATGATGCGCTCATTATTCGATGCTGTAGGGCTCGAAGATCTTCTGCCAACTCGGGAGCAACTGAACCTATTGTAGAGTGGTATGAAGATATATCATGCATACCGCCAATGCGCTGCAGCTTCTCCCCATTTCACGGCCCTCGTCGTTGATGCTGCCACATACGTACCTGCATATCCGCGTGGAACTCAGCTCGTGTCCTTTTTGATTTCTTCGTTGTCAGCGGACATCACGGATTCTCTGCGAGTGAGCGACGGTCGACCAAACAACCAGCTCATTTGCAATCTTGACTCGTGGATTTGTGCCCTCCCCTGAAGGATCACAGAGTATCAACTGAACTCTTTCTCTAGATCTAAGATGGCTGTCGCTAGTCGAAACGAACTTAGATTCCTCGCTAAGTAAGCCACAGTGCAGAAGAAACATCAATATATTGTCCCATATGGTCAAGTGCAACCTCGCGAATTGGGAGTCTATGTGTATGGAGTTGTGGTACGGCATTTATCTACCGATACAGAGTGGTCAGTCTCGTGGTTCATCGACGGCGAGAGGATGTGTCCATGAGCAAAAGCCCTTCTGCGTGCCCTTTGGGTAAATAATGTAAGCCACGTCATTTCTCCTCCTCAAGGGCAACTTGACTCGCCTGCATCCCGCTACTGCGCCCAGGCAGACGCTGCTCAAGCACGGCTACACGCCTCTGCGCGTCGAGCGTTGCATTCGGTTGCATGACCTCTATGAACGTGGATGTGTGGTCTGCGTCGGTTGGCCTTCACGCCCTCGCGCTGTGACCGCATCTCCACCACCTCACCTGGCGCACGCAAATGGGCGCGTGCTCGGCCTCTCTTCTATGCGGTACGGGTACTGCAGTAACCCCGTCACCGTGCCGACTGTGAACGTGGTGAAGCTCCCGCTGGCGCCGAGTCCAGCAGAGCCCGCACCCCCGTACAACCTCCGGGACCTTTGGTCCAGCGCGACCAGCACTCCGGATCGCGTGTAGCTGCCTGACCGCCTCATCTTGTGTGGACGGCGGTGAGCAGGTGGCATGCTGGGTCGTCGCGGACACACTTCCACACTAAGTGAACTGAGCCTTCCTCTGGAGTCCACGGGAGATGAGCTATCAGTAGGAGCGGCGAGGAGACGGACGTACGGTCTGTGCTCGCGCACATCCATGCAGGTGCATGGTTTTGACGATTGGATCAAGAAGCGCGTTGGGTATGCGGTTGCCCGCTGCGTGATTGCGACACATGTTGGTGGCCTCAAGGATGACGGTCGAGTAGATGGGAAGTAGAGGGCGGGTGACTTGTTGTCCAAACCCCTCGTTTTGTATCGCCTTTTATACCCCACGGAGGGACTGGTTGCCGAGATGACTAGTCTGAGGATGACCCCTGTATATGCCACGCAGCGCCACAAGCGGCCATAGCGCTGTGGCGTCGTGCCTTGTCAAAGCAGCACAGCTTTGCGAGATCGGCCACCGTGCCTTGGGGAAAGGTGGAGGCAAAGCGTTGTCAGGGGCAAGCATCAAGAAGCGGAGGCAAAAGTGACGTATCCTGTCAACTTCCTCCTTGTAAGTGGTCAGGTTGGCCGTACCCGGGCCAATACCGCGGCGGGCAGTGACGCGTATGGGTTGCGAGAAGTGCAGGAGTCCCGTTGACTCATGGCCACCATTCTGCATCAACGCTTTGTCGCCTCGAACAAGAGCCTGGTGGCCATATTTGGTATTGCCCGGTCGTTTCTAATATTATAGCATGGAAGACAATGAGCAATGGCGTGCCATGGCTAGAACTTGAAAGATGCAAACCGTCGACGCTTTCTACCCATAGATTTCCCCTGCAGGTCGTCGTCACGCTGATAGTATGACAGGCCGATTCGGTGCCACTAAAAGACACCTCGCGCAGGGCTTGTATGTTTTTTTCGGGGCGTTGCGTCCTAGGACGCAACGTACTAGAACAGTCGACAACTTGAAAGTCACCTATAGTACGTCCGCTGGCAGTCTGGAGGATCTAAACTCCGATGAGCGCATCAATATGCCATTTGCTTATCAGTCACCGTCGAGAGAATGCCCAGAGCTTAGACTTCAACCCATCTCATGCTCAACAGCGGCTTCAATATTAATAATATAGGACACACATTCGTCATCTGAAGAGTTGAAGAAAGTGCGTAACGGTGGGCATAGCTAGTGGATGTGTTTGATGCAATGTACGGCGCCACGCCCACCGAGCCATTATGACCTGATCCAGAGTTCGCGACCTCAACCAGGCCGTCTGATTGTCTTCCGTCCATTGTCATCACGATCGTGGCGATTGATAGTCTAGAAGCATGCTACCTGTGCATGGTGTTGGTCAGTATGAGCTAACATACGTTGGCGTTTCCTCGCTGGGTCACACCCATACTACGAAAGTAGTCTGCCAGAGACTGAGACACAGCATTGGCAGTCACCAGTGCGACGTCAAAGAGCACGTTTCGAGTAATGGCAGTGACTCACTGAAGCGTCGCCTAGCACATCATCACTCTATATGTCGCGGGATCTCTTCGTCCGCTTGTTCGCGGAGCACTTCTAGGATCTCGTTCCCGTGTTCCCCCATGTCTTCAATTCGCTGCTGGTCGATATCTTCACAGAGCATTGGACTGCTTGTGCAGAAGGCCACAGTAGACAGATAGGAGTCGTACATAGACTCTGGCAAGTCTTGTCCACCCTGAGTAGCTGCCGCGTCGCTGCTCTGGCTGCACACGGGCAAGCACGCCGAATTGTGAGCAAAGCGGCGCATACGTAGTATCAACCTCGAGATGATGATGGTTGTCAGACTGTCGGACACTAGTCAGCAATCTCCCTGCGTGTATTCTGTAAGTTAACCCACGGTGTCATGAAGGTCGGTATAGGGTTGAACGTCTGCCGAGATAAGTTCATGCGGTCAGACTGCGCGGATATAGACTTACGTCGCCCAGAAAACGTTGCGAGATAACCTGAGCAATGTTGAGCAAGAGGAACAAGCTATCCTCATAAGTTCGGAGAGAGGCGTCTTGGCACACAGGTTCCACGTACATGAAGTAGGACGTATCTAGCAGGAGGGAGTTCAGCCCGGGGATCGGAAAAAGAACGTTCACGATAATCTTACTGTCTTTCAATAGCAACACGACTAACGCCGACGGACTCCGTCGCCCGCCGGACATCTTGAAAGTCCCTCGTAGTTGCCACCATGTCACCAGCAACACGAGGGCATCTGACGCAATAAGTGCCGCTCTACTGATAGTTGTAACTGAGACACAGACATTGAGTGACACGTCGCAAGACATAAGCAGGATGAGACCCTTACCCCTTCATACCAGCGGATGCCAATAATAATGTGTCGCGTCAGCCCGCGGATGTTTATGCTGCATCTCAGGTGACACCAACGTTATCACCCTGCTCGTAGAGATATTGTACGCGGAGTTGCATATGGATAATCCGCCAAAATCTTCCAAAAAGCGATCCACGTGGGTGAAGTCTATGAACTAAGACACATTGTATCACCGACTACACACTGCAAGTCACTGAATGGAGGCCCAACTTACTATGTTCATTATCGCTGGGACGAGTGCGAGTGCCGCAGTGCATGCAGCAGTCCACATAGAGCGATTGCTGATAGCGTAAGCACGAAGTGCAGAGGTGCCTTTGTCCATCCTTGTCAATATGTGCTACCCCTGAGAGGGGCGTACGCACCGGCCCAGAGCGTCAAGGTCACGATGACGAAGCAAGACCAGAGAGTTATTACTTCCTGACAACTCCATAGATACTCAACCTTCGTTCGACCGGCAGACGGTCTAGTCATACCTCTGTGTATTTCAGTACATGATAGTGGACACCGAGGCAACCGTGGAACGAACCATAAGGGAGTGCCAGTCGCAGACGAGCAAGATCGTCGCTATAGATATGCACAGCATGATGACACGGTTGACTAGGAACAGTGCTGCATATCCCGCGCGGAGATTTGTCCAAATCAAACGACTCTCTTCGCCGAGTGTGATCAGATACTCATACACCAGCAGAGCTAAGCCGAAGGGAACGTCATAAAACATCAGTGCTCAACGGCGGCGTTGAACGAGATCGTACATGCATACCTGCCGCTGCGACAGTGCAGTAATTGAGGGTATACTGCTCTGTCGCCTGTGAGCTTGTACTTGATACACCATCGACCAAGGACACGGTGCCCATATCGTGGGCGAGAGCATGAGGGGGATTTCGTACCTACATAGCCCCGGCGAGATATAACGCATGTGGCGCCGATGGTGTGGTGTCGTCGAGATGTGATGGACAGAAGATATGGAAGTCATGGCCCTCGCCGTAGATCTAGGACGCAGGAGAGCGCCAGATGGCTGAGCGTACCCAACCGACAGCTGTCCCGATCAGTGCTCACCTGAACTGACAGCTACTGCCTAGGCTGGTAATACTTGGCTGGAACGTTAGCCTGGGCAGTGAATGGGAATGACAGTAGGACTGCCAGTGCGGTATGCTTCGTATCAAACAGATGTCTGGATGGCAATGCGGTTCTGCGTGTCATGATGTGGAGCGATTCGGAGATAGAAGTGCATCATACCCTGTAGCTGGCGAATCAGTCATTACTATGTTTGACAATAGCTTCGTACACTCTCACTTACGACGCTAGTGCAGCCTGCAGCGGTATACATTACGCAGGGCTAGCGTACGCAGAGTATGACGGCGAGAGTCTATATGAGGTACCCAATCAACGAAGCGAAGATTCGATGGAGCCACCTAACCACACACCGTAAAGTTGTAACTGTCAAGTAGCGTAGAAGGCAGTGTAACGGCGGAAATGGATGCCGCTTGACGTCGAATGCACGGCGAACCTGCGATAACCTCTCGATCAAAGATGAACCAGGCGAATCGTTGTACGCACAAAGGGCAATCCTACAATCCACCGCGTCGGCAGACCAAGCTCATCGTATTTTCTGAAGGATTCCGGTATCGAGCGGGGCGCCACTAGCCATGGCAACTGCTGCTCTGCCGGGGCGCATTCGCATACGTGGCTTCCCGTAGCGAGAACGTACGTTACCCTTGAACGTCTTGGAACGACGTCGACGTACTCATGACTGTTTACAGTACTAGGCTAGCGTGTCACTTTATATGCAGCGTCGTCATGCCACGGGGAGGAGAGAGAGAGCGTGCCCAGTGCGGCCAGTGCACTGGCAGGTGTCGTACCTTGTGTGGCGCATGCAATCCGCGTCGTTGCGAGCCTCAGCCTCTTGGATTGAGCAGCCCCAGATCTGAGAGTCTGGAGGCCGCAGCCGCGATGATCGGCTGGAGGAAGACGCAATGTATGTAGCACGAGTGGCGCCGGGAGTCTTCATAGCGACGACGGAGGATATTTCTGGAACACCGCGCATAAGTACATGAGGCGGCATGCACGGATGCCAGTGCCTCCGTGAGCGCAATATGACAATATGGATACGCCGCATTTATCCAGGTGCGAGCGTCGGCGTTGCCAGCAATGGTGAGGTGACTGTTTGACCGGCGTCCGCGCCGACCACGACCACACTCAAAAAGCCACAGTACGCCTTTCTAGTGATGAAGCTATGGAGACAGCAAAAATCGGGAGTGCCACTTACTCTTCCAGCAGCGACCTGCCATGCGTGAGGGACACGACTGGCCACACGACCTGCTCTGAGGTAGCAACCGCAATGGGCGGGCACGGCTGCAGTTGCAACATTCCGCCGGGATGGTTCTTCAACGTTTGAACACCGGCGCGCGCGCGCGTAATGATTGAGTTGCCTTCTCAGGGTCGCGGCGGCCCTAAATTCCAAAATGTCGCAGCGTAAGCAAGCCATACTTCGGATACGATACTGTGACTAACCTGCTACCTCCCGCCACCATCTCGAAAGCATTGCGCACCCTCTGCTACGTATACGCAGGCCGTGGTTGACGGCGGCGCCTGGCTTGCTTCAGAGGTCGCGATGCAGGTACAATCGTGTGCGCAGCGCCCTCGCCGAGAATGGCGGGGTCGATCGAGAGCGACGGCAGGGGGAGTCCACAACCCCCTAATAGCACAGAGGCACCGATTGCCAGGTACGCCGCGTTCTGAAGCCGGCCCTTCCATTCGATCGATCCGAGAGCCCAGAATTACCAACCGGAGATGGGAAGAAAGTCATCTACCTGCATAAGGAAGCAAGCTTGCGGTGAGCATACGGTTGCTGTAATTTCTTTGACAGAGGGCGATATGTTGGGACCAACTTAGGACCACATTGAAGGTACGATACTAGAACACTTGACAGACTGGAATGATCCAAGCTGTGCTGAGCGTATGTTGGTCAAGGAGACGCAAAAAAGCCTCGGCCGCTGAAGCGAAGTGTTCGGGCGACGGTCAGAAGCCCCTGTTTGCAGCAGAGGACAGAGAGAGGACGACGCGAGGCCCCGATCACGCCGAACGTCGAGAGCACGTCTGCGCGACCGCGGCGAGAAAGTGTCGCCGAAGAAGCGCTCGTTGTAGCGGACTTGTGGCGTGCACCAGGGACAATTGGCGCCCTATCAGGTGCCTATGTCCAGGCCGGAATCGGAACGGCGCGATGTCCTTGCCACCGCCTCTTGAACCAACCACACTCATCGTGCTGCCGGCTCGGCGGTGGGCTAAACCAAGCCTTCACAACGTCCCTTAATCTATACCTCCATAACCTCGCCAGAATCGTGTACGCATGGCGCTTTGGGTCGCAGGTGGGCTCGCGTTCGCCGAAGACCGAACAGGTTAGTCCAGCGCGTGAACGGGAGAACGAACGCGAAGCAATGCCGTAACTAAGCCTATACATACCCGGCCCACGGTTGGCCCACGGGAAGGAAGCCCACGGTGTGCTTGTGGCTCCAAAGTGTGTACTCACTATGGACGACCATGAGGTTCCGTGATAGCGGCACAAGATGCGCTGATGCAAACTGACCGCACTACAGCGCCTCGCGTACGCACCGCCAGTGCTCGGGTAAAATGCGACCGGTGAAGGGGACACGAATTCGGAGACTCTCTGTCTTCGACGACCGACGGAGTCTCCCCTATGCACTCAAGTCGCGCTCTGGCAGCAAGACCGACGGCCGGCCGAGGCTGACAAAACTGTGCGGGCAGGAGGGGCTTGGGGAGAACTCAAATTTGCGCGCAGGATCTCGATGCGGCGCCAGTTTCCATCAGCGATCAGCCTCGCTCGTCTTCAGCTTGTGTCCTCGTTATCTTATACCCGCGACATAGGTATTCCCGCGTTGACTATATGAACAACCACACATCTCCCGTAACCAGCCCTCTGGTATGCAACCTGGTTCCCTGACGGTGCGCCGATGTCGAGCCTTTCCGCGGCTGAGCTCGCAGAGCTCGCGAAGGAGAGCTTCACCGAGAACTGCTGCGCGTCTGCAGCAGTAGGTACGTCCCCTACGATCGCTTCTGCGGCAACGAGTGTGTGTTGACCACACCCCTTCCCTCCCGCCAGCTCTGCTCATCTACGACTGGGTCATCACTCTCGGACAGGAAACCCGATATGTGTGGCATAGCAAGTTCAGGGGATACACTGCGCTCTTTTTCTTGAATAGGATAAACATGGCTGGGATGATAATTGGGATTCTTCTGGGCCTGACACCTTGGCATACCGGAGAGGTGTGTCCCCCTTCGATTTCGTATCAGCATCGAGCTCACCCACTTGCAGAGGTAAGCGATCGTCGCTTTACCGACCTGAGCGGCCGCTCATTTCCGACCAGCTGCGAGTCTGCTGTACTAGTATTGGCATCTTTCCAAATCATGAACTTCTTCATCTGGGCTAGTACGTTCAACCCCGCACATCCCTCCCTGTCTCTGAGCTCAACCCGCCCGTCTTTCAGTCGTGTCATCATTGCGAGTGTACGCTATCAGCAACCGTGGCCTTGGCTTTGCGCTCGTCACCCTGGCCCTAGGCTTGGTCCCGGTCGGCACGAACCTGGTGAGTCGTTGCTGCCCTGACCCAACCGTACCCTGCTCCCTTCCCCCGTTCCCGCGCAGCCCACTTACATTTGCGCGCAGTTCAATTTCATCGAATCATCGTACTTCGTCAACACCTACTCGATCTTCGTTGAGTGCCAGTACAGCCAGAAGTTCTCCGACGCTGTCGGCTTCAGGCGTGAGCACCTCCGAGCCTGCATGATAGATTCCTGTTAACACCGTTGATTGATAGTGCTCATCCTCACTCGAGTGTCTGTCATCGTCGCGGATGCTGTCGTGCTCCTAGTCAGCTGGCGCCATCTTCATGGGACGCTGAAGTCTTCCCATGTTGGCGTGAACCGAAGCTCTTTGGGCGTCCTTCTACTCCGAGACGGTGAGTTTGGACACTCCGCAGCGATGGTTCACACTGTTGACGTGTGGTCGTGTGCGATAGGAACGCTATACTTCTTGTGCGCCCTATATCTCCCGTGGCCCGGCGCGGAACTTACGCCCGTATAGGATTCTCCTGCTGCTCAACATCGCCCAGATCATCGCCGTCCTAGACTTCGGCCAAGTGCGTCTCCCGATCGCGATGCTTCCGCTGATGGCGCTGATGTCGTTATCAGAATTTGGACCCCATCCCTGATTTCATCTTCCCGTGCGTAGTCCCCTTCTCCCTTATCGCCGCGCGCACGGCTCTGACGCGGCGCGCCCGCCAGCCTCACCCTGGTCATCATCTCCCGCTTCATCCTCAACCTGCGGCGGTTCTCGCAGCAAACGGGGGACCCGCTCGAGTCGGAGAGCTGGGCGACGGGGCCCGAGGACTCGCACCACTCGGCCCCGCGCTCGTACCTCTCGAACATCCTCTTCCGCTCCAGCGGGCGCGCGGACCAGTCGGACCGCACCGCGAACTCGCTGCACGACGGGATCATGGTCAAGGTGTCGACGTACTCGGACGCAAACGGCCTCCGCGACGTCGAGAGCGACGTCGACGACCACGACGGCGAGGCGATCGCCCTGCAGCACGTACGCTTCGACACCGCGCACCGCAGGCATAGTGAGCTCCCCTCGTACAAGCACCAGAGCTTCGATCCGCTTGACTACGGCATTGTGCAGAAGGGCGAGGCGTGCTAGCAATCGCCGCATCGGCAGCTGCATCATCGGTGTGGCTTGTTCTACTATCTGTCTCCTTGGGGGCTCCCGCGCCGGCGTCTGGTGCGTCTGGTGCGGCGAACGCCCGCACATGCGCCCGCCCGCCCGCGCGGCCGCTCCGTGATTCTCTCCGTGTGTATGTCGATTATCCGCTGTTGTAACCGTAGACCATGGCATACCCTCTGCTGCACTGCACCCACACGAATCTCACGCTGTCGTTCGCTAATTTTGTTGACCGCGCTGGCTGTGCGGACTGGCGCACCCCGGCGTGCGCGGAGCTTGCGCCACCACCACCACCACCACTACGTCCCACGATGCCCGCGACGCCACCGTGCGCGCCCTGTGGTCCATTCCACACTTCCACACTAAATGTCGGCCGCCGGGACCTGACAATTGGTGGGGAGGCCTAATTCCGAGCTCGACTTCTTGTCCGGACGCGCTACCCCCGCCTTGTCCGGATGTCAACAGCCCTCTGGCCATGTAAGATGTCTGAACTTATGAGCACCCTCTGCAGCGGTGCAACCAAGCTCGGGCGCCTAACGCACTCCTTGTCGACATGCATCAGGCCTCCGCCTGCCCGACGGGCGACAACCATTTTGTTTGAATGGATGATTCCTCGAGTTTGTTTCGCGCGATCTTTTTCCGGATGAAAACGAGGCATCCCCACCAATTGTCAGGGGTCCTCAGGCCGGAGCTCGACATATCGGCGCGACAGACGACGTCGACGCCCTAGCTATTCGTGGCGCGCGCCCATGCGCCTCTCCGCGTACGGTGACTTCTTCATGATTGTCAGTGCGGTCTTCGCAAGCTAGTAGCAGGCTTCGTGAACTTCTCGAGCCAGTCAGCTGGCTGTGTTGTGTGCGGAAAGGCGCGACACGGGCGCATTACTCAATTTTAGGTATCCCCGGTTGGCCCATCGCTATGGCAGCCCCTCATCCGGGTGGCACGCGATTACTGTACATGCTCTGTGTTGCCTGTGAGAGCAGACTCGTCCTCCTGAACTGCGAGATGGACGCACACTTCTGCGCAAGCTGTTAGGCTCCCGGTCTTCAGAAGTCGGCTTGCCCTCGGCCTTCGGGAGATGCACGAGCGTCGAACATCCTCGAGCATCTTGCTTCTTGATTCTTCGGTGCCGCCTCGTGCTCGCGCGGGTATGCACCGGTACGCTACATCCCGGAACGACCCGGCGTCGCTGTGCGTGCGATGCTGTCATAGTTGGGTGACAGTGTCAGGCCGCAAAAATCCGACGTATGTACGTGCCTGCATGTTATGGCGAATAACCCTTGCGTCAATCGTCACGGCAGTGATAGCAACTGTCGTGTGCAACCATCCTGCAGCCCCAGTCTCAGGTACGCAAGGAACCTCAACCGCGGTTAACACGGTTGTACACGCAGGGTACGATGATATCACCTCTAGACTTGACGGCATCATGTCCCTTGCGCCCATTAGGGTTCACTCCTGTGCGTTACGCTTTACGGCGACCTCGGAGACCGCACTATGCCATCCTGTGCCACCTACGTCCTTGCCTGTCGTTGCTAGCAGCTATGGGGCGTACCGATATGATATTGGTGCACCTAGCGGCCAAGGTAAAACGCACCAACCGTGATAAATCGATATGAACGGAAGGCGACGCTTCGAACGTGAGAGCGATGCGCTCATTTTCGTCGGAGATGTGAGAAGTGCAGTGGTGTTTGGATTGTGCTTCCGCTCCATCTTATCGCCAGCACTTGTGCCTGCGACGGGGTCATTGCTGGAAGTCGCGGAGATGCTGGCAGTGGCATGCGTCGAGCATGGTTCGACAAGACAGGACATCAAACAACGTGCCACGGATTGGCTGGACGGATAGTTGTCCTGTGTTAGTGGCATAGAAATTAGTAGAGATCAGTATAGAGAAGTCAGTAAGTTGGCACTGACAGGCGTCTGAGTCTTATCTGGCACCCCTTTACTTATCTTGCGGACATTCTTACCACGCACACTCTTTATTAGGTTTCTCTTCCACCGCCCACGCGTCCATGTCCCCCCACGTCTCCTCCTCCAATGTCCGCGTCAGAAGGCCTCGCACTGCAAGCACTCAAGGCCTACGGTGATCATTACGTCGTCAACTGTTGCGGAGCAGCGGCCACAGGTGCGCCTCGCGCACGCGCCTGGTCCGAGATGCTTACCCCGTCTGTTTAGCGCTGCTTGTATTCGACTATGTCCTGACATTGGAGGAGGAGGTCGAATACATCTGGAGCAGCGGCAACTCCCTCTACGTTCTGCTCTTCTTTGCAAACCGATTCGCGATGCTGGGAATGGCGGTGGGGTCCGTATTGGGCATGGTGCCGTGGTACTCGATTGTGGTGCGTCTTCTGATCGTCTCTCTTGGCCGCACGGACTAACACGATCTGCTAGAGGTGGGTAGGCTTATTGTATGCGCGGGCTCTCTCATTGGAATCCCCGTAGCTGCACGGTAGTCAACTGGGCTTTAGCAGGGTTCCAGATTTTCACGCTGTTATTGTGGGCAGGTGAGTACGTGCCGCTTTTACCTGATACAGGGCCTAACAGCACTCAGTGATATCCACTCTGCGCGTATATGCTGTCAGCAATCGGGACTGGGGCTTCACACTCCTCACGCTCTGCCTCGGGCTGACCCCTGTTGCCACGAACCTCGTACGTCTATCAAGCCCGACTCATTTTCTTTCTGTGGCGCATTGCATCCTAGGATGCAACGTACTGGCAACCGACAAAGTCGTCCCCAGTACGTGCGCTGGAAGCTGGGGGGGTTCCAAACACCGGAGAGGCCGAGCAGTGTTGTCAGGGTCAAGATAGACCCCACTGACCTTTGACGGGGGTCAAGCTTTCGACCTCGGTCAGATCCGGAGTCTGACCTTTGCTTGACCGCGGTCGAAGTCAGGCACGTGAGTGGGAAGGACGGGGTCCATCCAGCCGTTTCCAGCAGTGTTCTCATGACCAGATTTTGACCGGGGTCAAGGCAGGATCAAACCACGGTCAATGCATGACCTGTGGACGGATCGCTCAATGGGGTCCAATATCGAGCTTAACAACACTGGCGCTGTCGACACCCCGCGGTCAAGGGAGTTTGCAGGGTGACGCATTCAGTTTGACCGGAGTCAACTTGACTGGGGTCAGACCCACATTGACCTCAGTCAGTCTTCGGTCAGACCAGGGTCATCAACACTTCCGGAGAGAGCATTGATACAGATTGCCTATCATTCACCGCTGAGGAAATGCTTTTACGCACAGCGTACTCGGTATTTACCGGCCATTTCAGATCTTCGATGCGTCATCATCGCCCCAACTGTTCTCCGATGCGTCCTCGTCCCCCCACTGCAACGCCTCATACCCACTGAACATCAGTCCTGCCTTTCCACCAGTCCAGGTCCCACGAGTTCAGTATACTGATCGTTATACGCGCAGTACGTCAACATCAAGGCTGTGTTCCTCCCCTTCGCGCACTTCGGCACCTACACGTTTTGCACAAGCAATATTGAGTACACGTTGACCCTAGCTACATCTCGTACGCACCACTCAAAGCAGATTCTGGCCACTTGCTGACTCGCCCACAGTGGAGATAACGACCAGAAGCTGCCTCATCGCATCGGACGCGCTTGTCGTCCTTATTGCATGGTACCAGCTCCACGCCAGCATCACTACCGTCCGTTTGAGTGTCAGGTCGACGTTGGCCACGGTCTTGCTCCGAGATGGTACGTTTGTATGCCCTCTTCCAGACTGCCTGTAGTGATCGTGCATGCAGGTACCCTGTACTTCGCGTACGTACCCCTTTAGTCCTATCATCCCTGTATCTCACACCTTGCAGAGTGCTCCTTTTGCTCAACATCGCGCAAGTCATCACGGATATTGACATCGGACTCGTGCGTCATTTCTCTTCAGAACGTACCTCCCGTTTGCTCACCTCCTCACCAGATATACAACCCCCTCCCTTACTTCACGAACCCGTACGCCGCGCTTCCTCACGCGTTTCGGTCACGCTGACCTCGATTGTCACAGGATCACGGCTATCATCATGTCGCGCTTCCTGCTCGCCGTGCGGCGCCTCGCGCTCGAGAGCCAGGGCTCGCTCCCCTCCTACTTCTCGCACTCCTTCGACGACTCGTATGCCGACGGCCAACATGCACGCTCGCGCTCCGGCATGTCGTCGATGGCCTTCAACTCCGCCGTGTCGCAGACCGCGGGCGACACCTCCCGCTTCACTATGTCCGTGCGCCACCCGCCGTCGGAGCTCACGGAGAGCCACGCGTGGAGCGCGGTGAGCGGGCCGGAGCTGTTCGATCGCTGGGATCCCGATGAGATCGTCGAGATGCGGCGCGCGCATTATACGAGGTGAGGGTGGAGGCCGTCTTTGTATCGATAGGGTGTGTGATGTAGCAGGAGGTGAGTTGCTCGTCAGTCGTCGTCCTCGCGCGCGTGCTGAACGGTGCGGAGTCAGGATCTAGGGACAATGTATCATAGAATATATATCGTATTTTACTGGCTTCTTGTGTGCATCCTGCCAGGGTGGTGTTTCACTCGCGACGGACGTCCTCCCCAACCCTACGTGCCTCGGTCAAGTATTGCCATTCGCAAGAAAGATGGGGAATTCGCGTAGCTCCCCGTTCTTCCCGTCACGTTATCAGCAGCTTACCGCAGAATGGGCTTCGACACGAAGTAGAGCGGCCGCATAGTCGCGAAGGGTTCTCCGAACTCTGGAGTGTCGGCGATATGAAAACCCCGCTATCGCCGCGGCCAGTCACTATAGCGTGGCTCACATGACGCAGCCAGGCGGAAGGGTGTCCTCAGTTACGGCGGGCGTCATGTGTGCTTTGGCCAGCGGAGCCGATAGACTGTCCTGACAATGACCACTTCCGGGGATCAATGACCAACCAGCGTGGCCTCGACCTGCAAGGGAGGCTCCATTTGGAAGTAAGCGTAGACGATCAGCGTCTTCCCAGCGACGCCGTTGCTCATTGTCCCGACAGGCTATAACTACCATTGTAGAAGCCACCGATTCATGCCAGCGTATGGCCACGAGGCTCTTGTTCGAGGCGACAACGCGTTGATGAAGAATGGTGGCGCCGAGTCAACGGGACCGCTGCATTTCTCGCAACACGTCGCTGCCCGCCGCAGTATTGGCCTGGGTACGGCCAACCTGACCACGTATGAGGTTGACAGGATACGTCACGTTTGCCTCCGCTTCCTAATCATCACCCCTAACAATACTTTGCCGTCACCTTTCCCCAACGCACGGTGGCTGATCTCGAAAAGCTGTGCCGCTTTGACAAGGCACGACAAGGCACGACACCACAACCTACCACAACGCTATGGCCGTTCGTGGCGCTGCATGGCACATACAGGGATTCTCCTCAAAATAGTGTTCTTGGCAACCAGCCCTGCCGTGGGGTATAAAAGACGATGCAAACCGACGGGATTGAACAACAAGCCACCCACCCTTCACTTCCCATCTACTCGACCGTCATCCTTTCGACCAACATGCGTCGCAATCACGCAGCGGGCAACCGCATACCCAACGCGCTTCTTGATCCAATCGTCAAAACCATGCACCTGCATGGATGTGCGCGAGCACAGACCGTACGTCCGTCTCCTCGCCACTCCAACTGATAGCTCATCTCCCGTGAACCCCAGAGGAAGGCTCAGTTCACCTAGTGTGGAAGTGTGTCCGCGACGACCCGGCATGCCGCCTGCTCACCGCCGTCCACACAAGATGACGCGGTCAGGCAGCTACACGCGACACGGAGTGCTGGTCGCGCTGGACCGAAGGTCCTGGAGATAGTACGGGGATGCGGGCTCTGCTGGACTCGGCGCCGTTGGCACCTTCACCACGTTCACACCCAGCACGGTGACGGGGTCATGGCCGTACCCGTATCGCATAGAAGAGAGGCCGAGTACACCCCCATTGGCGTGCGCCAGGTGAGGTGGTGGAGATGCGGTAACAGCGTGAGGGCGTGAAGGCCACCGAAGTCAGCGGTCAACGGGTAGAGGCGGATTAGCCGTGCTTGCGCAGGGTCTGCCGGGGCGCTGCAGCGGGATGCAGGTGAGTCGACTTGCCCTAGGGGAGGACAAATGACGTGGCTGACATCATTTACCCAAAGGGCCTGCAGGAGGGGTTTGTACTCATGGGCGCATCCTCTCGCCGTCGATGAACCACGGGAACTTCCACTTTTTCTCGGTAGATAGATGCCGTACCACAACTCCATACACATAGACACCGATTTTGCGAGGTTACACTCGAGCATATGGGACAATACATTGATGTTGCTTCTACACCATGACTCTTAACTCGTTTCGACCAGCGCCAGCCAGCTTAGAGCACACGAGAGTGTTCAATAAATACTCTGTGATCCTTCGAAGGAAGGCACGAGTCAGGAGTGCGACTTGTAAGGGTCTTGGTCACTCACCTGCAAAGAATCAGGATTGTGGAACTTGGCGATGTCTCATCATGACAAGGAAAACAAAAAGGAGACGAGCTGAGTTCCACGCTGATGTAGATACATCTGTTCAAGCCCCACAGTATCGAATACTGCGTGCATGTCAGCGTGTCATGGCCGCCAGACATTGCATGTCGCTTGTCATTCCAAACTGGTCATCAAACAGGAGTGTCCGCCCAAGCAAGCTCATACTCAGCGCCACGGGCCCCGGCGGGGGCGCACGCGAATGGTAGCGAGCTGCAGCTTCAGAACGAACTCCCTTGGAAGTCTCCCCGTATGCCCGTCATACATCGCACTAACCCAGTATGAAGTTCCTCCTGCAGCTTTTGTCGCAGTCTTCTTCATAGCCAGTACAACACTAGCCTCAGTCGCGCAGCTCCCGCTCCACGCACACGTAACCTGGAATACCAGCCTCGCAGACCGGATCATTTCTGCGGTATACCACTTCTTCCCAAACCGAATGGGTTAGCAGGAGGGTTTCGCGACGACATTCGGACCGAAAATTGCCGCGACGCTGGCCTACCGAATTACACTGGATGTGGCCCCGGTGGCAAGTTTTGACGGCTTCGGGCTGGATATCAAGAAGGTGATTGCAGTTCAAACAAGACAGATTCGGAAGGATTCGCTATATTCCAGTTCATACGGGCGGGTAAGGCCAGGGGGGAAGACCAGGAGGTCGTCGGGACGTATGCATACATCCAAGTAGGAGGTTGGCAGTAGCCTACCGGTACCCGCTGGGCTAGGCGCCCTGCGCCACCGAGTTCAGCCACATCGCGTCTCGCGACGACCTAGGCCTCGTTTCGCTGTTTCCCTTTCCCGCAATTTTTACTTACTCTCCATGCGCGGTCCAGCGCGGAAGGCGTACAGATATGTATCTACCTCGGCTCGCCTCGACTGCAGGCAGCACCTTCCCCGTCGATGCTCTACGGACAAACGACAACCCGCATTTCCCTTATAAACGGTCAGAGAGATCGCCGAGTCTTCGACCGTCGCCCGAAGTCCGGACCTCCACTCTCAGCACCTCACTCAGTAGGCCCCTCGGTGACGAGTCCTCTGAGGAGAACGTTTCCCCCAGTTAACGAGACCATGGGCTGTGGCATTGCCCGCTGTGCGTTTGTCCTCAACCGACATTCCACCGTTGTCGCCACACCGGCTGGGCACGCTGAGCCTACCTGCGCTCTCCGTATCCCAGGTCTGCGGCGAGGAGGATACCTATCTCGCCTCGGTTCATCACACATGGCCACAACCATAATCTATTATCAGCGCGACGCCGATTATATGCGCGCTACATCTCTCGCTGAAGCATGGTTCCAGCTAGGTGCGAACTCCCGCTCAAGCTCTAGCTCACCGCAATATGGACATCGACTCTTTGGCACACATCGTCTCAAGTACAAGCTTGCGCGCGAGAGAGCAGTATACCCTCAATGACTGTCGCAGCGGCAGGTATGCATGTGTGATCTCGTTCAACGCAATTGTTGAGCACTGAGTTTGTATGACCCGGGCCTCCCTCCCGCCTTAGCTCGAGCTCTGCTGGTGTATGGATATCGCAAATATTGACCAGGATGGACGAAGGTACCTCTGCGCTTCGCGTTTAAGCTTTCAGCAATCGCACTGTATGGCTTGCAGCATGCACCGCAGCACTCACACTTGTCCCAGTGATGATCAATCTGATTAGTTTGGCTTCCGTTCAGCGACTCGCGATGCGTAGCTGGTGACACACTGCATCTTAGTTTCTAAACACCCACGTGGTTCGCGTTTTGGAACAGTATGGCCCATCATCAACATGCGACCCCGCTTACAACATCCCTATGAGCAGGGTGATAACGTTAGTGTCACTTTAGGGACTACATGCACATCCGCGCGCTGACACGACGCGTCAATATTGACATCCGCTATGAAGGTGTAAGGGCCTCATTCTGCCTATGTCTTACGACGTGTCACTCAACGTCTGTGTCTCAGTCACGACCAGCAGCAGATTGGCCCTCATTGCATCGTACGCCCTCGTTCTCCTGGTGACATGGTGGCAGCTATGGGGGACTCTCAGGGTGTCCGGCGGGCGACGGAGTCCGTCGGCGTTAGTTGCGTTGCTATTGAAAGACAGTGAGGATAATGCGAATTTTCTTTCAGTTCTCCGGCTGAGCTATGTCCTGCCAGATACGTCCTACTTCATCTACGTGGAACCTTCATGCCAAGATGCCTCTCTCCAAACCTATGAAAGGTAGTTTGTTCCTCTCGGTCAACATTGCTCAGGTCATCTCCCAATATTTTCTGGGCGATGTAAGTCCATGCTATTCGCGCACCGGTCGGACTCCATCAACTGATCTCTCTGCAGATGTTCAACCCTGTACCGACCTTCATGTCACCGTGGGTTAACTTAAATAATAGGCGCAGGGCGATCACTGACTAGAGTTCGACAGTCTAACGACCATCATCATCTCAAGGTTGATCCTACGTCTGCACCGCTGTGCTCACGACTCGGATTCGGCGTGCTTGTCCACGTGCAGCCAGAACAGCGGTGCGGCAGCTGCTCAGGGTAGGCAAGACTCACAAGAGTCTATGTACGACTCCTGCCTGTCTGCTGTGGTCTTTCGCACAAGCAGTCCGATGCTCTTTGAAGATGTTGACCAGCATCGATTTGAAGACATGGGGGAACACGGGAACGAGATCCTAGAAGTGCTCCGCGAACAAACGGACGAAGAGATCGCGCGACCTATGAAGTGATGATGTGCTAGGCGACGTTTCGGTGAGTCACTTCATCACTCGCGGCGTGCTCTTCGACACACCTTTTGAGCCAGCGACACCGCATGATGCTCGAGCCACAGCTTAAGCACACAGGAACTTCGACTCATCGGCACCTACTCAGAGCCTATGTATATCCACTCCAATTTCACCAGCATAAGCATCGGTGCATGAATCGTGTTGCCAATCCTCTCAGGTATCAACTCTCGAGCTACATTCGACGGCCACGGCCTGCCACGATCGGTCATTGGATCCGTATGTATGCCCCTGTTGACAGTCGGGGTTTCTGGGAACCCATTGAACAGGTCATGAGAGTCGAGGAAACGTGACACTTACCAGTGTCATACATAGCATCCAACGACGACCATCACTGCATCTCACAAAGCTGCTCAAGGTCGAATTTTCTCACACGACGGGCAATGGGGAATATCCCTGTCGGGAATAGGTTAGGGATATGGTTAGAACGAGGGCACCTGTCACGGTCACAATCACTGGCCTATCCCGACCCATAAAGGGATGCCTATTCCGCGCCTATCCCATGCCTATCCCTGACCGTGTCTAGTTTACCACATTCTTGTGCGGGAAATGGTAGGGATATGACGTACAATGTTATCCTTTTACTAGCCTTTCTCTGGCGGAGATAGCTTTATAATGCACCGTCGCGGGAAATCCCCGGGAAAGGCCAAGAACGGAAAACCTGCTCGTGGCATTTTGCCAGACTATCCCCAATCGGGGAGAGATAAGCTGTCTTGGGCTGTGATAAGCCTGTCATATGTTGACATTCCTGGCTATTTCCTGAACATTTCCTGCCCCGTGACATGTAAGCACATTCCGGTCAGGAATAGGCGAGGAATATGTACGGAATCTGTATCCTTTCACGGACCGTGAAAGGCCGGTGATCACGTCCGTGACAGGAGACCACGTCCGTAACATATCACTAACATATTCTTGCCCGGTATATTGGCCCTTGCCTGTCGTGTCAGCATCGAAGCGGTCTGTATTGATCGAAGATCTGGTAGCCGCCTCACATCAATCTGCTTCCGCCGGTCAAAGCACTGTGGCAGGATACGTCACTCACGCTATTGTATAGGCGTTCAATGACAACCGCCTATTGGGTTTTGCGGGTGGCTTTGACAAGGTGCAATGCCACAATGCTCGAGCCGTGAGTGGCGCCGCGTCGCAATTAGGGGTGCAGTCCAAGAGTGGGTAGACTTGGCGGCCCTGCCCTGTGGACGTACGTATATAAGCGGCAGACAGTGTCGAGCAGAGACATCCAACCCACCCACATTGCATACGCAGTCGACTTCGCAGCATTATGCTCGACCTACTCTCCCTGGGTACCAAGATACCCCACGCGCTTCCTGAATCAATCGTCAAACTCGTCACGCACGTCTGTATACTATGGAACTGGATATAGTGCGTGCGCTCCTCTCTTCACAAGGTAGTTCCTTTGACCGACGCGCCGTACAGGTAGAAAATCCTCTTGGGCGCTTGGGGCCGTGACGTCGGCGATATGGAAAACAGGTCAGGGGCCGCCGGAGCTGACAGTATGTCGCATATTCAACCCTCCACTTGCAAGCGAGTCCTGACGAGGACATACACCGAAAGGATGCTATGCTGTGGTGATTTTACACAGACATCATCATCTTCCCCACCCCTCAGCCTGGTGAGATACGGGCGCTTCGCGACGCAGAACGCACCGTACACCTCCACGACAGTGGCCAGACGACGCCCCCACGCGGACCGAGCGCGGCAGGCGAAGAAGGAAGGGCCGACCTCCCACGCCGCACGCGCCGGACTTCACAGCGTCGCCACGTCGACATAGACGGGCTGGCTGAACTGCTTCAGCGACAGAGCATCCATGTCAGGCGGAGATCACAGTCCGTTACCGCATATCGGCTCGGTCTTCAGATGGTCCGACCCCTCAAGCAACGGGATGAAAGGGACGTGGAGGGCTGGCAGAACCCGCAAATGGGTGCATACGGGGTGGCGCCGCGCCAGAGAAGCTCCTGGCTTACCGGCGGAGGCCATCATCCCAGCCGCTATAGAAGAGGGTGAGGGGATGGGTGTGCGAAGTGATGTCTTCGATAGCGCCGATGTAACGGGACAACCCTATTGCAGGTGAGTGAGTCCCTTTGCGCAAACGAAGGAGACGACACTGACATCACCTTGCACATTTCCAGTGACATACCTGCTTGGGCTATAATCCTTGCCCCAGGTGTTTCTCCGAAGACGAACGTCTACGAAGACATGCAAGAGCCTACGAGCGGCTGCAGCAAGTCTACGGTACTTTCGGACCGTTACAAAGGCAAGATACGAACGGGACAGGTGACCGTCTCCTGTATCCGCCACGGCTTCTTGCGAAATGGCTTGCGCATAGGCGATTGAAGAGGGCCATGTAGATGAGGTTGCACCACAACTCCATATATTTTGAAAGCAATCCAGATCTGCTGGTTAGCCTTGGTGTGAAATGTGTTAGTTACACGAACATCATGCTAGACCAAGGGAAGTTCTCACCTGGTAGACACTACCACAACACTCTAACATGTAAAACAATGATCGGAACATGTACAAGAGCATACATCGCGAACGCTGGAGGGTCGGAGGCCTGCTGTGAAGATTACAGGTGTTGAAGGACCCATGATGTTGAGGCCCCACGAGCACGATAACAGGCGAGCAGTCGCGAATCACCAGAATGGTCGTATGCCCCCCTACGCGCGTCGATGAGTAGAGTAAAAGCACAGAGTTGCCGACAAGTTATGCTCACTCGTGCTGTTGCACATATGGTAAGAATAGACAAACGGATTGCATAGGTTTCGTACCACGAATACCTAAGCACGCAGCACGAGGTCTATCTTCTTGCGTCTCTCGTTGACTGCTACAGTCACGTCCTTACCTCTCAGACATCATGCAGAAATTCTCCCGGGTCATTCTCAAGAAAGCGGATCCAGCGACGGTGTGGGCGGGACCAAGACTATAGTACTTGGCGCCACTGCGTTGCGGTACCTTTAGCCTACCTTCAGATTCAGCGCTCAGCCGCGATAGCGGGGTCCGACGACCTCTGGTAACAATGCAAGAAAGCAGCCACACTGAACGAGAACGCGATGTGCTAATGATCTCACCGTGCTTTCTCTTGTACGAAATGTGAAATTGCAATGCTACGCCCTGGGTGAAGACCAACGAGGTCAAGGGTGATCTCGCTCAACGCACGGAGCACGCACCAAGACTTTGGTATCGTCGCGGCCTTTTCAAGCTAGACGCGGCCACTCGATGCCCTCTGGGACAGGATCAGCGCGCTGCTCATCGCCACGAATTTTGTCGACGAAGTACCGAGGTAAAGGGAATAGCCTGGACGGACAAACGTTCCCCGCACTGTTCCCGCGCGGAGAGGGCGGTGAGAACACGGCACTGCCTGTTACGGCCCAAGCGCGTCAAACGCTCATATAGGGCAGCCCAGCGCTGTCTCCCCGCATCCTCTCGCTCGTCGCTACCTCGATCCTCTTCTGCATTTCGCCTCGCTTTTCGCTCGAGTAGACACCTTCAGCTTTAACCTACCACACGGAAATTTTCCTTTGAATAATACCTAGACCTCACGACCACTTACGGCATGCCTTTCACCGCCGACTCTGAGCTCGACCTCCTCTTCCCCACCCAGCACATCCCTGACGAAGCCAGGGAACAGCTGCACCCAGACTTGCATGTGCGTCCGTATCCCTTATGTTGGCTTGTCATTCGCTGAACTCATCGAACACAGCTCCGTCCCCTCGCGTCGACCGACTACCAACGTGGTCACCTGAACGTACTCTCCGTTCTCACCGTCGTCACGGACCCAGGCGAGGCAGCGTGGCGCTCGCAGTTCGAGGCGTTGCGCGCCGCGCCGCGTACCTACTACCCTGTCGTCATTGTCGACAAGGCGACTGACCGGATCGTCGCCGTCGGCACCGTGTTCATTGAGCGCAAGTTCCTCCGCGGGCTCAGCACTGTCGGCCACATCGAGGACATTGCTGTCGACAAGAGTCAACAGGGCAAGAAGCTTGGGTTGCGGATCATCCACGCGTTGACGGGCATAAGTGAGAACAGCGGGTGCTACAAGACCATCTTGAATTGCAGCGATAGCAACATTCGTGCGTACCTCCGTTTGCGTGGGTTACCGTACATCTTCTTGACGCGTATCCGGTCTAGCTTTCTATGAGAAGTGTGGCTACGTCAAGAAGGAGAATGAGATGGTGTGTTACCAGCCTTGTTCAGCCTTTGCCTGCATACTTACCTATATCGCAGGCAAAGTACGCACCGGGCGACAGGTCGCGGACACCCAGATTGTGAGATACACAGACCCTGGTTGCGCGGGCTATCCCGAGGGACATTCCTATTGTATTCTGCACGATTTAATGGATGAAGGCTTCTCGCCGAGGATCTTTCAACGTTGCCAGGTTCGCTGCAGTCGTGTCGGGTATAAGTTATTAGGCCTAGGGCAGATGTCTACATGTATGGATCTATGATGGTGAGTGCACACATAGTGAAATGCGTGCATACGAGAAACGCGCTGGTCCACAGGGTAAGTGAAACGTGAACCTGCAGTAGAGCCATGGTCCGTACCTCCTTTCAGCATGGTTCGAATCGCTGATGTGTATCTGATAGCATTGGTGCCAGCATGCGGCGCAGACTGCGGCGACTGCGACTCCTTAACCTGGCAATGAAAATGGCAGTTCACAAATGTCATGAAGGCATATCCCTCTGCAGGTGCCGGAGCTTACTGAGCTCGGCCAGAAAGGAGGTGGTCTCTGACCTGCTGCAACTCTCGTGCGTCTTACTTCTGGTTGTCCTAGAGATTTCACTCAACGTTCTCCGAGCGGCATGATCGGTACCGCAAGTTTGTCGTACGGCACCCCTTTCGCTATTATTCCACGTCTCGGTCATTCCGTACGACATCGAACCACAGTGGTCATCATATACGACCACGTACGCACCTCCGCTAGTGAGGTTACATTCCGTTGGAATACCCTCCGAGGGCCTTCACGGTATCATTTCTCTGCATACATCGTTGTAACGTTACCCCTCTGAAGCTATCACACCTCGGGCTCAATGCCCTTTACAGCACGAGGTGGGCCGCTCATGCTCAATGCTATAGGATGTTTGACTGACAACTAGCGCAGAGACGATAGGCCGCCTACTCGCGTAGGCCAGTGCCACAGCGTGGAGCCGCAATCCAGGAGCTGAGACCACCGTCCAGAGCGAAGACTCGTCTACAGGGTTCGGCTCGACGTCTGTTGGACCGCCTACATTGCTAGTAGTCCGTAATCATCCCCTCATTGATGCTGCTCGCAACTCGTACACAGTATATACACACACTGTACTACACGCTCCTTCGCTCTATTACCATCTAACCCTATGGAGCGGGCCACTAAGAGGCCGCTACTTTGTGACAGTGGCCAAATCGGTGGCCCATTGACTCACATATAGGCGCCGCAGGCGCTCCCTGAGCCGTCTAGCGGCGGGCAGCTGTAACGATGGTGGCGGCGGCGGTGGCGATGGCAGTTGGTGGTTCAGATAGAAAATATCACAATTTTACTGTACACTCCCAATGCCTTCGAAGCACAAGAAAGAAGCCGCAGCGCGTGCCCGCGCAGGACTGGCGAGAAAGCGATGTGCTACAGCTCGTCGGACTCCATCTCCGATCATCATCAATCATCTCGCTACTAGTGACTCAGATTCGAGCTCGGAGAACTCAGATGATGTGCAGTTCCCAGTCATCCGGTTGAGGAGATTCCTACCGACGAAGATTGTACATGGCAGGGAGGTGTGAATCACATGGCAGAGGAATGGGAGTCGGAGGAGCCTGAGTGGAGTTCTGGCTCAGATGCCGACGAGGAGGATGATTCAGATATCGAGGAGCTGGACGGGATCGAGCTTGTGGAGAGTCTTCAAAGGGAGCTCGAATCCAAGGATATCTTGGCCGTTGAGGCCAGTGCATACGACACCCTGAACCCACATAAGATCACGGCTCAGGTCTGGAAAAAGGCCGAGAGCAACCGCCACCTTGGATATACCGGCAATTCGGCCAGGACAGGGCGCCGTAAGGATCTGCAAGCACGGAGGAAGGCAGAAAGAGATGCTGTTTCACGAAAGACGTGAGTTTCACCACAATGGATTTGCATACTGTACATACCTCATAGCATCGAACAGCAGAGGTGCTGATATGATGCGAGCCTTCGTCACTAAGAACATACCTGAAAACAGAAGCATAACGATCGCCACCGATCAGCCAGTGGGGTTGCTGCCCGGGGGTACTCCCGGTCACGATGGTGGAGAGATCTTCACAGGGTACGCCTCGGATGTATCCTCCGATCCGGCGGACAGTGATCTCGAGTGGGACGACATCACGGAGATGGGAGAAGCCAGGGGCAACAGTGAGAAGAACAGCAGTGATGCTGATCAACTACCGGGTCAGTTTGTTCGATACGAGTCCTTACATCGCACACATCATTCGGCGGCAAGGCGATCCTAACACTGCATACAGGACGTACCACTGGCAGGCATCGAAGCAGCATTGCAATGGACAAAGTTGCACCGGATGTGGGCTCCTTCCGAGTTCCTGATCCTCCCCCTCTTAAACGACGGAAACTCGACATACCTACTCGCCAAGCTCAGCAACTCTCCTCCGAAGCCAAGCATAAAAACCTTGCGAAGGCTCTCGTTGATATTGAGAAGCTGATCCGGTCAAAGCGATATGCATTCGCTGCCGGCGAGAATGGGTTGCAGGCATACCGAGCCAGGGCGATCCAAAGCTGCTTGCAGATGGTCGTCCAAAACGGGCGCAAGTTGATGGATGCATCGGAGAGGGCAGCTGAAAGCCAAGGGTTTTCTGCAAAATGGGGTGGCCGTTTGGTACGCCGCTGGGTGCGGGCATGGCAGCGGGAGCGCGACCTGCCTGTTTCGAAGAAAGGTCGACATGTGAAGGTCTACACACTTCTCAGCGACCCGGCAATCTGCGCCGAGTTGCGCTCATATGTCCGCTCCAACAAATGGTCGATGGACCCTGAGAAATTAGCAGAGTTCAGCAAGAAGACAATGATCCCAGCAGCTGCTGAAGCATACGCAAAGCAGATCCTTCGAAAGGAGATCCCAAATGGTCTCAGACGTTACCTTGAAGTGGAGCTCTTCCCGCGCATTCATTTCAAACCTGGCACCCGCGGCATCTCACTCCGAACAGCACGCCGTTGGCTATGGCGGGAGGGCTTCCGTTATACCGAGCACAAGAAGGCGGTATATTACGATGGCCATGAGCGACCTGACGTGGTTCATTACCGGCAGAACATCTTCTTGCCGGCAATGGCTGAACACGCAAGACGACTTGTTCGCTATTCAACTACCAATGTCGAAGTGGAGATAGCACCTTCAAACTATGTTGAGCGTGGCCTTGTCCTCTGTGCGCATGATGAGATGACGACACAAGCAAACGACGGAGTTAAGAAGAGCTGGGTTCTCGAAGGAGAGTTCGCACTGAAGAAGAAGGGTCAAGGCCGCGGGATACATCAGAGCGACGTCATATGCTCAACTGTTGGATGGCTTGCCGAAGCCAGTCAGTCAATGGATTATGGCAAGAATTATGACGGATATTGGAATGGTGCGCTTTTCGTCAAACAGGTGCGTCCGAAAATAGCAGGTGATAATAATATTCTCAATATAATATGGACATCACTTGCAGCTCCAGGAGAAGATCATCCCGGCTTTTGAACGAGCCCATGGTCCGGGATATCAAGCCTTGATCATGGTTGACAACTCGCAAGGACACTCGGCATATGCAGAGGATGCTCTGCTTGCATCAAGAATGAACCTCCGATCGGGTGGCAAGCAGGCGCGCTTGCGCGATGGTTGGTTTGTGCAGGATGGCAAGCACATCACGCAACAGATGAACTTCCCACCTGATCATCCGAAAACCCCTGGGGTTCAGAAGGGTATACGACAGATTTTAGTGGAACGCAATCTATGGTCCAATGACCTCAACCTTGATTGTTCGAAACCCCCTGATCCCGCCTCTCCTCGATGCTGTGCCCGGCACCTATTGGCATCCCAACCTGACTTCCAGCAACAGCGCTCACTCGTCCAGGAGGTAATTGAAGATGCGGGCCACTTGTGCATCTTCTTGCCCAAATTCCATTGCGAGCTCAATTTCATTGAGTTTTTCTGGGGTGCAGTCAAGCGCTACTTACGGGAGCACTGCGATTACACCTTCGGGACACTCAAGGAGAACCTACCGAAGGCAATGATGTCAGTTGGGTTGAACACAATACGGCGCTGGGACCATCGTAGCTGTCGGTGGAGAGAAGCATATCAATCGGGGCTGGGGCCAAAGGAAGCTCAGTTGGAGGTCAAACTGTTCAGCTCGAAGCGGTATACCTCTCACAGACGCATCCCAGAAACCGTTGCGCGCCACTTTGATCAGTAATGCCATTTATGGGCAATGTTACATAACACCTTCCATATCGGGAATGTAGCACGTGATGTGGCCAAATCGTCGATCTCCAACTTCGTCAATTTTGAGAGTTGACAAAATCCGTTTAGTAGGATTGTTCGTATGCTTAATCTAACCACTTTTACTAGAGGACTTAGAGATCCGACCAGATTCGGTCGCTCCCGAAAGCTTGTTAAAAAGTAGCGGTCTCTTAGTGGCCCGCTCCATAGACAAACCCTAATGGATAACCCCGACTAGACGCCACGATAGCCCCAATTCGGGCGCATCAGGTGACCTCCTGCAGACGCCGAGAGTAGTCGAGCTGGGGCAGTCTTAGGTCTCGTCGCCATGAGGACATATACAGTAGCCGCCTGTCACCAAAACTCGATCGGATGCAGATCTACAGGCGTTTTTTCAGCTTCCTATCGATTAACCGAGAGGCGACCACAGACGGCCGTGGAGCGTCGACGAGCAACTACCGGGGTTGACGAATGAGATGAGTTTCACAGCTGAGGTGCGTGCTCTCGTATTCACTGCTTGCGGCTATGTTCACGAAAAAAACAGAGGTGAGTAGGGGCGTGTCGAATGCGATCGGTATGCTGGACGATTCGACCATGCACAAAGAACTGAGACAAATTATCGCGCGCCCCTCCTCTCGGCGGTGCGATAAGTTTTGTCTCGCAAAGTTTGCCTCCTCCATCCGGGTGCTGCGTCTCTGCCTCAAAGTCCGCGAACGCCTTGCCCATCTGGTGTCTTTTTTCTATTGTGTGCGATCAGGTCGAGGTGATCCGCGCCCATCCATCTTCAGGTTGAAACAGTCCGAGCCACCCTGCGTCCATACACTCCTCGCAGTCATTCGCCCCCGGCGTGAATACGCAGTCTCACACGTCAAAGTACCGCGCGAGAGGATGCCAGGAGTCAATAGGTATGTCTTCAGTCTCCTGCATTAGCCCCAAATGTCTACCGACGCTTTTGCCGGACGCAGGATACCCAAGAGTAACGGAAGAGAAGCCTGTTCAACGCCCGTCAATCATCTCCTCTTTCGGTGCTGCGGCTGTTCAGCACATGGTACCACGGCGATATGAACTCAGGTACTCTTTCGTTTGAGATGATTCCAGTGATACAAAGCGCCGACAACTGTGGTAATCAGTGCGACCTCTTTCATATTCCTGTGCTGCCGTAGCATGCGCAGGAAGATATCCTCCCTGGTAGCTGTGAGAACCTCCGATGCCTGATTCATCGTCGCACCGCAATATTAGATGCCTTGATACTCCGTCGCCTTATATTGTAGAGCCGCTCCTCCTGTGTGTATAGAACCTCTCGCATTCGTCAGTGCAGTGGCGGACGGACATATCATCATGGCCGGAACCATTACCGATACATATATCTCGATGACCAACGAGGCAAATATTGCGGGCTACTCCTATACCGCTGTCGCAGGTGAGAGATCTTCGTATAGAGCCTTTTGCCGAAGCGTTTTTGACTTCCGCCCAGCTCTACTTCTTTATGAATACGTCATCACGCTAGGTGAAGAGAGTCGTGTTATCTGGAGAGACTTCCGCGCGGGATATGCAACACTGTTCATGATCAACCGGTTCAACATGATCTGCATGTTCATCGCCGCGGTGGGAGAGACGATTCCGTTGCACAATATTGTTGTGAGTGGTCAATGTCCCCACTGGGCACGCCACACGCATCCCTGATCCAATTGACATCCTAGGGGTATTGCCTCTCGTTTAAATACCTAAACAGTGGCGTTGACTGGTACACTCGCAGCTGCAAGGCGACACTCATTTTCGCGTTAGTAGTTGACCTGAACATCTACCTAACGTGGGCCGGTACGCATATCAGTTCTCGATGTAGACACAGCTTACTCAGGGTACTTTCTCTTCCCCAGCTGTGTCGACCCTTCGCATGTATGCTATTAGCAGCTGCAATGTCTACCTCGCCATAGTCACAGGAGTATTGGCCTTTGCCCCAGTCGTGACAAATATTGTGAGAACATTTGCCTGTCGATACAACGCACAAACTGGATCTGTGTCCCCAGGCTGGGAACACAAAGAATGCCTTTTACATCAGCCAAGTTGATGCACCAGATGGCTGCTACGCTGTACCTGGCCTCTCGCCACAAATTGATCTCACGTGAGTCTTTGACACATCTATACCACAAATTATTCTCATCGCGCATGATCGACACTCAGGCGTAAGTCGACAATCCTTACTTGTCACCATGTTTATCACCAACCCAGGGATTTACCATCACTCTGATTGGTTTAGTTTTGATCCTCACCCGAGCGGCAACAATAGCCTCAGATGTGCTAGTTCTAATAGTCACTTGGCGGCAACTGCTCGGGACTGTCCACTGTGTCCAGTCCTCAAAATTGAGAGAGACTTGGGCGCGTTCCACACTAGCGGCTTTGGTACTACGAGATGGTAAGTGTGCGTCGTTTCATACCCGATGTTAGATCGCTCACGGTCTGTCATTGGTACACAGGAACGGGTTATTTTGTGTAAGGCGGCACAGGTTTATCCTGATTACCACTAATTTTTTTGCGCATATAGATTCTTTCTCTTAATGAACGTTGCACTAATCATTGCGGGCCTCACGATAGAGGTAGTTTCATAAACGTGCGGATCTCGATGCCACTTACCAAGAGTGACTGCAGTCTATCGATCCACCTACAACATTCATGGGCCCGTGAGTTCCGCATACTAGTAATAATGTGTCAAAGTTCGGTGCTGACCACCCAATAAGCATGACATGTATTGTCATCTCCAGGTTGACTCTCAATCTGCGACAATTCGCTTATGAAAGGCACGAAGCCAGTATTCCAGAGGCGTCGAGGCTCGGATCCCATCCCCATCAAGCATCGTCGCCGTCAGTTGCCGTATTTCGCGTGGACTCTCACCTGTCCGATGGTCCGGGCGCTTTTGGCGAGGTTTAACCCGGATGCTCTAGTATGTCGAGATGCTCACGTGCCTCGATACAAGTCTAACGTCCGATTTTCAAGGAACCTGGATGATAGCTACTCAAGAAAGCGATACTATGGAGACACCGTAAATTGTTCTGTCCAGCGATTCGGCCCGGCGTGTTGTCCTAGACTGTACTAACGGGCTTCGTTGGAGCCTTAATTGCATGCAAGCTATGATTGATGTTTGGTGACACGCGGGCATTGCGTGATTTGTCTTCGGTCTACTAGCGCGACTTGTATGCATGTGTACCGCGAAGAGATTACTCACCTACTGCTCAGGGATATTATTGCATTCTAGGTTCGACAGTGTTCCGACTTCCGAGACTATATTGCATTCCGCGAATCAACGGCAAACGGTGCTCAACACTAGCCGGGGGACTTTGATTCACAATCGATGTAATTTGAAAACGACAGGCCGTCGGCTCGTGGGGATCAGTGTCGCGGTGTGGAGCCTCAATCGAGGGACCGATATCAGCGTCTGCAGCGATCTCCTCGTCTCGCTCGATGAGTCTGGTAGATTGCTTGCCTCCTCCGCGAGGAGCTACTCGAACACCACACCACAAATTCATACGCGCGCAGGGTCAGGGATATCGTTTCTGCAATGGCTGTGTGCACGCTGAGACGATGCCTCGACATTGGTTGTGCGCACTTATGGTTACAGTATGGGCGACCGATTTTCCGCCGTGATCAACGCTGTAGAGCTCGTTGACGTGAATACAGGTACAGTATCCATCTGTCGCAAGAACTTGATCGGACACAGGACTAGTAAAGATGTCGTTTTCCTAGCTTCCTGTTTGACAGCCGGAAGACAGCCTGGCACGTCAGGCCACCAGCACAGCGATGAGAAGCTCGACGGACAGCTTCGCAAACGACCATGGAGTGTGGACGAGCAACCATCTGTGTTGACGAATGAGTTGAGATAAACACCTCAGGTATGTCCTCTTATAATCACTGGTCGCGGCTACGCTCACAACGATAACCGAAGGTGAGTCCCGGTGTGCCAACGGCACGCGGCGATTCAGCCAACAAACGAACTGAGGCAAAGTATCGCATGCCCCTCCTCTGGGCGGTGCCGTAGGTTCTATCCGCAAGGATAGCCTCCATCGTCTGGGTGCTGCGCCACTGCCTCATAAGAACCAAACATTTTGCGCATCCGAGTCCAGTCGGAAACATCGCCAGCACATTGTGCGATCAGATCGAGATGATCCGAGCCCACCAACCTTCAGGTTAAAACAGTCCGAGCCACCCTGGCAACAGTCATCATGTTCATTCATAGAAACTCCTCGCGGGACCTAGAGTATACCTGACATGAATCTAGTGAGCGCTGTCACGTCGTTACGTGGCTAAATGGATCCCTCCTCCTCGTCCTCGTCCTCCTCCTCCTCCTCCTCCTCCTCGCAGTCACTCCCGGCGTCACTGAATACGTGGTCACTCACATTAAACTACCGCTTGATAGTATGCCCGCATCGATAGGTATGCCTTCATAAGCCCCAAATGTCTACTGACGCTTTGCCGGACGATGTTCACCCGAGGGTAATGAAAGAGAAGCCGGTCCAACGCCCGTCTTTCGATGCTGCAGCTGTTCAACACATGATACTTACCACGGCGACAAGACTCCATCATCTGATCTTGATGATCCACTAATCACGATTCACTGCCAAAGACTCCCCGCTCGCTATATTATGTGCACGTTCAGTTGAAGCGGGTCAGTGGATGCCTTCCCGCAGAGGTTTACAGCGCGTTCTATCCTAAATTCGCGCTCTAAATCTCCCCGGCACGTCGGCACATCTCGCTTGGAGTCCTCTCGAACTCCGGCACCCCCAATTTAAACCTTAATCTGGAAGGGGGGTCGGACCCCCCCTTCTAGGTTGAGAAGCATAAACATACGGTCGGTGTTCGAATTCTCGACCTCTCGTTGGCTCGCACGACCATTCCCATCACTACGGTTGCCTCCGCTGCTTTGTCATGAATCAACATCACAGATTACAGGTCGTCGCCACGGGTTAGCGACCCTCGCTATCCTCGCGAGCCACTTGATGTTCAATGTCCGCTCTAGCTTTACCAGCGCCTGAAAATCCTACGGGAAGGCATCCAGTGGTTCTGCCACTGCATCTATGCAAGCATCAGTGCAAGTACCAGAATTCAATAATTTCTGTTGAAAGTGATAGTCAGACAGACACGCCGTGGTGAACGGCTCGGATGACAGGGATGCTTGGATGTCAAGGGGCACAGCGACGGCGGTTTACTGGCTGTGGCGAGCCCCTGATAGCTTTCAATCGGAGTGCTTGAAATTTACCGGCTATTCCCGGCGTGCCGAAGAATCGAGCAAAAGAACTCGGCGACAAACAAACGGCGATTCTTGCAGCTGAACAGAGCCTGAACTCAGGTACTCTTCCCTTGAGATGATTTCAGTGGTACAGAGCCCTGACAACTGTGGTCACCGGTGCAACCACTTCCATGTTCCTATTCTGCACAGGAAGGATCCTCCATGAGCGCTCTCGGAGCTTTGAGTACATCCATTCTGTTTCATCGCTGCACCGCTCTATTCATGTTTCCTAATTCCCCGTCGCCTTATATCGTGGAGCCGATCCCCCCCAGGCTGTGTGTATGTAACCTCTACCATTCGTCACTTCGACGGACGGGAACGTCATCATGGCCGGACTCACTACCGACACAGACATCTCGCAAGCCAACGAGACATATGTCGACGGCTGTTGCTATGCCGCTGCTGCAGGTGCGAGATGTTTGTATGTGGCCTTTGTACTGAAGCGATCTAGACTGTCACCCAGCTCTACTTCTTTATGAATACGTCATCACGCTAGGTGAAGAGAGTCGCTATATATGGAGAGACGTCCGCACGGGATATGCAACACTGTTCATGGTCAACCGGTGGAACATGATATGTATGTCCATCGTCATGGTGGGATCGGCGATCTCGGTGCACGACATTGTTGTGAGTGGCCAATGTACTCACCGGCATGCCGCGTGCACCCCTTACTCAACTGACGTTCTAGGGGTATTGCCTCCCTTTCTAAGACGTACACAGTGACGTTGACTGGCTCACTCGCAGCTGCAAAGCGATACAGATTTTCTATGTCTTAGTTGTACTGAACATCTACCTAACATGGGCTGGTACGCATGCTACTTTCCGATGATAGACGCAGCTTCCTCAGGATACTTTCCTACCCCCCAGCTGTGTCAACCCTTCGCGTCTATGCCATTAGCCGCAGTGTCTGCCTCGCCATAATCACAGGAGTGTTGTCCTTTGCGCCAGTCGTGGAAAATATTGTGAGAACATCTGTCTATCGATACTTCGGAATAACCGGATCTGTGTCTCCAGGCTGGAGCCGCAAAGGATGCTGTCTACATCGGCCAAGTTGGTGCATCGAACAGCTGCTACGTTATATCTAGCCTCTCGCCACGGCTTTACACTACGTGAGTATTTGACCCGGATATACCGTGCATGATTCACAGTCTTCTTATCGGACATGAACGACACTCAGGCGTAAGTCGGTGATCCTTGTCACCTTTCTTTTAACCAACCCACGAATTCACAATCACTCTGATTGGTAGTTCTTATCTTCAGCCGAGCTGCACTAATGACATCGGATGTGCTGGTCCTCATAACGACTTGGCGGCAGTTGGTTGGGACCATCCATTCCTCAATTCCAAGACAGACACGGACGCGTTTCACATTAGCGAACCTGGTACTACGAGATGGTAGGTGCTATAGTTTTATACCTGATGACAACTCGTTCACGATCTGTCGTTGGTACTCAGGGACAGTCTATTTTGTGTGAGGTGACTTAGATTCCTCCAGATGACCACTAATCTTTGCACATATAGATTGTTTCTCATACTGAACGCTGCACAACTCATCGTGTGCTTTATGCTGGAGGTAGGCTCCACTACGTGCGGCGCTCGATGCAGCTTATTAAGCCTGTGGGCGTGCGTGCGTGCGTGTGTGTGTGCAGAGATTCGATCCAGTGATAATATGCACGCTCCCGTGAGTTCCGCAGGTCCGTGTAAGTATCAAATTTCGGCACTGACCACCCAATAAGCATGACATGCATTGTCATCTCCAGGTTGACTCTCAATATCCGACGATTCGCTTACAAAAGGCACGAATTAAGTATCCCGGAGGCATCGAGGCTCGAACCCCATCACCATCAAGCATCGTTGCTGTCAGTTGCCGTATATCGTGTGGACTCTCACCTGTCCATCGATGATCCGGGCGCTTTCAGCGACTCGGAGGATTCAACATGGCCCACGCTGCCGGATGCTCTAGTATGTCGAGATGCTCACGCGCTCAAGCGATACACGTCTAACGTCATCGAATCCCCAGGACCCTGTATCATAGCTGCCCAAGAGAGCAGCACAAGGGGGACACTAAAAGTTCCAGCAATTCGGCCTGCTGCCCCCTACCGGCTTCGTTGGAGCGTCGATTTCATGTACACTAGTATCAGATCCAACTGTGACGCCTTTCGAGGTCGTCTAATGCATAAACACAAAGGCTGGCACACTGGCGGCTCGCGTCGGCGCCTTCGAGACATAGCCACTGGCCGATTTGCCTGGCAGGAGGGTGTGACGGTGCTTGCTAGATATCACATAGTGCGGTAAGTGACGGATGTCGATGATCGATGATCGAATGAGTTAACTAGAGGCTGAGGGACTCACATGAAGGACCCGGCGAGGCGTCAGGGCGCGAGGCTTGTCAGCTACCAGTGTCATTGTGTTTGTTGGACCAATTTGACGTTGCTGAGGGCCGCACTCTATGTAGACGGTACACTAATATTTGGTGGTGCTCCTCCGAGTCTACTAGTATTTGCCTTTCCTCTGTCATGTCCCCTCAGTATCCCATTGTCGTGATAAGATTGCCAGTGATCACCACTGAAGAATATCGCCGGTGCCCTCCGTTGCCTGCCAAAATCCACGAAGTAATGACCATGAGAAAGGCAGTTTATCCTCGAACCTGCTGATGTTGTGGAGAGCTGTGGGCGACGGCTCGGCCGCAGCTGGGCGCAGCCCGCGTTGGTTCCAGGAAAGGCAAGTTTAGCCTTTTTCGGACAATGGGGCAGCCACTCGGTCTACTGCGCGGCGCAGCCTAGCGCAGCACCGCTCCGTCATGATAACGTGGCCTGCGAGTGGTATATAAGCTTCGACGCCAAAGCACTCCTCCTTCTCACTAGCCACCATGTCTACGCCTCACACCCAAATCAAACTCACCCGTCCGTCCAGCGGACTCACCCGCAAGGTCGCCTTCAACACGCGTCCCGCGTGGGAGGAGCTCGCTGCCCGCGTTCAGACGCTCTATGAGATTCCCAGCGAGCACGTCGCCGTGTCGTACATCGACAACGAAGGCGATGAGGTGACGATGAACACAGAGACCGAACTCCAGGACTTCTACTCCTCCCAGCCCGGCCTGGAGACAATCCGGTTCGTCGTGCGCGACCTACGCAACCCTCGCGACAGTTCCCCAGGGTCCGCCGCTCCCGGTACGTCTACTTCTGCCCACAGCCCTGCCAGTGGCGCTGGTGCGGAGCGTCACATCGGCCCTGCCGTCCAGTTCGCAGACAACATGGCGAACGTGATCGCCTCCTTCGCCGAGATGGGCGGTGCCAACCGCGAGGTCGTCGACGGCATTCGCACCGCCGTCCGCAGGGGCGCCCCCTTGTGGCAGCAAGTCGTACCTGGTTTCCAGTTCGGGCCGTACCCGCCACCCCCAGGCCCCCCGCCGCCCCCAGGCCCGCCGCCGCCGCCGTTTGGCGGACGCCACCGCCACCGAGGTCCCCCGGGCACGTCGCCTGGCCGCCATGCCTCACGCTCGCCTCCCCCTCCTCCGCATAGTGACTCCGACTTGCGCGAGCATGACCACCGCCGATTCCGCCGCGACCAGCGGCATGGCCATCGCCACCACGGCCCTCCTCCGCCCCCCGCTTACCCTGGTGCGTGGCCGCCGCCGCCGCCGCCTGCCCCAGTGAACCTCGACGAGTTTATCCACATCCCACATGATGCTGGAGATGATGTCCCGCCCATGCCCGGCGCCGTCCCCCCTCCTCATCGGCCCACCCAGGATGGCGTCCGCGTGGGTCCGCACTCGCGCTCACCGGACACTCGTTCGAGCCGCCAAATCGAGACTGATCTCTTGGCGAGCGTCTTCGGGGTTCCCGGTGCCTCTGGTGCTCATCCATCTGAGTTTCCCCACCCCACGTCGCGCCACTCTGGCGGGGACATGGGCAGTTTTGTCGACTTCATGAACGGGCAAGCCGCCTCTGCGACAAGCTTCTTCGGCCCTCCTGGCGGATCAGGACTATTCGGTACCAGTGCTGGCAGACCGTTCGGCGCGGGCTTAGGGAATATGTTTGGCACTGGTGGTACCGGGCCATACGGCGTCCACAGTGGTGAGCCGTTTGGTGCTAGCGGACCATGGGGTCCCAATGCTAGTTCCAGAGCGCGGATGCCTCCCGGCGGCGTGCATCCGCACATGTGGAGTCCGTTTGATCAGAGTGCTCGGCGCCGTTCTACGAGGAAGGATAAGGAGAGCTCGTCGGAGTCGGAGGCGGACGAGAAGAAGTAACCTCATCCTACGATATATTGAGCTGATAGATGTGTATAGTTTGGGAGAGCCTAGTGTAAGATAGTGTGACAGCAGCTTGAGGCATGTAAATTTAGTGTGTACGAATCGCACTGAGATATGCAGATGCGGTTGGTACCAGTTTGGTTGTAGCATAAACGTTCGAACCCCAGCCTGAGCAAATCATACAGTGGCTAAACTTCACGACAAAGGACGAACCAATGTATGAGTGGATAGGTCTGTGACTTGCACTGCCCGCTGTAGCTAAGCATAGTCCATCTCAGCTGATCATATGTAGCCCTTCGTAGCTATGTCAATGGCTACGTATGGCCAAGGTAGTCTTGAGCGTCGCGCTAGCCCTACCCGTGACTCGCCAATGCCTTCATAGGTATCGGCCAGTCCTTTTTGCTGATGAAGGAGAGGGCAAAGACGTCGACACAATATGAACCATGTCATCGACAAATACGATCGTCGTATTCAAGTTGAAATGGTGATGCTCAGGACATACACTCTAAGTTACTGCTATGGCTTCTTCTGGCCTCATCGGTTCAATGCCTCACCAGGCTTACTACTATACTCCTCGGTATGCATCGCACCTACAATTTCCACTTCGCTCCTCACGATCTCTGTAATCGCCATCATCCCCCTGCACTCCCACACCCTGCCGACCCTCAGGCCAACGCCGCGCCCGAGCTCCTCCAGGTCCTCCGGCCTGCGCTCCTGCGCGTTGAAGTTCGCCAGCATATTCATGTCACGGTGGTGCGCGAGCACATGCGCGTGCCCGTAGTTCGCGGGGAGCGGCGCGGGCGCGGGCGCGAGGAACTTGGAGCCGCGCGTCGTGTGCACGACCTGGTCGACGGTGAGGATCCGCGAGCGCGCGGACATGGCGGAGGCGAGCTGCGCGAGTATCGTGCGGGCTTCGGCGTCGGGCCAGTCGTGTCTGTGTGCCAGTAGTAAAGTCCATGAACGCTGAAAATACGGTACATAAAGAGGAAGGCAAACATGATATGCCGCATCAAGTACACTTCCGCGCCCTTGACGGGCTGCTCAGTGAAGAAGTCGTGCACCAGGAACGTAATGCGCCCCGACGCAACCACGTCAGGCACTTCACGCGCCCACACGGCCTTCGCCTTCTCGATGACGGGCGCGCGATCTTGGACGACAAAGTTCAGGTCTGGGAAGCGCTTCGCGAGTTCGAGGCTCATGCCACCTGCAAGGTTAAAGTGTGATCAAAGAGCATGCGCCCGCGGAGTGCATTGGGCTTACCTACGCCCCCACCCACGTCCACTATCGTCGCCTTGCCAAGTGCAGCCCACGGGTAATCTGGCAGTCAATCCACTCAGGGGCCGCGCGCCGCAGGGCGGACACGAGTAAAAACCTACCGGCGTACAACGGCGGCGCGTGCACACGCCCGCCGCCCACCATTGCGAGGGAAAATATCTCTAGTCCGCGACTAGGCCTGCCGGCCGCGTCCGGCTTGCCCTCCCTCTGCTCGAGGAATTCCCAGAACGTGAGCTCACTCCCGTGCGCGTCATTGAAGGCTGCGTCGTGCACAGCGTACGAGCCCGTGCGCGCAGGGTCAAAGAGCACGTTCAATAGGCCCGCGGAGGCCGTGTACAACTCCATCCCGCTGGACGAGCGTGCGAGTGAGTAGACGGAGAGGGTGCGTGCGTGGAGCGCTTACTGAGCTAGGAGCCAGCATCGGAGCGGATCGTTTCCGGCCATCGCCTGCGATGTCTGGGTGTTAGCGAAGTGCAGCTCCTTGACTTCCTTGAAGATGTGTATCGAGCAGAGAGCGCGGAGTATCCTAGCTAACCCTGGAAACTCAGCAGCATATACGCATGCGGTACAAAACCAGGCTCACCCAACTTCCGGTGCTCGACCCCCGTCTTGCTTGCGATCTCACTTACGTGCACGCCCTCCCCCGTGTCCGCCTCCGCGATGATGTCCGCGACGCGTCCCTCAGCAGCGACGTGCAGCGCGCGTGAGGAATAGTACCCGATAGACACCTCCATCAGGCGTTGCTGTGGCTCCGCGACAAGATCAGAGGCCATGCCGCACGCGCCCAAGAGCGTCCGCCTGGCGTCATAGAGCACTTGTGAGGGCAGAAGGGACGCGTCAGCAGGCGGGTTCGGGTCCTTCGCCTCGGCCTGCCACTCATGGATGACCACTTCGGACGCGTCGTTGATGAGGCGGACAAGGTCGCGTAGATGATTGATCCTTTCGTCGAGAGACATTGCGGTGCCAGGGCTCATTGGAGGGTTGCCTGCCTGCCATTGCATACATATCCGCCTCTTCATATATTCGTTGGTGCCCACGGCTAGCCGCGGGCTGCGAGTGCACACTAAGAGACGCTATGTGCAATCGATCTTAGTGATAACAGCGATGGGCTTCCACAAACTTACGATATGCGAGTGCATATTCTTGATCCACACATCATTTCGAATTCCACATCGTGCAAGTTAGTTGATCAGGCTTCGCAGGGTTGGGCTTCGTAGATAAGTGGCCCAACCTTATTGTAGACGCGGCTTGCCTCACTCTGAGTGAGAGTAAGTAGTGGCAGTCAGAGGATGGGATGACAGCTCACCTGGCATCAATATTGCAGTATCTTGCCGCCGAGTGATCACGCCTGCCACACTGAAGTGATCATTGATACCCTCTCCGCCCGCACTGTCCTTGCTTGTGCTCTAATTTGTCTACCTGTATCGGGGACCTGACCTCGTGCTTTCCTAGGATGCTGTATCGAAGCCGAAACGGGGTCTCAGCGGACCTGTATTTGTTCGATGTGACAGGAGAAGCTATTCGTCCGATGTCAAACAAGAAGGCACTGTCAAACTTTGCGTCAACTGGTCCGGCTACAACGGTCGCCATTATGTGCTTACCTCCGTTGAGTTGTGCTCCGTCCTAGCGGCTGCTTCTGGATAGCTTCCTCAAAGAGTCCCAGAGAGTGAACGGGGCAGGCGGCCGTGAGTATCTCCTCGCTCTCCATCCTATCTAGTTTGCTGACAACAATGGCATGCTTGCTAATAGTGGCTATCATGCGGTACACGCCCCAGGACATCACATTCACGAACGGCGTGTCGGTCTCGGCCGGCACCGTCGTGACGGGTAACATGTCGTCCACGTACAGCGACGAGGCGCTCTTCCCGGACGCAGCGTCCTTCGACCCGCTCCGTTTTGCGAACATGCGCGCGGACGGCGAGCGCAGTAGACGACACTACGTCAGCACGTCCCCGGCTGATATCGGTTTCGGTCATGGGAGGCATGCATGGTGCGTCATCCGAGTTCACTGTACGTCGAAGGAGGGAGCTGAGTGAGTGCCGCAGCCCAGGACGCTTTTCCGCGGCCAACGAGCTGAAGATCATGCTGGCGTGAGATATGATGTGAAGCTTGAGGACGAAGGGAAGAGACCGAATAATGAGTGGCTCGGTTATGCTTGTTTACCTTCCCAGCGTGCGCAAGTGCTCTTCAGGAAGCAACAGGCAGTGTGAGGGGGGCCGTTCATCTAGACAACATACTACACTGTACTGTCGTGCAGAGGCCTCTACATGGCCATTGAGCCAAACCCACAGCGAGTGGAAGCTAGAGATCAGAATAAGGTCAAAAAGGCCGATTCCCGTTCATCCTCGCGTCGAAGAAGGCGCGGATGTCCGCCTCGGTCACCTCCTTTCCCTCTTGGGCAAATGGGCGCAAATGGCTCATCAGGCCATCCCTAGCACCCCACCGTACTGTCAGCCCACGACACGCTGGCAGCTGCATTCAACGCACCGCATCTCGTTGAACGCACGTATGCCGTCGAGTGCACGGTCTCGCGGCAGACGCTGCAGAGCGCGCAGGCCAAGCTCTTCGAGCGTCAGGCCAGAGTCGGGGTCATCCGGGGGCTCATAGGTATCTTCCTCTTCCAGGAGATACGGCCTCTCTTGCAAGGATGGCAAACACTGGTACGCGCCCTCAGTGTCTATTCAGGGGGTCATGCGTCGGACTGCGTACCGACTGGCACTGGCACCACCGCTCCCTCCATCCCTCGGTGAGGAACACATCACCGCCAACGGAGGAAGGTTCACTGGTCGTCGCGCTCTGGTCCGCGTCGCCGTTCGTGGTTTGTTCAGAAGTAGACGAGACAACTTTCTGCGCTATTGGGTTCTCAGATGGTGCAAGACAGGGTGGGAACCTCGGAGGGTCAGTGGAGACGCGCGGTCGCTTTGCAGTAGGTATCTCGGTATCCTCAGGCGACCGGGCGCGTTTGCCTCCTACGTCGGCCTCAGGTGGCTTCGCCTCTTCAGCCACGTCCACGGTCACGCTGTCCTGGATGTTTTCCTCCTTGCCAATGACCCTCCATGGCTGCTCCGACGCGTCGCGCACGACCATGAGCACCCCAGGCGTGCCTGCGCATCTTCTGAGTATAGGTATTCTGCGCACACACGCGCCACAGATGAGGGCATCGTAGTCGTCTGCTGTGAGCAGAGCAGGCGGGAGATCTGACGACGCGCTCGACGCGTCGTCGTCCGCGTCTGCGTGTTCTTCCGGAGAGAGTGGACGCTCAGAAGGCCGTTCGCGCAGGTTCAGACACGACTCGTGGAACCAATCCTGATATCCGGGTGAGCAGACATGCGCAGCGAGACACACGAGCGCACCTCACACGCAAGACACTGTATCATCGTCTCCCGCTCCCTGCTCGGGTCGTACGGCCTCCCACACCTGCAGAACATGCTGCGGAAGTTCTGCCCGTACGCATTCCCCGCGTTCAGCTCCTGGAGCGGCGTGTGTAGCGCGCACGGGTGTGCGAGCGCGCGCGTCGGGCAGTCGCAGCGGAAGTTGCGCTTCGGGAAGAGCTCGAGCTGCTCGTGGTCGGTGTGGCACGCGATACTGCAGGCAGAGCAGATGCCTCGCGGCTCTGCGCAGGTGAGGCAGAGGTAGACGGCCTGCCGGACGGGTCCGAGCGAGTAGGTGCACTGCGAGAACTGGTGGGGGAGGGCTTCGGCGGCCTCTTCGACGAGAGCGCGGTGGTGCTCTGCGAGGGCGGTGAGTGTTTGTGATTCGGAGCTCGTCATTAGGTCCTATGCCAGTGAGTGCTCAGTAGAGACGCGGCAGGTGGTCTGCGGTGAAGGCGTAGTAAGTAGTAAGTAGCGTTTACTGATTGAGCTCAATAACCCTTGTGTTGACTTGATCAATATAATACAATAGCCCTGCAATGACTTAATCAGTATGACACAGTTACCCCCTGTAATTGGTTGATCAGTGTGAACTGATAGGCGGTAACAATGTCAAGTGTAGGACGATGCTTTCGGAGTTACAAAATTTAGGCTTTGTGAACATCGAAGAGGGGTACTTCCCGCTGTCAAGTTTCACCTTTTCCCTCACTCCCACATCTCATGGCCACCGTTTCATGATTTAGGCATCCTCTTTACGTGCGGAGGCGTCGCCGCTACCCTGCTTTTTATTCTTCTTTGTATATCTACTTTCCCCAGCGCGGACTCGGAACTACGTGTACCCGAGCGTGAGTGATGAGTGTGACCGCTGATGGACCACTTGTATGTTCTAGCGATTCTCTCCAATGAATGATATCTAACATACTCTTATTATTGAAATAGACTGGCCTGAACGGCCTACTGTCGCTGTCTTCGGCAGCGGCGAGCGCGGCACCCATCCCTGTCCAGCACGATGCTTCGCACCCTGGAGCGCCGAGCAGCTACAGCAGTCGCAGCCTGAGCAGCAACGGCCCGAGCAGCCTGGGGGCTGGAGCGAAAGCGCATCCGCCTCACAAGCACCGACGGCTTTCCTCCACTGGACAGGCGCGAAGGAGGTTGAGCGACGCGCGAGAGGCCGCGAGCAGACCATCGTACGTTACCACACCCTCCTCTACGTTCACCGTAGTCATATGTTTCCCTTACAGGCCTGTCACTATCTCTACTGCGGCTGCTGCGCTCACTTCCCTCGCGAAACTCTCGCTATCCGGAACGCCTCCACCCCAGGCCTCCACAACACTCGTATCCGCAGCTGGCGAGATCGAGTCGACGTCTGCCCGCCCACAAGATGTAAAGCGTGAGGAGGCTGACCTCGGCGGGGGAATTACTGTCTCTGCCGGGAAAGGTGCGGGGAAGAAGCGGGGCACGATCTTCAAGTGCGAGAGCTGCTCGAAAGTCTACCGGCACCCTTCGTGTCTCATCAAGCACCGCTGGGAGCACTCCCCTCACTGGCGTGAAGCCTCGAAGTTCCTTCTCAGCAAGCACCAGCAGGTGCAACTGCTCGAGGTGAGTCCTCCAATTGAATCATGTCACGGGCGCCTAAACCACATACACCTTCAGGCAGCTGCCATCCTCTCGCACATCGCCCCGTCAGCAAGAGGGGGAACGTCCCTGCCCGAAGACCGTGCTCTGTGGCCGTCTTACCTGTCAGGTGGTACCGTCCCACCCCCAAGCGCTGAGAACATGGCAGGCATGGGCGGTCCCACCAAGTCGACGTCGGCTTCGCATTCCCTCGAGCAGCCCGTGCACTTCCCTGTCTCGAGCTCTGTGCCGGCTCCATCCGGGCTGTCGCTGTCTGTGCGCCCCGGCCCTCGGATGCATGACTACGCTGTCCTCACGGCAGGCGGCCTGACGCAGCTGCGCCCCGGCGTCCTCGGTGTGCCTACTGGCTCCGAGAGCCCACAACCGCTGCTGCGTACGGACAGTCCTGCATACGCGTCAGAACGGTCCGCCGCGGTGCCCATCACCGTACCGTCCCAGGGTGCGTCGCGCGAACGCGACCCTCTAGGGTACAGCTTCGTGAGCCGCACGCCTGCGTCGGACGCGTGGAGCTCGCCCGTGTCACTCGGCTTCGCCCAGTCGTCATTCCGCTCGTCATCTGCCGGACAGTCGTACGACTTTTCGGATAGTGCCGGCGGCTGGTCCCTCCCGCGCTCGTCGATCCGCTCCAGCTCGCGCTCACGAAGCGGCTCGGCGTCGGAGAGCGATTTCGTGGACATCGAGAGCATGGACGGCGGCGAGTACGCGTACGGATTCTCGGCAAGGAGCATCAAGCGGGATTCGAGCGTACGCGCTACAAGCGTGGGAGAGAAGATCGAGGAGGAGTGGGACGGCATGGAGATGGAGATGGAAATGTGACTCGGCAGAAGTTTGCACAAGGAAGTGGTTCTGTACATGTTGTCCTTGGGCTGATGCGCATGTAAATTGTATTATCTCTTCGTGTTCTATCTATCACCATCGTGAGGCTGTCCGTTCTTGTAATATTCCGTCTGGGCGTATATACGGACCTTGCGAAGATGTATACGTCGTTATGGATGCAAACCATGATGGTACACTCCAAGATTGCGGCACGACTCGGCAATTGACCACATCAGTTCATCGAGGCCTTTCTGCGCGAATCTGGTGTAGACTAGTGTAGATCTAGGCGGTTGTTCATAACCCGAACAAACCCTGGCACTCTGATTGGGTCCGTATATAATCAAGATAGACCGCCAATCTTGCAGGTATTTGCAGAATGATATAGCGCTTCGCAATTTCTGGGATGATGCGGGATCCGAAACAAGTTCCCCGTTTTGGTAGGCTGCCGCGCGGCGCGGGTGGCGGGTGGCGGGTGGCTGAAAATGCCTCTGTAGGCTCGCTCCGTCTTGCGATGTCAGACGGACCACTTACAGCGGTACTAGAGTATATGATGCTATGATTATGAGAGATAAGCATGTGACAGAACATACGGTTGCTGCAAAAGTAGCTGGCAGATTTGCTGCAAATTTTTGCATAGTGGACAACCTCCCATGTTTTCCGACCATTACAGGGCATCGAGCCTGCAGAGGCAGCTTCAGCCACCCGCGCCGTGCGGCAGCCTACCAAAACGGGGAGTTTGTTTCGGACCCCGCATCATGCCGCAAATTGCGAAGCGCTATATCATTATGCAAATACCTGTGATGAGAGTTTTGTGCCGAGTCGAGGATGTGTCCCGGTGCCCACAAAGTGAGCATCTCTGACAAGCCTTTCCCCGGCTGCCCTACCCCGGGCCCAACTTTTCTCACAGCGACATGAGCAACGCGTAGTAATTGCGTGGCACCGCGGCCGCAGTGGTGGAATCCGAGCCGTCGCAGCGCTTGCGTGGCACCTCGGCGCCGCAAGACGTCGTTTGACTCAGGCCGGGTACATAATGTCGTGTCGGTACTGATGCTTTGTATCCGCTCCAGAATCCCTCGCGATACTTGCTCCTTACGGTCATGAGGAATCCGATGCACCCGACGCCCGCGCCTCCCGGGTTCGGTAACGGTGAAGTAGCCCCCGCCAGACAGTCCTCGTGAGTACTCACAGCTGCTGGCGATGATGAACGGCCCTAGCTAATCGTAATCCCCGCGATAGATGGATCTCCAGATTGTTGTTTGGATGGCTCGATCCAATCATGCAAGTCGGCTTTTCTCGCCCACTCGAGAAGGAAGGTGCGGACGACTACTAAGAATGGGCATCCAGTGTACCAGACTGAAGAGAACGCATGCGTTAGATCTTTGGCAGCTTCCTCAGGACTGGCTCACGGATCCGTTGACCGACGAGTTGGAACGCGAGTTCTATCGACGGTGCCCCCCAGAGAAACGGCCTGCTCCTTGGAGAGTATCCCAGCCCGATCTACAGGCAAGGCCATCCTCGGTCGTTTCTACTTCGAGTGCGACAGTCGAGGATAAGAAACGAGCACCCAAAGACAAGACCGACCCACACGAGAAACAAGCTATCCACGACCAGGGTGATATAGACTTGGAGGAGGCGGCCGGTCCAACACCACTCCCCGACGGCGACACTAAGCGCTCAACAGAACGGAAGACATCGAAGAAAGAGAGCCAGCCGAAACACGACGGGTCGTTGATCAAGGCGTTGACTCATGCTTACTTCTGGCTCTGGTGGACGGCCGGTATACTGACTCTCCTCGGTAGTACGTGACGACGAAACTGTCGAGTACCCCGAAAATGTTGAATGGCTAACGGATCCAACTATTCAGGCACGCTGCAGACCACGACGCCGCTGGTGAACCAGAAGCTATTGAGCTGGCTAGAGGAACGCTACTACTATTCGAGGCTTCCAGCCGCTGACCGCGACCTCATCGGGCAACCGCATGGTATCGGCTACGGCATCGGCCTCGCGTTCGCGATCTTCGTCATGCAGGAGGCGTCCAGCCTGATGACCTGCCACTATACGCTTATGTCAATGGAGGTCGGCCTGCTCGTCCGGACAAGCGTCATCGGCGCGATCTACCGCAAGTCGCTCCGCCTCAGCGCGCGAGCGCGGCTTGAGCACAGCGTCGGGAAGATCACGACGATGATCTCAGCGGACGCGACGCGGCTCGAGCGCAACACGTACTACGCGCACCAGCTCTGGGTGTCCCCCGTCCAGATCGCCATATGCCTCGCCCTCCTGATCAAGACGCTCGGCTACTCTGCGCTGGTCGGTTTGGGTGTCTTCCTGATTGGCTTCCCCGTCCAGGTCGTGTGCGCCGTCATCATGTTCAAGCAGCGCAGCAAGGGCGTCGTGTTGACGGACAAGCGTGTGCGCACGGTGACGGAGGTGCTCCAGGGCATTCGTCTCATCAAGTTCTTTGGGTGGGAGGATTTCTTCGAGCATGAAGTCAGCAAAATTCGGCGGAAGGAAGTCAGCCGGGTCAGGAAGATCGGGTGAGCTACGCTTCCTGCGGTTCGGTGAGTAGACGATACTCATGGGGACGTGCAGATTGGCAGTGGCGAACCTTATCAGCGTTGTCACGATACTGCCTATCCTAGCTGCCGTTCTGTCGTTCGTGAGTGCAATTCACTGTCTCCTCTATCTGCACCCGGCATTTAACGCAACGGTGCGTGTCTTAGGTCACCTATGGGCTCAGCGGCCATGACCTCAATGTCTCCATCATCTTCACCTCGCTGCAATATTTCAATGTACGTGTCTCAGTCCCCTAGTAGGCTGTCTCCTGATGTACCTCGCCGTCACACTAGATCATTCGCCAACCGCTGATGTTCTTCCCCATGGTTGTCGCGTCGTGCACGGACTCCATCGTCGCACTCGGGCGTATCGGCCAGTTCCTCGCATCTGAGGAGCTCGATGAGCCGTACACCGTTGAACCCGAGAACAAGCTCGCGATCGATGCCGAGGGCGACTTCACATGGGAGACTGCGCACAAGCCGCCGCCGGAGGCGCTCCCCGACTTCACCAAGGCACAGAGCGGGCACCGTGCACCCGCGTCACCGAAGGACAAGAAGGACAAGAAGGAGAAAGGGCAAGGCAAGGGCGAGAAAGGGGGACGCCGCGGATGGTTCGGTCGGAAGGGCAAGGACGAGCCGGTGCTACCTACGGATGGATCAAAGGTAGACGAGAAGGACAAGAAGGATAAGGAGACAGAGGAGAAACCGTTCGAGCTTAAGGACTTGAGCTTCAAGGTCCCGAGAGGTTCGTTCGCCGTCGTTCTCGGACCTATCGGCTCCGGCAAGGTTGGTCTCGTGTCAGGTGTCGGTCGCGCTGTTCTGGTGACACTCAGTACGCTTTCGCAGAGCTCCCTGGTGCAGGCCCTTGTTGGCGAGATGCGCAGGACGAGGGGACACGTAAGCGGCGCGGTGACTATCTCGCTGCGTCATTCTGATGCTCTTCTTGCTAGACGGTCCTGTCGTCGTCAGTTGCCTATGTGCCGCAGAATGCCTGGATCATGAATGCGACGCTCCGCGAGAACATCGTGTTCGGGCGAGAAGACAAGGAAGAGAAGTTGGTGTTCACGTTCGTGTCTGACTAATTGAGTTTATGACGGTGAACGATAGGTTCCGCTACGTCGTGAAAGCATGCTGCCTCGAACGCGACCTGGAGATGCTACCCTACGGCGAGAAGACTGAGATAGGTGAAAAGGGTATTAACTTGAGTGGTAAGCCTTCGGTAGTGCTTGGTTATCCCTCTGCGTGCTCACCTGTATTCATGCGGGCTCATAGGTGGTCAGAAGGTATATATGATGATGAGTGACGCGGCCCGGGAGTTCACTTTGTCTTGTTTTCTTTACCCAGGCTCGCGTGTCTCTAGCTCGCGCTGCGTACTCGGACGCCGACATCATCCTGATGGACGACTCCTTGAGTGCCATCGACGCGCACACCGGCAAGCAGATCCTGGATAACCTGTTCTTGAATGGACCGCTCGCCGAGAAGACCCGTGTTCTCGTAACCCATGCCCTACACGTTCTAGACAAGGCAGATCTCATCTTTGTCATGAAGGACGGCATCATAGTCGAGAAGGGCACCTACGACGTGGGTTTCAACCTTGCCCATCATAATGGGGTGGCTGAGAACGCTGATGCCTTACGTAACATGTAGGAGCTGCTACGCGACAGCGCCACCTTCGCACATATGATTGAGGAGTTCGGCAACGCCGAGCAAGAGAAGCAGAAGGCTGAAGCAGCAGTTGTGGAGAAAGTCGACGAATCTACAGCGCTCGGCGCGAGCAAAGAAAGTGACCAGGAGCAGCCTCGTCTTATGCAGGATGAAGAGCGATTCACCGGGTCGGTATCTTGGAAGATATACGGCACTTACTTGCGCTATTCCGGCGGTCTCTCGTGGGTACCGCTTGTCCTGCTCCTAACTGCTCTCGCGCAGGGTGCTCAAGGTTAGTAGCGCTTCATGATGGAGTGCAGTCACGTACTTACATGTTTGCATGCAGTCGCGAACAACCTTTTCCTCGGATACTGGACTGCTGAGAGCATCAAGGGTTTCGCCCAGTCTGACTACATGGGTACATACGCTGCTCTTGGCATTGGCTATGCCCTCTTCTGTTTCGGCCTCAGTTACTCCTTGACGTGAGCGCTAACCCGTTCCTCACATGCGAGCGATTAACCTGGTTGTTGAACCATACAATAGTGTCTTGAGTCTGAATGCAGGATACAGCATGTTCCAGAAAGCCTTCGCACATGTGATGCACTCCTCAGTGTCGTTCTTTGACACAACACCCATTGGTATGGTACACAACTCGGTGTTTGATTTGCGCTTAGTCTGACCATTCGATAGGCCGTATTATCTCTCGCCTCTCACGGGACCAAGATACTATCGATGCAGATATTTCATTGACAATCTACGTTGTACGTACCTGACCCGTTACCTGCCTTCGTGACGTATCTCACTCAGCAACCTAGCTGCTGACAACTATGAGGTAAGCTGCCTACACTCGAATAGTGTGCGTAATGAAGCGCTCACACATCTACAGCTCGGTGGTTGGGACCGTCTTCCTCGTCTTCTACACGTTCCCCTACCTCGGTATTCTGTTCGTTCCGTTGGGTATTTTCTACGCGTTCTCTGCGATTTACTACCGTCGTACCTCGGTGGAGACAAAACGGTTGGACTCCATTCTGCGATCGAAGCTGTACGCTGCCTACGCTGGTATGTCGCGCCATTATATTGCTTTGGGCCGACCTTTCATCAATGCTTCACGTAGAATCTCTCACCGGCATCAGCACTGTCCGAGCATACGGCGAAGAGGTGAGACTCGGCATGTACTTTTCAACACGCTCATAACACCATACAGTGGAAATTCATCGAGAGGACGGAACAAGGTCTTGACGTAGAGAACAGAGCCTACTACATGGTCATCGCCATCCAGCAATGGCTAAGTACAAGACTTGACCTTCTCGGTAACATCTTGGTACTCGGCATCACGCTCTTCGCATCCGGCTTCAGCGAGACGATCAGCCCCAGCAAGGTCGGAGTGGTCCTGTCCTACACTTTGAGCAGTATGTACGGCTGTGTTTGCCTGGTGGTGCTCAACTGACGGTGCTGTTCAGTCACACAGGTCTTCTGTAAGTACCACGTGTCGCTGTCTTGTACCAACGGTGGACCAATATTTGCACAGCCCAACTGGTGCAATTCTACGCGCAGAACGAGCAGAACTTCAATGCAGTGGAGCGCATCCTGTACTACACGGACCTTCCATTCGAAGGCGACTACACAAAGCCTGACGACCCACCCGCATCGTGGCCAGAGAATGGAGAAGTCAGCTTCACAGACGTAGACTTGACGTACCGCGAGGGACTTCCACTTGTCCTCAGACAAGTTAACTTCTCCGTGCGTGCAGGAGAGAAGGTGCGTAGCTTGCGCCGCTTTTCCACTACAATCATTAGGTCTCAATGCGTGCGGGCGCGCGTGTAGGTTGGTATCGTTGGCCGCACGGGTGCTGGAAAAAGTTCGCTCATGCAAGCGTTGTTCCGGTAAGTATGCTATCAGACGCTGTTGGTTCATGGCTGAATCATTGTCCAGTACTGTGAACATCTGCGGTGGTTCCATCGAGATCGACGGCATTGATACACGCAACGTTGGTCTGAAGACGCTTCGGAATCGTCTAGCGTTGGTCCCGCAAGACAACGTATTGTTCAAAGGCACTCTGCGCCAGAACCTGTACGTCCATCTCTTTCATAGTCGATGGTTCACAATTTTGACTGCATACGCTGGCAGGGATCCGGAAGGCACTCGTACAGACGCCGAGCTGATCTCTGCCCTACAGAGAACCTGGCTGCTGCCGAAGGACGGTGTGCATGACGCAGCAGCGGAAGCGAAATTCAGCCTCGACTCGGTGGTCGGCGATGAGGGCAGCAACTATTCCGCCGGAGAAAAGCAGATGCTTGCCCTTTGTCGCGCGCTGGCGAAAAACAGCCGCATCATCGTTCTCGTCAGTATATTCCGTTTAATCGCCGGGTCCTCGCTCACTAGTACCAACGGTATGTTTAGGACGAGGCGACGAGTAACGTAGATCTAGCTATGGATGCAAAGCTGCAGCAGACCATCCAGACCGAATTCGCGGCTTCTACCCTTCTATGCATCGCACACCGGTTGAACACCATAGGTAGGTGTTCCGCCTGCCTCCTACTATATGGCACTCACCGTATCCTAGTGTACTATGATCGCGTGCTGCTGATGGACGCTGGTCGGGTGGCCGAGTTCGACACACCGCTGAATCTGTTCGACAAGGAGGATTCTATATTCCGCTCGCTATGCAACCAGGCGGGACTGTCGAGGCAAGACATCCTGCGAATCCGGTCGAAGGTGCCCGGAACAGCTACTGACGCGCCATGAGATGCGCGATGTTGCATGCAAGACCTAGAACGGCTTCACCTCTCACGACAATTTTGGACGACGAGACGAATAGATTATGTAGGTTGCGAGGATAGGATTCCAGTATAAGGACGCTTTCAGCATAATGGATACCTTCGGAGGTTTTGTTTGCGGATGTTATAGCTTGATCAATGTTCAGATGAATCTTGAGCTCGTTCGCCTGTGGGTCTTGCTGCTGAGACGATGACGTTCCTCTTTGAAAACTTTGGGGAAAGCGCGAGGATCGCGATAGCCCCGCTGACGTTGGCCGTGTGGACTTGCATGGTTTCTAGGAACGCTGTATCGCGGCCTACAGGCCCAGACGTAACATAACTACTATAAGCGCAGAGAATGTACCCACAGAGCGGCGCTCCGACAATCATTCGGTTGCTCGCCCGCGCAACTACCTGAGTGACGGTAGAGAACGCCGCGACCGGCTGTCATTCTGCATTCGCAAGGTCGGAGGTGTGAGCCCACTAGGTAGGTGTTTTGAGCACCGATGCTACGCCCGGTAGGGTCCGATATGCCGAGGAAAATATGAGACTAAGTTACCATCCATCAATGTTGTATAGCATGGAGTCACGGTGGCCAAAATTGTGCAATGAGAGACAAAATAACAATTCCTTGGATGAACGAGATCGTGCAAGGGAACACTCAAAACGTGCATGTCACATTGACTGTAAGTGGCGACCACGTCGGCGAGCCGACCATGACCCACGAAATCAAACAGTCCACTTTTTGGCAATGAACGAGAGCCAGGCACGATGCAGAACGGGTGCAACATCACGGCGTCAATGAACAGTTGCGGTCGCAAATAATCGTCTACCCCGCTGCATTGGCGACGAAAGGGTTGTCAACCACAACGAGACGAGTGAGGGGAGCAGCTTGCTTACGTGCTTGAATCTCAGAAAGTGTCAGGAAATGTTTACATGCCACGACACAGGAATGCTCCCATACTAAATTTGTGAGGGCAGGAAGTGTCCGAACACTACGTGGGATGACGATGTTGTGGAGACAGGCGGAGTCGAGCAGACAGCGGAAAGGGAGTCATTCAGCGAGAACGTGCAATGGCATGGCCGCCACGAAACATTGAGCCGCTGACAGGTCAGCAAGAACGACGGCGGGATCTGACATGGACAGGTAACTGGCTCAATATCTTGCATGTCCCTTCCGAGGCAGTGCAACATCCAGTAAGGCGTATGCGCGAACTATTATGTAATGTCGTACGGTAAGTTGGGTGAGCGACGAACGCTGCGCGGAGAGGAGCGTGAAACAGGCTTTCAGATACAGCACGTCTACACACAAACACGGACAAATGAGTCAACACACAACGGTTCCGCACAATCCACACAGCAAGCCTCAGCAAGCACAATAGTGTCGATGATAGGCAAAGGAGAGAAAACTGGAGGCATGCAGGAGATTATGGTTAACGACAGCAAGGGCGGTCGGAGAGGGAGGGGGGTACTGATAGGGGGGTGGAGGGAAACCGAGTCATGAATGGAGAGAAAACGAGTCATGAAGAGAACAAAAGCCCCTATCCAGCTTAACGTACTTCCTTTTGTGGACGATTATGTAAAGCAGGCTGAAGGAATGCACAGACAGACCCGATATATGCATATCGGAACAGTAGCGATAGTGGACGCGCGTACCATCGTTCGTCGCGGTGACGAAGGCACATTCGACTTCTTCGAGGATGGAGGGGAAGAGCTTGACGAGGTTCCGAGGCAGCCACTCCTTGACCCCGGTGATATGGATTGGGGGCTCGAATGCCTCTCGGGAAATGGTCCAGTTAAAGTGCAATGTCTTGTGATGGGTACGATGAAGATTGGGACGTGCTGTAGTCAGAACACAAATCGAGCACCTCTTCTACGGCAGTGTCAGCCAATGCCAGCTCATCTGGGAGCTTCTGGAGCTCTTCGTTCATCTTTGCCCGGCTCACGACGACGAGCCAGCAATCCAGCATGGCAACCTTGAACACTGGATGAGAGCCAGTCAGTTGTGACGCAACAACAACAACAACAACAACAACAACAACAACGTGGCGAAATGTGGATCAGACACCTTAACGTAACCTTCCTGAAGCATCTCTTTGGCTTGGGAGAAAACCCGGCGGGCGCCCAAGTATGAGACCACGGGCAGCGATGGCCCTATAGTCGGGATATGCCTCAACTACATGATTCATTAGTATTGTGCGATCATAAGTTGGTATCCGATAGACACTCACCGGGTCAGTGATCCATCGCCAGGCCAGCACGCATATAAGCAGAGTGAGGACAAGGGTTATGCCAGGCATTATCGATAGTGATATACCCCGATAGAAATCATGCAACAGCAGGCTCAGGTGAAGCACGTAGTCGAGGGTAGGAGAAGAGCCATATGCACAAGGGCCGCTAGGCTTGGGGCGACCTCCATCGGCGCAAGACAGCCGTGCGATATCGTCGGGTGTCAAACTCTATCAGAACTGAACAGAATTAGTAGGCGGCACATCAAATCGCCTTGGAAATATTCTGAACAGTGCATACACTTTGGTTGTCGCCGCCGTATCGGACAGTTGCAGCCGTGTCCCGCGTCGATTACCAGCCGGTCGCATTTTTGGGCTGCTCAACATGCCCGCTCTGTGGATACCATACCCCGCTGACAACAACGCGAGCTCAAATGGACAACGCACGGGGAGAGTTGCTTAGTCCGGGGACAGGGAAAACGCGAGAGTCGTCAATATACATACAAAACCGAGCCTAGTCCATTCTGCCCTTGAGCGTACGCTTGACCACCTTATCCTTCGTTCTAGCCCAACACGTCAGCTCTCGCCCTCGCTAAGCAAAGCGGGCACACTCACATCACATACACCACCGCCCCCCAACCAGAGTACGCGTCCCGGTCCACAGCGTTGAGGAGCGTCTGACTGATTGTCTCGAACAGATCCTCCGGCGCGAGGTCCGGCTCCCAGAGGCCCTCCGCAACACCAAACAACTTTTCGCTCGCGGTGCCGGCAACGACGAAGTCCTTCGCGAAGTTGATGCAGCCGATGAGGTCCGTGCTCGCGATGAACGGCCGGAAGTCACCCGATGGTGTCTTCTGCATGCCCGCGAGCACGGGCTCGATGAAGTACGGGCCCCAGCGCTTCTCGTAGAGCGTCGAGGAGATGAGGTGGATGAACGTCTCGGGCTCCATCGTGCGCTCTTCTTTGATGGTGTACATGTTGAGGCGGTATCGGAGCTGTTCGTGGCTATGATAGAGGTAGACTTGAGATAACATATATACGCATGGTGGGTGTACGTACAGAGTCAGGACGTCTGATGCCAGCCCGGGCAGGCCAACGTATGTTCGTTCGGTCATGTCGAAGATCTAAGAGTGGTCAGCGGCATCTACCACCGAGCAAACAGAACCGACCTTGTCAAAGTTTGACGATATACCCATTGCCTGGTTTCCTAACCGCAGGTCACCCGCAATTGCAACACAGTCCTTCCCCACCATGGCTATCACGGAGCCACCGTTATATTGCATGATCGACTATCGTATACTTGTCAGGAAAGCGCGGGGCCAGGTACAATATGCATACCATGGTGTGCAGACAAAGTGAGCACGGATGTGGACAAAGCTCAGGGACTGGGCAAGGCAGAGGAGGAGGTGGAGGAACAGTTGTGTCGACGCGACGCGCGTTCGAGACGCGTAAGTCAGTCTCCTGCACGTGTCCGAGAGCGATAAGATTAGATGGTGGCGAGCCTGCGGCTGCGCTCGCGAATTCTTCAATGCTAGTACTTGTTTTGCTTGACTCCAATGAATCATGAGGGTGTCTCAGGTCGCCCTGAGGGATTCTGCTGCGACTAGCTATGTAATATGATGAGACGCTTTCGCCGAGCAACTAGGACTTCACCGGTACCTCGGTCAGGCCACATGTTGCCATCATGCATGCCACTCGAGAGACGTGTGCTCGCCATCGATTCCCGAATAGTACTGACTCTTAACTCTAGCAAGATACTGACTGTGACCACGCCTGCAAGGTCAACTTATCCAAGTTCAGCGATCTGCACAGCGTAGCTTCCCCTTGCTTGAAGGGGATTGATTCTATAGTCTGTACGAAACAATCAACGCATTCACTGGTAACAGCACATACATACCGGGGTACCAAGGCGTAAGGATCATCCCCGGGTCACTCAACCGGGCTACTATACTCTCTCTCACTAATGTGTTGCCTCTGTTCCCCCTTGTGACGTAGAATTCAGCCTACCCATGCCGTTCTGGCGTTTCGATTGCTTGTGCCTAGATGATCCAGAGAAGGACGTACGTCTAACCCGAAAGATGGGCTGATAATATACAATTCCTGCAGGCAAGTTGTGCAAGACAACTATGGCTGGGAAGAACCCCAACGTCTATGAAATTGGGCTCACGGCACGAAAGTGCCCCGGAAGGCCATGAGCGTACATTCTGTTGAGCGGGAGAGCACGTCTTGTCGGCACCATCCTCTTACAACGCAGCCAGAGCGACTCACATTCGCAGGGTTTGCATTCCGTCTTGGGTTGCCTTCACGATTCGCGACGCACGACAAAAGAGTATTCAAAACAACATCAATATACATAGAACATACACATCGGACCTGTTGTCCCTATTCATGCTTTGTACAGTCCCGCCTGACCCATTCCCATCAGACTACTAGTATAACAGTGCAGTGCGAGTACCTGAGATGACAGTAGCGGTGACAACGGCAGCGACAAAGCGAGGTTGCGAGAGGACGAAAAGAAGTTAAGAATAAGAGAGGCTGCGCGGCCACGTCACATAGCTGGGCGTGGCCGCGAGCGATAATGTAGAAGACGCAGAGGAGACCAGAACCAGACGTAGTAGAGTGAAACGAGTCGTGACTGGATATGCTGGTGGAAAGGATATTCGGCTCTCGAGATTAGGGATAGCAAGGAAGATAACATACTGTGATCAGGCCTCGGCGGCCACTTCGGCGGGGGCGGGGGCGTCGTTGGCAGCGGCCTCTGCAGCGGCCTCTGCCTCGGGGTCTTCTGCAATGCTATCTTGCCCTGGGACGGCAGCAACGGCATCCTTCGCCTCATTACCCACCTACAACACGGAACGTGAGTCACCCGACATCTCTGTGGCCCGCAACGGGGGGTGCGCACCTTCGACGCGGGTTTACGAGAGCCAGCCCGAGAGGCCGGCTTCTTGGAGGTGGATGGGGGCTTAACAGAGCCAGCGCGGGAGGCAGGCTTCGCGGAGGCCTTTGATGCGGGCTTGCTGGAGGTCCCAGCGGCCTTCGATGGGGGCTTGGAGGCCGCCTTCGATGGAGGCTTGGAGGCCGCCTTCGATGGAGGCTTCGCGGCAGCCTTGGACGGGGGCTTCGCAGCAGCCTTAGACGGGGGTTTCGACGCCGCCTTGGATGCAGGTTTCGCCTGAAACGCGTTCAGCGCGACGGAACTACCCCTTATCAGAGCATACATACCCGCTTCGCAGGGGGCGGCGCGTCCTCGTCGGCGGGCGCGCCGTTCTCGAGTGCCGCGTCCTCCTCCTTCGCCTCGTCGGCCGTGCGCTTCTTCCCGCGCGTGGATTTCGGCTTGTCCTCCTTCGGCGCCTTTTCCGCGCCGTCCTCCGCGCCGTCGGCCTTGGGCTTCTTCGCGCGGGGCTTAGCGGGGGCCTTCTTGGGTGCTGCCTCGGGTTTGGGCTGGTCTTTTATGCGGGCGGAGCGGCGGGGCTCGGCGGGCGCGTCGGTGTGTGTAGCCTTGCGGGGCATGGTTGGGGGATCGCTGGTGGGGGAGAAAGAGAGAGGAGGAGCGTGAGCAGGGCGCGGGAGCTCGAACCCTATTCACGATCAACAGACCCGCACGTGCCTCGTGGCAGCCCCGTGACCCACGCGTCGTTCAGCCACCCGCCCGCATTTGGCAGGTTCTGTCTTTTGTCTTCATCGTCGCCAACCACATCAATAATATCAATCGCTGTTCTGGCCTCGCCCGTCGGCGGGGACAATGCAATTTGTACTTTGGTTGCTCTGAGCTCAGTCTCTTTGGCCATGCAAGGCACCGTATCTAGTCTAGGGTTGGCATGCACCACACAGCCCATCATGGAATGGGCTAAGGGCTCCGACCACAGCGTCAATTGCCGAACAGCTAAGCAGACAAGCTCTCCGGGAACAGGCGGAGGCCATGCCTTGACCTACGGTTCCTTATCTAGCAGACCACAAGGCTATGACAAGACACCACTCGGCACCGCGCTCAACGTTGCAGCATGCGGGACTACTGAACTCTACCCTTGCATAGCGTGGCTCTCCGCCCTCTGAGAGTGAAAGCAGCGAGACGGGTGAACAACAAATTGGCCTCTCACCTTACCACCACACACACCATCTCAACCCCTCGACACACCCCGCCTCCCGAAGAAAACCTCGGCGGCCTTAGACAGACAACACATCGCAGCGAGCATCCGAATCTTCCTTTCTTCCCGGAACCTGACGTTGTACCGTAGTACTACAATGCGTAGCATATTGTTCAGCTCGACCAACGCGACCAGCCGGGAGCAACTGTCTACTAAAGCACGAAGTATATCAAGAAACATACCAAGCATGCTTGCCATTGACATGGCCAAACCCGATCGATGCCCCTCACCGAGCACCCACATGGCATCGTTTGATAATTAGAAGCAGTTTTGTAGAGCAGTTCGTTTTGACGGGCTGTTTCAGTCCACTGAGGGTTATGATCTCAGAAGTAGCTCGAGACCCCAACCACTGGGATCCGGTTGATCTGTGCAAACGCTCGCGAGGATGAACTTGCGTTAAATGGTTCAATGTTCGCTGGGTTGCTCTCTTACATCTCCTACTGCTGACTGGATGAACATCATGAATGTTTGGGTGCAGTTGCGAATGGGCGGGCCCGGTAGCTTCAATATCGCCAGCGAATTTGCCAGTCAACCATCATGTTGCAATTCTAGCTGAGACCATGTCTGTGGGTTTCGCGATAATAACCGGCATGCAGTTTATCAGAAGTGTGGCGAGGGTTGAGGCGCGCCCGGCGAATGCATGCAGGCTAGCTCGCCATTTGGACCTAGTAACCCTCTCGCATATCGCCTAAGGAGGCTACTCGTAAGTTTAGTGTTGATGTGCGTACGGGATGAAGCACACTAATGTTATCACATTCTCTATGGATACAGCAACCACATGATACGTTCTCAATTTCATAGCAAGCGGGAGCAGCATTGGTTCTACTTGCGACTGTTGAGTTCCGCAGATCGCGCCTTCAGTTCCTCGCGGCTCTGCACACATCATATCGTCAGTGTGAGCCACCCATGCACATGCCCCTGCAAGAGGTGTACTCACCTTGGGCTCCTCGACGCCCTGCAGGACCTGCTGACTGGGCTTGTACGGCCCACGCGCATGGAACGCCTGCTGCTCCGGGTTGCTATTCAAGCCCGCGCCGAGCTGCGGCGGCTCGAGGTCGCGCGGGTTATTGCTCTTCTGTACATCGAAGATCAGCCGTTATCGCGTTGCAGGCGGTCAGGGGAGACATACAGCGGGGTGCGGGAGGATGTTGAAGGTTTGCTCTTTCGACGTCGACATGATGAGATGAGTGTTGAGATAGGGGTGTGAGTATGCGGAAGTTATCCGTGAAGTCAGCTGCTATGTGGGCGGATCGGTTGAAGATCGATGAGCAACTTCGCTGTTTATATAGGAGTCTGAGTTGTGTAGGCTTGTTGTGGCCCGTGCGCAGCGGAAGGGACAGCGGCGCAGGAGAATGGAGCCCCAATGGAGCACTGCCGCGGTGGCGCGGTAGCCTAATCTATGACGTCTCGGACCGATCTCGGGCGACGAAGACTGGCTCCGCACTGCGGGGAAAGCTGCTGCGCGCAACGCGTCACCGGCAGCGACCGAGAACTTACAGGCTCGGTCGATCGATGCTGTTCAGGTATCGGAGACACTCGCAGGATGTCATAGGTATTTGGAAAGCTTCTCTTGTTGCATTGTGTGACTGTACTATCATACCGCGGCGATAAATAGATAACGGGGAGGGGCTAACTGTACATGATTTTACTTGGAGAGCATCATCTGTCGCAATCGTCAGCGCACAGACATACGATCGCAGCAACGACGAACGCACCTTCACGAACTCTATAGAGACGTTTATTTGTTACAGGCAATATGTCATCAGAGGGGCCGTCGGACGAGGAAACCTCCAAAGACGCACCATCATAGTTGATCTGACCGTCACCATCGACATCCGCTTCGCGGATCATCTCATCGACCTCGTTGTCCGACAGCTTCTCACCTACACGTCGTCGCCACCGATCAGCACGCCTACCAACATCACACTAGCGATCGCTGCACGCACCGAGGTTAGTCATGACATGCCTGAGCTCGGCCGCGCTGATGTAGCCGTTGCCGTCCTTGTCGAAGACCTTGAACGCCTCCTTGATCTCCTCCTCGCTGTCCGTGTCGCGCATCTTGCGCGCCATCATCGTGAGGAACTCGGGGAAGTCGATCGTGCCGTTCCCGTCCGCGTCGACCTCGTTGATCATGTCCTGCAGCTCCGCCTGCGTCGGGTTCTGTCCGAGCGAGCGCATCACAGTGCCGAGCTCGTTCGTCGTGATCGTGCCATCACCATCTATGTACGGAGGTCAAAATCGATCGCATGGGCGCCAGCGTGTCTGTGTGGAAGGGCGAAGGGGGAGGTAGAACGAAAAGGTCTAGAATACGCACCCTTGTCAAAGAGCGAGAAGGCCTCCTTGAACTCTGCATGCCGCGTGCATCGGTATTACTGAAAATCTACGTTGTTTCCCTCGAGTACGTACCAGAAATCTGCTCTGTAAGCCGGCCCGCGTCAGCATCCGCACTGTGAACAATGGACCGCACACATACCCTCAGACTGCGCGATATGGCGTCTAAGTTAGTGCCCTGCGTCCTTAGCCTCACAGGAGGGGACTCACGAGTTGGTCGGCCATGGTGATGAGGGGGAACGAGTGCTTGAGGGGTTCTTATACGTAGCGTGAAGTATATGGTGGGCGATGAGGAGGAAACGAAGACGACTTTGAGGGCGTAAGGCTGCTCCCTCCTAAGCGCTGATGGGTGGTAATAGCATCTCTCGGCAATCGCCTGTCTAATTTTAGCGACGCTTCCTTTCTGGTAAGCGTGAATTCGCCGGGATAACTCCTATCTAGGCACTTATTGCCCACTATTGTTTCGCTGACATCATGACTGTACCGTAGCCTGGGCGCTGCGGCGGCACAGCGTACACACCTCCTCTCCTACTGCCACCTACCTCTGCCACCACAGAGTCGACATGCCCGCACAGTCGACGCTCACCAGCGACGAAAAGTCGAAGGTCAAGGCTGCAATCCCACCGAACGCGAATAAGATACACACCGCGGCTCTCGCGCGGATCTACTACGCCTATCCGCAGCCGAACGATTGGTCGTATGCGGGCCTCCAGGGCGCGCTCGCATTCGTCACGGACAAGTCGCGCAATGCGCTGCTCATGAAGATGGTCGACCTCGCGGGCACTCGCGGGATCATCTGGGAGCACGAGCTGTACGAGGGCTTCGAGTACTTCCAGGACCGCCCATTCTTCCAATCGTTTGCCGGAGATGTGAGTCGCCACAGTTTGAATGAAACCTTGATGCTTCGCTATGAAACCCTGTATGCGTCGACGAGCCTCCTCGCGAAGTAATTGCACGCCCTTGTCGGAGGGCTGATGCGCGGGCACAGTGGCCCAGGGTTGGGGAGCACCGCGCCTGGGCTGTCGCACGCAGAGGGTTGTCAGGTGTCTAGGCTCTGACTACGGTCAACAATTGACTCAGCTCACACACTTGCTCGCCCTACTGGCGAAAGATGGTTGTAGGGATGCAGCCACCGTGCTAGCACGAGGCAGATACAAGCAGACGCTATGGTGACCCTGCTCCGGCACTGTCACATTATGTCATCACCACTGTCGCCCTGTTTGACAGGTTACCTGTCGTGCAGCGCCCTCGACCCTGATACTGGCACTAATGAGCTCTGTTTACCATCACTGTTCGCAATGCAAGTGTTCGACCACCACGATCCTCCGATTAGGCTAAAAACTGGCACGACTTGACCGTGCTCTCAGACCCACCTCGCTATCAATGGGCACCCCTCACTATCAAAATCACTCCTCCCTTCGTCGTGCTGATGTGGTGTCTCTAGGAGTGTATGATAGGTGTAGTGTTCGCCGATGAAGGCGAAGCGAAGACATTCTTCAAGAAGGTGATGACGACGAAGTTGGGAACTGGTCAGTACTTCGACCGCTTGTCATTGCTCTGCTTCACAACCCCTCGCAACAGAGAAAGCAAAGTCCGCCAAGAAGAAGAAGAAATCGGCGAAAGGCGGCAAGATTGACAAGTCCATGATCTCGGGGCCCACAGCTGGTTCCTTCAAGCACGTCGCGCATATGGGCTATGACGCGGAGAAGGGCTTCACCTCCAACAACATTGACCCGACATGGACAAACTTCCTCCAGCAGCTCGAGGGCCAGGGCATCGCGCGCGAGCTGATCGAACGCGACATGGACTTCATCAAGGACTTCGTGCGCGACGCGCAGAATAGCCCACCCGCCCCACCACCTGCGAAGAAGAAGGCGCCTCCCCCTCCCGCGCCCCGCGCCGGCCCGACGAGCGCACCCAGGGCACCAACCGCTCCGCCCACACCTCCGCCGGCCCCGCCCTCGCGTGGCCCTTCCTCGCGTGGGGGGCCGCCCCCAGCTCCTCCTGCGCCTCTGACCCGCAGCATCCCTTCCCCTGCGCCTCCTACTCGCAGCATCCCTTCCCCTGCGCCTCCTACTCGCAGCATACCCTCTCCCGCGCCCCCGCAGCCAACGCCCCCTCCACCGCCTACCCGTGCAGCGCCCCCGCCTGCTACGCCGCCTGCTCCGCCCGCTCGCGCGACACCCGCACCACCTGCAGCGCCCACACCCCCCCAGCGGACACGTTCGCCTGCTGCGCCGCCGCCGCCGCCGCCCCCGGCGCAGCCAGCCCGTCCCAGCCAGCCCCCACCTCCACCCCCACCCCCTCCTGCGACGGGAGCTGGCGCTCCTCCACCTCCTCCGCCGCCGCCCCCGCCGCCCCCACCCTCAGGCGGGGGTGCCCCACCACCACCTCCGCCCCCGCCGCCCCCTACAGGAGGTGCACCGCCCCCGCCCCCTCCTCCCCCTCCCGCAGGTGGCAACGGCGGCGCGGCGCCGGCCGGGCGTGCGGACCTGCTCGCATCGATCCAGGGCGCCGGGCTGCACATGCTCCGGAAGACGGATGGAGCGCCTCCACCCCGCGCCACGTCGCCGCCTGTGGAGGAGAGCAGTGCTGGCAGTAGTGGAGGCGGAGCGGGAAATCTGACCGCGGCTTTGGCGGCGGCGCTATTGGAGAGGAGTAAGAAGCTAGGAGATAGCGATGAGGAAGAGGATGACGAGGATGAGTGGGATTGAGGAGAGATTGTGCGGTGAGGAGGAAGAGCGTCGGATAGGTTAGTGAACGAGTTTGCTTAATGCTATGGGCAATGTCGTGCTGCTCGATAGTCGAAAACGGCGGACGGTAAAGCAACGTGTCCGGCTATGAATTTCCTTGATATTGGTACAGACCACATATTCGTACAGAGGGGTACAAAACGACCAAGATCTCACACAGTCCATAGGTCTGAACCAGTTATGGTCAATGCGCCCAGCATGCCTCATGAGGTAGCCGCGATGCTCTTCACGAACTCCAGCGCGAGCTTCGGGCTGTACCCTCGCCGTCAGCCACTGGACACTATGATCCCGAGAACGACGCACCTGTCCGCAGGCTTGACGGGTATCTTCTTGTCGACGAGCTTACCGCCCTTCTCGAAGATGAAGTGGCTCCGTTTCGTCTTGCCGCCCTCGCCCGCCCCGAGCGCGGTGATCAGCACGCGCTTCGGGTCCGAGAGTAGCGGGTACGGGAGTTCCTTCTGCGCTGGCCGTCAGTGCCTGTGTGCGGCGAGGGAAGGGGCAGGGCTCGCCTTAGCCTGCCACTTGGTCTGCGCTGCGGGGCTGTCCGCGCTCAGGCAGTAAACGTCGAAGTTCGACGCGGTGAAGTCGGGGTAGACGTCGCGGAAGCCGCACGCCTGCGTGGTACAACCCGCTGTACAGCATTCCAGTGAGATGTAGAGGAGTACTACTAGTAAGATGTGCGAGAAGGGAGAGCTTACGCGTGTCGGCCTTGGGAACGAGGAAGAAGATGACGCCCTTCTCGGCAGTGAGTGTCGCGACGTCGACATCCTCGCCCTTCTCATTTTTGAGCATGTGAGAGGGGAGACTGTCGCCGATGTCGATCGTAGCGAGCGCAGCGGCCTCTGGATGTGGGGCTGAATGCTTGAGAAAGTTGAGTGAGCAGTGGACTCACCCTCGTTCGACTCTTCAGTGTCGGGAGCCTCTGCTGCGGCCTCCTCGGCCTTGCTCTGGACAGCCACGAACCCGTATCAGCAACGGACCACCTTCACTGCCAGATGCCTTTGCACTGAAGAGCTCTACCGAGAAACACAAACGGATTGAAAAGCACGCGCACCTTTTTCACTGCAGGGCTTGCGTCCTCCCCTTCTCCATCGTCTGCGGTCCTCTTCTTCCTCGGCGCAGTCTTCTTGACCTCCTTCACTGGCTCAGCTTTTGGCTGTGCAGAGATCCTGGTTGACCGCCTCGTAGGCTCCGTAGGTTCAGTGGGCTTTGCTCGTGGTGCCATATTCGTGGAATGATAAGCGGGCAAGGGTCGCGAAAGGAGAGAAGAAGTAGCCTGTCGAGCTGTATGCCAGGCGCGTTATTGCCCCCGATTCGAAGAATCGTCTCGGGATCAGCTCAAGCTTCGTGCTCGTGGTGCGTAAGCTCTATGAGGATTGTGCGTAGAGAAAGCGTTTGATGCTTGCGCAATACGAGGCCACCAGCGGGTCATGCATCATGTCTTTTTGAATGGATACTTGCGCGCAGTATCATGTGTGCTCGGTAATTCAGGCGGTGACTCGTGCTATCAGAGTCGTACTGTTCTACGATGATTTGCTTCTGCAATACTGCTCTGCGGAGTGTCGTTGAATACATCATCATGGCGAGACGAGTGTATATGTATTTGAACACATACACGAATGCGTGTACGGGTTCATGTATCTGCACTCGGCGGCACTGTACATAACATGCACGATCATATCAATACTGTATCGTTTCGACCATAGGTTCACCTGTGACCATGAACTGAACAGGCGCCCTAGTTCAAGGGTCTCGGTGACCTGTGACCGCCACCTTGGTCCAGTGCATGGGACGAAAAATTGGGCCTGGGAGCCATGTTGTGCAGTGAGAAATAAGGAGGATTAAGGAGAGCGTGCTGAAGTCCCTGTGGTTTCTGAGATCCTGAAAATTGTGGGTAGTAAGCGCCTGTGACACTTCAGAAACCCGCAGTTTAAGCCTCATTGTGACCATGACCAATGAACTGAAAGACCAGTTCAAAGGGGCCTGTGACCTGTGACCGAACCTATGGTCGAAACGATACAGTATTCTCGCGGTACATCTAAACTCAAGGCAAGGACTCCAATGAGGCAGTTTATGTCAATTTAAGTCTCATTATGACACTTATACGTCGAAACTGCTGATATGGCCGAAGCTTGAAAGCATCGAGGATAATGATCTAGTGTAGAGAGGTTCGCAATTCCTCTTCGATCGTTCGTGAATTGGGATTCTGGGCATTTCACAGTATGGCGGAGAGGGTCTACATCCCTTTGCGTTCTGTGCTCAACGGTGCGACATCTTGGCTGTAGGCTGGCTAGCTGAGGCATTGGCAACAACAGATACATACGAACAGCGATGCTCCTCAAAGGTTGGGGCACTTTCAACTCGAGTACAAGTGATTGGTCATGACTGCTCGCCAGTAGTGCTACAACTCATCAAATACGTTACATCTGCAGGGTCCAAATAAACTCAAGCTCTCAGAACCCAGCCTGCGCTGCCTCCCTCTCTGCTAAACTCCCCCTCGGGGCCCACGCCTTGACATGACCGTGGTCCCCCTCGGGGCCGTCGCCGTCCTCGAGCGCCCCCCACGCGCCAGCACCTGGCGTCTCGATGAGCAAGCGATCGCCCTTGCCCATCCACACCGTCGCCTTCCCGCCGATGTTGATGTTCCGCGGCCGCAGCGGCTGCCCGGGCTCAGTGTGCTCAGGAAGGTCGCCGTCCTCCTTGCGCGGCTGCTTCACCCACGTATTCCGGCCCATCGCACCCGGCTCGCCGCCCTCCATGCCGTATGGCTGGCGTGTCCGGCGCTGCCAACCAGTTGTCATCGTCAGCTTCACACTGGAAGTGCTCAAGAGAAGAGAAATCAGAGGAGGGAGGGGCCTACCTCGGAGAGGATCGACACCTGTAGGCCCTCCGTGAACTCGATGTCGCGGACGACGCCATCGCCCCCGCGCCACTTGCCACGCCCGCCGCTGCCTGGGCGCAGCCCGAATTGGTGGACGAGCACGGGGTACCGCCGCTCCAGGATCTCGACGTCGCCGATGCGTGTGTTCGTGATGTGCGTATGCACGCCCGACGTGCCATGCCAGCCCGGGCCTGCACCTGAGCCGCCCGCAATCGTCTGCGCGTAAATATGAGCAGGAGCGTTGGGGAGGGCGAGGAAACGGGTTTACCTCGTAGTATCCCCAGCCAGTGACGTTCTTCCCGTCCTTGTCTTTGCCACCCGCACCAAAGGTGAGGTTACTTGCCGCGGATCAGCACCCACTACCCAGCGAAACAACAGTAAAAACGTACTTCGTGCACCCCTGGCTCGCCGCACACGCTCGGAAGGCCTTCAACACCACGTCGACCATGCGCTGGCTCGTGAGCACGTTCCCGCCGCACACCGCCGCGGTGCGGCTCGGGCTGAGGAGGCTCCCCGGCGGGATCACGACCGTGATGGGCACGAGGCAGCCCGCGTTCAGCGGGATGTCCATGTCGAGCATCGCGCGCATGCAGTAGATCACCGCCGAGTGCACGACGCTGATCGGCGCATTTAGGTTTCCCCGCACCTCGCACCCCGTACCCGCGAAGTCGCACACCGCCGACCCCTCCGCCTCGTTGATCGTCACCTTCAGCTGAATCTGTGGCGGGTGAGATAAGCAGGGAATAGAAGACGGGTGGGCATACTGGGGAGCCGTCGTCGAGGTAGTCGATCGCTTCGAGTACGTTCGTGCCGGCGCGCTTCGCGACGTCGCGGAGTAGGTTGCGCACGGATTGCTCGGCGTTCGAGCGGATATGGTACATGTACTCCTGGACAGTTTCCAGACCATAATCATCCACAACTGATCTGACAGTTAGCGAGACCTTGTGTCGTACAGCGAGCTCACTGACTAGCTTGAATGAGCTGGATGCCCTTGTGATTGGCCGCAATTTGCTAGGTGTGCTTGTGGTGAGATCGTCGACAATCCTGGATGATCTATAGGCTTACAGCTTTCAGATCACTCTCTACGTCTTTGATGTTCCTGCACCCCGAGCTGCCGGGGTACTGCGCCGGCTGGTTCACCATGTAGTCGACAAGCCCGTCATGGTTGTACACGCCGCCGTCCACGATCTTGAAGCTCTCGATCTGCGCGCCCTCCTCGAAGATGCTAGTTGACGTCGGAGGCATCGAGCCGGGGAGGATCCCACCGATGTCAGCGTGGTGCCCGCGCGATGCGGTGAAGAAAATGATCTCGTGCGTCTTGGTGTCGAACACGGGCGAGATTATGGTGATGTCGGGCAGGTGCGAGCCGCCCGCCCAAGGCGAGTTCGTCATGAGCACGTCCCCGGGTTTTAGGGACTTGCCATGCAGTGACATTTGGTAGCGTACAGCACTGGAAGGATGATGATTTGGCTTTCCGGAGGCATTTGATCAGGTGTGATGCACTCACAAACTCATTGATCCCAAGTGAATGGGGATGAATGGTGCATTTGCCACCAAGTCCCCGTCGGGTGCGAACAAGGCGCATGAGAAGTCTAGCCGCTCCTTGATGTTCGTACTAATGGCCGTCTGTTGTAATGACCTGCCCATTGCCTCCGCCACGCTCATGAACCGATTGGCGAATAGCGTGAGGAGAATTGGGTCTGCCGCCTTATAACGGGGCTGAGAGGTAGGTAGGGTCGACATGGTTGCAGTGGCTGATAAGTGGCAGTCACGAAGTCAGCTTGATATCTGTCACAAGCAATGTTGAACCCACTAGTACTGTCGGATGTCACGTACTTGAGAGGGTACCAACCCGACGGCTCTGCTAGATATGTGTTCGATATGACCACGTCAAGTCTATGTAGAGGAACCTGGAAGGGGGCCGTCGGGCTCATCTCTTCGACTCAGGCTGGCCCGGGACCCGGTGCCAATAAGTTCTTAATAGCCACCTCGGAGATTCGGCCCGCCAACCCCGAGCGTTGCAGCCACTGTCAATCTAAGATTCATACTCCGCTTTATAGTAGGTTTGCATCCACGCTACTTACTTACCCGCGCCGCCGCCCTGCCAAGTGTAGCAGACATTCGCCGCCGCCGCCGCCACCTTTCGTGGGGCATGCATCTTGAGGCCAGAAACTGGAACGACTTCTCATTGTATCGATCTATGTTCATAGGCTCTCTCCGACGTTCAAACTTTCAATGTGAGGTGAATTCGAGGTGGCCGGCAAAACCGAACCACACTGGCATGTCACAGATCATGCCAGTGTTTGGGCACGGCCGCATGGGCACACAGTGGAACAAAACTCCATGCGTATAGCTGAAGATCTTCTCCTGAAAATTTCTGTAGTGAAGGCACTTAGCCAAATACAATCGTACAAAGGGCAGTTCTTTGCGATCATTTGCGTCGACTTTGAAGCTTACATAGAAATCGGAGTGCACGATACTAGTACACTACAAGAATACAAGTATGCTCAGAAGACAAGCCACCATCGCTGCGATGCTCTGGGTGCTGATTACTCAGAGAGCGATGCAACCAATCGAGACCATGTTGGCCTGCGAGAGGATCACACTGTCAGTCCGCTGCGCTTAGGGTGGATTCGATCATCTCGGGACTCACAATGCCGTTCTCCTCACAGCAGACAGGCGCGCTGGTGCAATCCTGACCGACGACGAACGGGCTGCAAGCGATTCCGACGAGGTCATCAAGGCCCTGCGTGACGATGCCGAGCAGGTTCAGGATACCAGACATCCCGGAGGAGTTGGGCTATCAACGCCGACGCGGATCGGGTGAGTATAGGTTCTCGACACTGGGCGTAGTCCCACTTACGTTCCCGACGTTCTGGCAGCATTGCGCGCCGCCACCGGTGTTGCAGTCGCTCGAGGATGTTTCCGTAGGCGTGGTAGCGGTGACAGTCACCGTCTGGGTGGGCTCGTTCCAGTCCACATTTGGAGCCGCAGCGACGGTGAGGGCGAGAACAGATGCGACGAGAATGCGGGTGAGCGAGAACATGTTGTAGGCGGTGAATGAACACGAGTAGAGGTTGCTGATAGCTGGCTCGGAGGCGTTCAAGTCAGTGTCGTTGCTGCTGGGGAATGGGGACTCAGACGACGGTATTTATACCGACCGGCTAGGAGGGCAGTGCCCTTGTTCTATTGATGATATTCCAGGTATTCCTTCCTTGTTTTACTTCCATGACCTCGTACTGACACATCTTCATTTGCCCCCCTCCTAGAGTTCCATCTGTCCATATGCAGGGCCTGACACTCACACCATATATCATCTCTCGAGCCTTTTCCCAACGCGTCTAGCTTCCCATTTCCTTCATTGAAGGTGCATTGACGGGTTCCACCTATTCAGTAGGCTCGCTACTCAGATATCGCCTCCGGATCCAACGAAGGGCAGATCTCCGAGCTCGACCGTGGGCTGGACCGCGTTTCTCTGTTCAGTATAAGACCAGTAAGTTCCTCTGCCAGCGCGTGGATGCTTGAGTATCCAGAAATACAGACACTCGGTGTGCGTACCCTAGTTCGCCCGCTTCGGTGAACACCGAGATCTTCCCTTATGACTTGCGAACTGATGCATCAATGACAGGGATGTTGATGACCGCGTTGAAGCCCTGCCCAGGCCCCGATGCGTATATTTCTAATGTGCACATTGGGATAACTCCAAAGCCACCACAAGTACTCAGCTTAGCATGTTTCTACTCAAGCGACTTCGATGCCTCGCAAGCACCTCCAACACGCATGTCATGAAGCTGGGTTCTAGCAGAACACATCAAAGTGCACTGTATGCGACTCGGATTCAGAAGTACAGCCAACGTGTGCCACTCACTAGCAAGCCGGTAGCGAAGTGTGTGACTTGTTCCGCGAGACTGAGCATGTGCCATTAAAATGGGCATCACCGAGTCTGAGCCCCTCCAGACATACAATTGCTTAAGGTGCACCATCATCAGATACGAGACGCTGGAAGTTCAAACAGGCTTCTTGATAGACGGTGTCCGCATGCCTTCCCTAAATTGCAACGCGGATTCCAGACGCTTCTTCGAGCCCCGGGGCATAAGGGCTCCGTGGACCGTGTGATGAGGAAGTTCCCGGGACGCCGTAACGCAATGCAGATCGCGGGCAAGGCTTGACATGCACATCTCTCGGGGATGCACAGCGAGCGAGAGCATCCGGACGTATTGGAAGCTTTGTGCACCGCCCTCCTGAGCAAGGAACGTAGTCCGAGCCTCTCGGAGCCTGTACCCGGGCCCACGTTATTCGCGGGTGCCAACAGCGCCTGCAAATTAAAATAGGTAAGCCTTCATATCCAATCAAGGCGGCGCACTCACTGGCTGGAGGTGGGCATTCCTCCGAGGTGCACATTAGCATCGACACTGACGACAGTCAAGGTACAGTGCTCACTGAAGAGGGATATCAGAAGGTTCCATGTCTGTTGCCGATCAGATTCGAAGATCCGACGTTCGAATCTGGTGGACAAGGTGCTTGTCACATTCTACAGATGCTACCATTAATCTACACCATATGGTGGATATCGCTTTGACTGTTCGGCAACGATCGAGACCACTCACTCACGCCATTTTTGGTGCATTTGCTACCAAGTTTCCGTCGGGTGCGAATAAGGCGCAAGAGACGTCTAGCCGCTCCTTGCTTATGGCCGTCTGTTAGGATGACCTCTCCATTGCCTCCACCACGCTCATGAATCGATTGCCAGATAGCGTGAGAAGAATCGGGCCTGCAGCCTTAGAATGGGGTTGAGATTGAGAGGAAGGTAGAGTCGACATGTTTGCAGCAGTGGCAGTGGCTGATACTATGAGTAGCAGAGGTCTGTCACTTAAAGGTATGAACTGCGCTGTCGAATATCACGTACTACTTGAGAGGGTACAGACCCGATGAATATTATTTGTTATGTTTTGGGTTTTACCACCTGCGTCGTGTCTATGTACAGGGAGGAGGCCGTCCGGCTCATCTCTTGTACTGACTGCCAGTGGCAGCAGTAGAGTGCTTGCGATCGACGGCGGACGCCACCTTCGGTGCGGAGCACGAAACCCACGTTTTGACCACGTGAGGAGGCGGCTTGTTCCGCGTCAACGCCCGTCAACGTTCAACTAGGCCACCGTCAATCTGAGATATGCACTCCGCTTCAGAGTCCGAGTTTAAGTGGCAAACATTAGCCACCTCTCGCAGGAGAGCCATGTGTCTCGAGGCCTGAAAACATATGCACTGTACCGACTCATGCTCTCAAAAACCTCGGCGTTCGATTTTGGATGAATTCAAGGCAGCCGCAAAGAACGAACTACACTGACTCTCAAATGATGGGCACTGGGGCCGCCACAGCCCACGGCCTTGAGCCTGGCTTATTAGACTCACCACAGTGCGTATAGCCGCAAATCCTCTGCCGATGGGGTTTATACCGAAGACACTTGGCGAATTCAAGTTGTGCATTGGTTAAGTCTGCGATCATTTATGTCGACTCAAAGCTGACTAGCTATAGAGTGCATGATACATGGCACTACTAGAATACAAGCACGTTCCGATGTCAAACCATCCACCACCGCGGCGACGCTCTGGGAGCCGTTCGATCAGAGAACGATGCACCCAATTGAGATCAGGTCGCCCTGCGAGAGGAGCATACTCGTCAGTATCTTGAGAGTGAACTCAACCGTTTCGCGACTCACAACGCCGCTCTCCTCACAGCAAACAGGCGTGTTGCTGCAATCCTGACCGACGACGACAGGGCTGCAATTAACTCCTACGAGTTCATCGATTCCCTCCAAGACGATGCCGAGCAAGCCCAGGATACCAGACATTCCGGGGGAGCTGGACTATGCACGCCGTCGCGAATTGGGTCAGTATACGTTGTTGTCACTGAGCGTAGTCGGGCCACTTACGTCTCCGACGTTCTGGCAGCATTGCGCGCCGCCACCGGTGTTGCAGTCGCTGGAGGACGTTGCCGTCGGCGTCGCGGTGACGGTTACCGTCTTGGTGGGCTCGCCCCATTGCGCGTTTGGAGCCGCAGCGACGGTGAGGGCGAGAGCGGAGACGATGAGAATTCGGGTGAGCGAGAACATGTTGTAGGCGGTGGGAAGTTGCCGGTTGCTAGTCTGGAGGCGTCCAAGTCAGTGTCTGTGCTGGCACTGCTAGGGAATATGGGACACAGTGTGCGGTATTTATACCGACCGGCTAGGTGGGCGGTGCCGTTGTTCTATTGTTGACCTTCCAGGTATTCCTCCCTCGTCGGAATTCCATGGCCTCGTACTGACACATCTGAATTGAAGCCGGGTCCCGCCCATAGCGTTCTGTCAGTCTGTTCAGATGCAGGGCCTGGCACTCACTCCACACATCCTCTCCTCTCAACGCATCTGGCTTACCATCGCCTTCATTGCAGGTGCATTGACAGGTTCCACCTATTCAGTAGGCTCGTTACTCAAATCTTGCCTCCGGATCCAACGAAGGGCAGATGGAGTCCGAGCTCGACTGTGGGCTGGACCGTGCTCCTCACTAAAAATAGTATGTCCCTCTCGCAAACGACGTGAACGCCTGAGGATCACACAAGGAATCGTTGACACTCAGTGTGCATACCTTGGTCCGCTCGCTCCGGTGAACATCGAAATCATCCCCTGAACACTTTTACACTCATGCATTTATGACAAGGATGTCAGTGACCACTTTGAAGGGCCAGGCCCCGATGCGTACCATTGTGCAGTCTGTATTAAGTTAAGTTACCATCACAAGTCGTCAGCTGGGCATGAAGCATGCTTCACAGTCAGGCGCAAGCCTGACTTCATTCGTCTCGTAAGCACCTCCAACCACGTATCTCATGACACTGAATTCTGGCAGAACATCGTCAGAGGGCGCTGCATGCGAGGCATAACCCACATGTGACACCTGCCAGCGAGCTGGTAACGAAGTCCGTGGCTTGTCCCTGAGACCGAGCATGTTGCCACTGGAATGGGCATTGTGGAGCTCCCACATACATGCAACTGCTAAAGGTACACCACTCGATCATATATGAGACACTTGAAGCTTAAAGAGATTGTTGGACAGACGGTGCCTTGCATGCCGTACCTTGATCTGGTCTGTAACACAGGATAAACACGCTTCTTCATAGACATAGTACATGAGCGCTCCGTAGACGGTTCGACAAGATAGTAATAGCAAGACCTCCTGAGGTTCGCGCGCACCTATCCTCCAACAGAGCACATGGTGTTACTCGCCCTGGTTGCCTGAGCCAACTCACAGCATCTGCCAGAGGGCAGAAACACGAGCCAACCACAAGCCCGATTGTTTTGAGCGGTAATCCAGACCCGGAAGTTCTCGGGACGCCACAACAAAATGCAGATCGCGAGCAAGGTTTGACATGCACGTCTCTCGAGGAAGCACAGCGGACGGGAGCATCCAGCCGTATTGAGAGCTTCGTGCAGCGCCCTCCTGAGCAAGGAAGTTTGACCGAACCCCTCGGAGCTTGTACCCCGGCGGGTCCGCGTTATCGGTGGGTGCGAACAGCGGCGTAAGCTAAGCCTTCGTGTCCCATTCAGCCGACGCGCTCACTGGCTGGCCGTAGGCGTTCCTCTGAGGTGCAAATTAGCATTGACACTGAGGACAGTGGCCCCCATCTTCTCTAGTAGCGGCGCAGGTGGCACAGTGCTTCTCCAGGGGGGATATCAGAAGATTCTGTGGTCTGTTGCCAAACAGATTCGAATATCCAACGTTCGAATCTGGTAGACAAGTTGCTTGTCAAAGACGCTATGGTGATTCTGCGTCGTGTGGTGGGTTTCACGTTGACTGTTCGGCCGCGATCGAGACTACTCACTCACACCATTTTGTTTGATCGGAAGATCCCTGTCTGTTAGGTATATGTACGGGTAAAGCACATACTTGCACGACATGCTTGTAAGCGTACTGATGCATTGATGACACATCTCCCCGTATGTAGTGGGACCAATATACCATTCTGGCTATCGAGTAATTGTACCTTTCTTTCCTCTATTGCTGAAGGTCGTTGAAGCCTTGCCTTGACCCATAGACGATGCCCCCAAGGGCCGAGGAGTAGACTACTCTACCCCCCGAGGCGCTCACTAGTTCCCTCATAGCCCGACCATTTGCCCAGGTGATCGGCAACCTCGAGTACCCTGGTGCCATAGAATATATGCGCAGTCGGCTTGACCTAGGATTGTAAATGACATCAGCGTGCACCCGATTGACGCGGACGCGCATGTCTCGCGCTAAAACGCAAGGGCTTGTCGCCACACTGCCAGCTCACCTTGTCCCAATTCGCGATGCGTCCGTTGGATGAGCGAGCGAGGTGGACACCTAGTCAACGATCAGTCAGCCGTGGAGGTCCGGTAATCTCCATCCTCCCTACATATCACAATGACAAAGTAGACACGACAGTCCCAGGGGGGAACACGCCACGGAAACAAAGGGGCCCGCTGCGACTCTAGTACTTACCCCAGACAGACGTCGTGCATGCTCGGCCGTTGCTTGATGCAATGCACGTTCCGCACTTGGCGCAGCGTAGACGCGACTTGTGAGGCTTCAGTGGAGCATTGTACACGCGAAGCGCGCTCGGGAGGGCCTGGGGGTCCAACTGAGAGGCAAGGATTGTCTGTCGCTCAGTTGATGCGTCGGGCGATGCCAAGGTGAACTCGACAGAGGGAGAAGGAAGATGGATTGTATGGATGAACGGACAGCCTTCCCAGGCGCAGTAACAAGCATTCAGTTATACACTCTGTGTGGATATATCAGGACACCTACCTGAGAGCTTCTGGCACTGCGAGCAGTGGCAGTACGCACTCCGGACGACATCTTCGACGGGGAAGGTGTAAGAGATCTCGCCACAGAAACACGCGCCACCGATGCGCGGTGTCCCGCCTTCTGTCTCGGACTCTCCGTCGTCCTGCGAGGTGTTCTCCGTGTCGCCAATGTCTCCACCGCCGCCTGTGAGTGGGGATCGAGAGCCTGGCGCACCCGACTCGTCGGGCGCGTCGCCGCGGTACTTGCTCAACCCATCTTTGACATCTAGCGAGCGCGCCCCGTAGTTGTAGTGCAAGGCTGGACTTATCTTCTCCCACATCGCAATTCTGCCCGCGCCATCTTCACCGTGGACCGGGATGCGAGCGAGAGTTCCACCCCATACGGCGGTGCGCATCTGCCCCGTGGTGATCGAGCACACCCCAACGCCGCATATGTTGCATCTGTAGCGGGTTTCATGCGGGGCGAAGGGCGGCGAGTACGTGTGTAACGCCGATTCTGGCGTAGCGGAGATAGTCACGGAGTCGACCGGGAAATGAAAAGTCGCGACGAAAGGACCGCCTGGCGGTAGAACGCCCGTCAGTATAGCACATTGGCATATTCAAGAAAACGATGGACCAACCTGTGAGCCTCTGACATTTTTCGCAATGGCAATACCCAGAGAAAGTAGGCAAGGACGTTGTAGTGTACGCGAGAGCGCCACAGTGGCAGGCTCCCGCTAAAGTCGTGTCGCTTAGCGGTGCGGCATCCATCCTAGCAGATACGGTCGACGCGAGCGAAGTGAGAGAGGGTTGTGGTGCAAGCCTTGTCGGACACCGATTATGAGTGTTCTCGCTGGTATCATTCTCGAATTCGAAAGGAAAGGTTCGGACTAGGAGGCGGAGGCCCGTTGCCACTAAGTAGCGGAGCCTGCAGAGGAGTTAGTACGCTACTACCTCACTACTGATCGCGCCGGCCCGACAATGCCGGTGACCACTCCGAGCGGGCGTTCGAACGTCCTTCAGGCGGGTCGCAAGTACTCAGGGAATACCGACTACTAGTACTCATATCATGAGCTGTGAATCTTTGAGCTATAACGCAGAGCGTGTATTTGCAGAGTTCAAGTCGACCGCGCCGTGTGGTCTACCAAATACATGAACGATAGACTCCGGCTACCCAAACTTCCCAAACTCATTCCAACCTGCCAGTAAACGGCAGCGGCTTGTAGCTTGTCTACAGGACGATTGGAACACAGCCGATGGAGATGAGGTTACCCTGCGGAGTTGGAAGTGAGTATACGAGAATAGACGATTGACACTGCAGCCCGAGCTTACAACGCCATGCAAGTTCTCGCAGCACACGGGGGAAGCGCTGCAGGACTGCCCTACGGTGATAGGGGTGCAGCCAATGCCAATGAGTTCTTCGATGTCGCTGACGGCGACGCCGATCGCGCCGAGAGCCGCAAATCCATCAGCAGAGCCGGCTTGCGTGAATGAATGTCTCGTTAGTACATACACCCGCATTGGAAAGTAGCACATTGAGAGCGACAGCTAACCGTCGTGGTCGACTCGCAGCACTGGGCGCCGCCGGAGACATTGCACTGGCTGACGGTGGTGGCCGTCGGGACAGCCGTGTCGGTGATCGTAGTCGTCGGGTTCCAAGCAGCCGCGGCGAGGGCGAGAGAAGAGGCGGTGAGCAGACGAGAGAACGAGGACATTTTTGTTGCAGAAAGAAGTGTACTTCTGAGGATACTGTGGTTGTTGATTGCTGGTGCTGGGGAATCCTCGAGAACTAGACAGGCTTATATACTGTGAAGAGGCACATCGCGATAAAACGACAAGCGACGTTCCTACACCGCACCCGTCCCCACTTCACTGGCGGTCAGGTAACGCCCTACTGGGCAGAAGAGCTCTTGATCTGCAGAACCGCGACATTCCCGCCGCCTGATGCTTGTCATCCCCTCTGGACCTGTCAAACAGCACAACCCCGCCCGCCAGATGATTTTGCTAGCACCAAATGCACGGAGCTTCGACCTTGAGGACTGTCCACTGCAATTCCACGGCAGGTCTTCTCCGACCTCCAATGATATGGCACATATTTGCGACAGAAATGACCGTCAGTAAGGTCAATTCACTGGGGCTTAGGTCGAACCACGAGTACCGTGACGGCGTGCGAGGGTCATTAGGTCCGAGTCGGTGCACGGTATAGATGACACCGACGCGGACCCGTGCGCCTGCATTGAAATGAGATGACCCCCAACGTGCGCTCATGCCGATACTGTGTAGCTCACCTGGCCGTAACACAAAAAGCCTCGGCCTCACGGGTGACGCCGCCCTAAGGGCCGTCCATGAGCACCTCCGTCCGTCCATCCAGGCCAATCCCTCGAGGCCAATCCCTCGAGGCCAATCCCTCGAGGCGCGCAAGCGACCCTCGCAGTGAGAGGACACGGATCCATAAACCGATAAGCGTGTGCAGAAGGTCTAGAACAGCGGTGGAGAGTCTGGCGGGGAAGTGGCTTGTGTTTGCTGCCACCGTGCACATCATGATGGTTTGACAGAGCCGTGGCGAGACCTCGCGAATCTGCGTTTGTTCACCGTCCCCGACTCGTGCGTCTTGCCCTAAGAAGTGTCGCCGCGTCGAGAGGCGACGGAGTGGTCGCATTCAGTTCATCAACTGCTGCGAACCAGTGAAATGTTGGCGCATGCGTCGCACCCACTCACCAGTGGAGTATTCAATAACACCCTTCACTTAAGCTCATGCGTGGATCCCTCGTATGCTTGAGCTTATCGGAGTGTAAACGTCCACAAGCAAGTGGGGCGACGCTGCCAGTAGTCCTTCGATGCGGTTGTCATTGGCTCCATGGCGTCGGGCGGCCAGGTGACTCGCTCCATGCCCAACCTCCCGATAGACTACATAATGTGAGGTGGAGCACGTCAATGGGCGGTAATAATTGCGCTGTCGCAGGGTGCAGAGGCCCCGTTCCTGCGGCTCAGAGGTCCATATTTTTGGAGGCAGGCAGCCGTGCCTTTCTTCCATGTCTCGAGAAAACGACAGGATGCGCCGACCCTGCAAAACCGGGTTTCACATTCGGAGGTGAATAGAGGCGCACCCAGTGGTGGAACGTCTGGGCCGCCGCGTGCATCCTCCGGGCTCGTCTTAGGCGACGGTGGAGCTGGATGGCTTTATCACGGACGTGGTGGAACTGTGGGATGCGAAAGGGTCGCCGGGTTGCCCGCCTCGTGTTACGGTGTCTGACGCGCTCAGGGCGGAGACGAGGGTGCGTACCGTGACCTGCATAGTCCCGTCAGTACTGCTTGATCGGCCAGCCAGCCACACCCATGACGATGGGGTGCTTGCGCACAAGGCGACGAAGTTTGTGGATTCCACTCCGGGAGGGCGGCGAGCACGAGAGGGAGAACGCGCATGCCACAGTGAGACCTAGGGTCTTGCGTATTGTATGCCACACACTGCTCTGACCTCTGATACAAACGCGACTACGCCAGCGAAAAGCCAACGCGTGGATGCGAGGTCACTCACTTGTACTCAGGCTGAATATACCGTATAGTCGGTCCTCGAGTCGGAGTCCTCGATTTTCACTTCTCATCTTGGCGTAGGGTTGCAGGTTGATAGCGAGTGATTCGAGCTGACCAGAATGCAGGTATATGTGAAGATTCCAGCTTGCAATTGTGGGGGACGATCATCCCGCTCCGCCATGGCGAGGGCGGAGGTGATTGAAGTGAACGTGCGGCATTAGCGCGCGCGTTTCGTGAGGACCGTATCGCGGGCCGGCCCGGATCGCGACGCGTGACGTCATCTTCGAGAGGCAACCGCACAGCGAGGAATATAGTGCCAGTAGGAATAATATCGCCGCACAGGCGATTAGTCGTACATCGAGGGGGCCACGGCATCCATCCTACAGCTCAAATCTACGTCGCTTCCGCCAGGGCTCGTGGCATCCAATGCACGCCACCACGGCTTCGTGCCATGACATCCAACACCCCGTTCACCCAATGGTGCGCGCCGCATGCTCGCCCGGCCCACTCTCAGACTGACCCTCAGGCGCGACGCTCGCCGCCTGCTCATACCGCCCCCGCTCCGTCGGATGGGCCGTGTCCCCGACGCCCGGCGACACCGCCGTCGGCCGGTTGCTGTCGCTCTTCGGCGCCGGCACCCCGCCGTCACCATTCGTACTATGCTCGTCCGGCTTCGGCTCGTCCACTTGCTGTAGCGGGTTCTACGCGGGCATCACTCCCAGTGAGTACTCATCGCGGAGAAGGAGGTGGAGGAGAGGCGTACGATGTCGTTTGCGGCATCTTCCCTGCGCTTGAGCTCGCCGGTGCGCAGGTCGTGCCCGTGCTGTGCGACGTCGGGCTTGCGGAGGATCTTGCCTTTCATTTCCTCCTTGTATCCATCGAGCTTGTCGCTGGTGCTCTGTATATGCGCACATACATCACATCAGCATCCTCAGTGGATGCACGCAAGGGTCTGAGCTCACTACGCCGCGCCCGTATTCCGGACCGAGCCCCACCGCGCCTGCGTGCTTCTGCTCGGGGTATCCGTCCTGTCCGTTCTGCGCGTCTGTGTCGCCCCGGCTGGCAGTCGGTGCGGGGGAGTTGACTGATGGAGACATTGCGATTGTGGGTATGCTTTGTTGAGGCTCGTCGTAATGGTCGTGAAAGTGGGATTGTCAGGTGCTGCACTTGCAGATAGGCATGCCAACTCTTTATACCCCCCAGCATCTGTGGAGAATGACGCAGGGACGCGATGACGACGGTGTAGGACGGTGTCCACTCTGAGTCTATATGTATGCCTGTCAGGAGTGGTACGTGGTGACGTCACGGCCGTGGTGTACGTCGCGTCGCGGACCAACCACGTGCGACGCGACGCGCTTGTGGCGCGTGTCCTCCGGCGAACAGTCGGGGGGAGAACCACGTCTGACCAAAAGCTGATAGCTACTCATGAAAGGCAGCGCCGACGTCGCGTATGTCGCTGTCGCCGGTCAAAACAGAACGAGGAAGACGACAGAGTGACCGCGAGCGCCATGTCGCGTGCATGGGAATGCTGATGAGACTGCCCGTGCGACGTTGCTCGCCAACGACGGGCTGTACTTTCGGCACCTTTGGCATCACCGTCTTCTATGTTGTTAAGTGGGGATGAGACAGCTTCGGTACGAGGATAATGCCGCGACCTCGTCCCAACGGCGCCCACGCTGATCGCGGCGACTCGCGGATGGGACTGGAGATTGGAACATCCAAACCACAATGAATGAGATGGAAGCGCTCTCGTCCGAATGTCGATGTGTGCGCCGTGATAACAACCATGCGACACGCCGCCGTCGAGTCGCGGTCGAAGAAGAGCGGGCCTGACCGAACGACGTTCTACCAGAGTGGTGCTGCCGAATCCTGACGTTCCCGAGCGCAAAGACCACCAGAGTATGCTGCCAGCCGTCCACGCAAGGGAGAGATGCCGTCCACCTTCATCCACCAGGTCCTCGTAGTGGTCGCGCTATGAACGCGTCCACACTAAGGACGCAAGTGTCCACCTGTTTTGCTGTACTACAGGATTCCGGGAGTACGCAGCCAGGTGAGTATACTTGCATCCGTCCACCACGTCGCCAGGGCACCGGGAATCGTCTGCCTACTTCGCGTAAGACTCGCTTTCAGTATGTACTTTCCCACTGGCAGCGCGCGTGAAGCGATGGCGATGGGCTTCACCGCCGCATCACGCGGCGTGGGTCGTAATAGGTATCGACGTTCGGTGGGCGCCCGCACCGCCTCTCCCAGGCTCATTCGGATTCGACGTCGACGGCAAAGCATCCAGCGCGTACTACGCGTACTAGGTTGTCGGCTCATAGTGAGTAGGCTATGTAGGTTCGCATGCGCAGACATAACGTATGTGCTCACCGACTCACCACGTCCTGACCGCGCGCGGGCTCATGCAAGGGAGGGACGATATTATAAATGCTACAAACGCCACAGAGAGTCGGGCGCACGCGGCTTGGTCGGGAGCTGAGGCTGATGTTCACCCGACACCGCTCGCGCGGCGATGGAAGACAGGGGCCGCGGATGAACTGCCGGGGCTGTACAGACGGTCCCCAGTCCTAGCACTATTGAGAAGACACCAGCTAGCAGTGATGATGCACAGCCCGAGCCCAGGAGGAGGTGCGCAGCGCAGGGCTCGGAGGCGCAGTCGGTGCGCAGCCAAGAGAGGATCGAGGGCAGCCGGATCGGGCGGTGGCGTCAGACGTGCAAGCGGGCGCCTGCCCGACCTGCAGGACACCGCCTATACGCACTGCCGCATCAGCAATGCGCGCTGCTCTATATATTTCTAGAGGCCGCTCCCCAGCTCATCCTCGACTCCTTCTCCCCTTCTCCTTCTCCTTCTCTCGAGCCTCCATTTCTCGGGGCGCGTTTTCTTAAGCTTTTGCACCCGCGCACCCAACGCCCTTTCACCAGTCCCGGTCTTCTCTGCTGCGACGAGCCTGACGAGTCACGCCCACCAAGCTACACACACACACTAGTCAACTCCTTCTAAGCAGCGACCCCCAGCGATGTCCAGGTCGAGGCACTTCTGCTGCTGCATCCCCGTCCGCGCGGGCGTCTTCCTCTTCTCGCTGCTCTCCTTCCTCACCTCAGGCTTCCTCGCGGCCGTCGTGTGGTATGCCGTGCACCGTGCGTCCCCCCCTCTCCCGTCTGCCGCCGGGCAATCGCTGACATGCAGGCCAGTGATCCTGACGAAGCAGGACGGCTACACGAACGTGCCCAAGCGCACGGAGATCATCCTCATCGTCGTCGGCGCGATCACCACGCTCACCGCGCTCACGTCCTTCTTCGGGTACGCCCCTCCCCCCTTCTAACCCCCTGCCCTCATACAACAGCTAACAACTAACGCTCGCGCGCGCAGGTTCATCGGCTCGATCACGCGGAACCGGCGGTTCGTCAAGTCGTACTCGGTGATGTCCATCGTCCTCTTCATCGGCTCCCTCGTCTCCGCCGCGCTCTTCCTCTTCACCGTCTACACCGAGAAGAACATCACCGCCGTCTGCTCCTCCACCGACGCCGCCGGCAACGTCTCCATCGACGACTGCACCACCCACCTCACCACCGCTGGCAAGGTCGTCGTTACCGCCATCACTGCGCTCGAGGTCCTCGTCCACCTCTGTGCGTACCAATCTCCTCTTTTTCCTTTTCTTTGGTTTTTGTTTTGCGTTTGTCTGTGGAATGGGCGCGCTGACGGTTCCGTGTGTGCCGCGCAGACATCGTCCTCGTCATCCGGCGGTACGTCGAGCAGCTCGAGGACGACGCCGACCTCTGGCAAGGGCCCTACAAGCTCACCTCCACCGACGTCAACCAGGGCCTCATGCAGACCAAAGCGCCCTACCCCTACACCGGCTACGGCAACGCATGACCCCCATGACCCCCCTGCACACGTACCACACTTCACACGCACACACGAGGACAGAGCCCACGGCACAGCGCACGCCCTATTTATCATCCCATCATCATCTCTACCCTGTTTGTTGTTGCTTCATTTCTCGACCCCTGCTGTAGCGTTTATTGTTGGACTTTCCTATTGCGCAAATCAACAGCTTTTCACATTCTCTCTCGTAGACCCCTCTCCGCCTGAATCTCATCACAGCACAAAGAGCCCGCACTCAGCGAACCGCAACCATCCGGCCGCTCGTCTCGCGCTGTACTCGCGCTGAGTCTCAAAACAACCTTCTCGGTAATGAAGTAGCGGGGAGCTATCAACGCGCATTCCCCTCTACGTTGCTTGCACGCCGGTGTGTACGCCACTGCACTTCTGATCAGCCACAGAGTCTGTGCGGTACCGAGCAACTATAGCCTGTCGCTGGAAGACATCGGGAGACGACGACAGCGGCAGCGAACAGTCTTGTCGGATCCCCCGGCCTGGGCCTGCCACCTCACTTCGAACAGCGCACGCCCTACAGCACCATCACGGCAGATTCCAGACGCATCTCCACCGACTACCGTGATGCGAACCCACGAACCTGTCCCCGGATAAAGATGATACACCAGAGCCTATGACAACAAAGCGCCCACAGTGCAGACACTACCACTAATCTTACTACTAATCCGCTGACAAACAACAGTGAACACAACACAGCGTTGTACAGCGACGATCAATGCCAAAACAGTACGTGTACGACGAAAGTCCCAAAAGTGATGAGGGGAGAGAGGTAGGTGACCCAGGAGATAACCGCGAGAGCGAACCCAAAGAATTACGATGATGCCGAGGTCCGAAAGCTATTGTGCGGTGAAAACGAATGACAGCGACTATCTACTGTGGTTCCCCCGCTGCAGGGGATTTTCCAGTCCTCAGAGTCCTCTCAGAGAAGGTCGACGTCGAGCGCGGCATTCACATCAGCGACAACCGCAACGAGCGGGTCCGCGCCGCGCTCGCGCTTGTTCTGCACGACAACGGCATTCGCGCGAACGCAGCCATCACCGCTGCTGTTGACGACCCATCCCTCGCCGCAGCTGTACACAGCACAGCGGCCGGTGACGCACGACACACGGTTGACGCCTGGGATCGCCGAACAGTCCGTGCCAGTAGCTGTCGCGCCACTCAGGAACGGGTTCGGGATGGTGCAGCCACCACCTGAAGATCCCAATGTTAGCTTGGATGATGGGGAAGCGAAAGTAAGCAGTCCTACAGCTCTCGAGGGTAGAATTGACGTTGAGACACTCGAAGGCGCGGGGCGATCCGCCGTACACACCGCAGACCTGAAGAAATGTGAGCTACCTCACCCAAGCGGGCGTATGATGAGGCACTTGCCGTTTCGCCACGACCACAGGTTGCTTGTGCGTCGGCGAGGGTCAGCGCGACTCCGGTAGAGCTCTGGAGGCGCTTTCCGATAGTATCACGCTTCCAGGGTGTTCCCGAGCTGCAAGTCTGACATTCGCCGAAGTGAGCTACTCATTGGGTTGGTTTTGACCGGGAGGGGCTTACCGACCACGGGCCGCAACGACCGTTGCATTCCTTCCATGGGAAGGGGCACACGCACTGCTCGCCCTCCTTGACAAAGGGTGGTTCGCAACCCCAGCCGCAGCCGATGCTGTCACCGCAGGTAGGTGCTGCCGTTGCGTGCGGCGGGTACGTGCAGTGCGTGCAATGATCACCATCAACCGGACCAATGTTGAGCTAGGCGCATATATGCATGTCAGTTGAACTCCATGCATTGATCTAACAACCCCAGTACGTACCGCAGCCTCCAGAAGAGCGTTGATGTCACCAAGGCCCAGGAGAGGGATGAGCGCATCCAAACCGAGGCCGACATCAACCTGCAAGGGCAGGAGCGAGATACAGATACAAATGTCGAGGCCGAGAAGTATGCCAAGGATATCCGCGGTCAGATCCAGGTTGATGTCGATGGCGGCAAGTTGGAGCGCGTTTCCATCGAGGTGTCCACAGGTATCATCGGAAGAGCGCAAGACGTGGTGCTGTTTGAGCGCACGCGAGACGGGAGCGGGCTTGCGGGCGTGGAGATAGCCGCCCGGGCGCGCAAGGGCGGTTAGGGCGGTGCTGAGGAGGAGAAGGCAGGCAGGGAGGACGCGCATCTTCGGGGACGGATGAGGGAGAGGGGGGTGGGTACGACGGTAAGGGAGCCGGGGAGTAATGACTGACGGCCGCGGTTGAGCGACGAGACGGTGGGGATGAAGGAGAGGATCCGAGGGGATGGGTGTTTCGATGAAAGGTACTTTGTTTTTATACTAGAGTCGACCCGGGCAGAGCTGTCTAGAACGCAGGGCCGCCGCTGCAATAACTCAGCGTGTGCCGAAAAGAGGCGAGAGAGGTCTTTCTTACACAGCTTCCTATTCAAGGGTCCATCGACGCACTCTAGGCGACGTCATGTCACAGAGCGAATTCAGTGTCGACGACTTGTCAAACACTTGACGCGCCTGGCGTCTGGCCCGTCTTCGAGTGTACGACATCCCCCGTCAAATACGTCGTAAGCACGCACAGACTGCGACGCCGCCAGAGCTCGCTCGCCCCGGGCCCGACATTCTCTTCGGTGATTGCGGTGAGCTGCCCACGGTGAGCAGGATGAAACCGACAGACAGTACGTGAATCGTCTCACCATGAATATCGAACGTCGTTCACCGGCTCGGGCAACTCTCAGCCGCAGGGCAAATGCAAATTGCGAACCTCTCCGTCTGACATATGAACACCTCGAGACGTCGGCGCCTGTGCGCAAGGGATTCCTGGGCGGTCTAAAACCTCCCGCAACTCCGCAGAAATGCAGGGAAGTCGAAGTTCCAGGGCATACCACCTTCGTCCTGGGTCGCCCCAGATATACCTCCGAGCCTCAGCACACGCCCTAGCAACGGAAGTAGGTCAGCTCTGCACCCGAGGCCTTCCTAACATCGTCTCCGGTGGTACGAAGGCGGCTCACCAGCGTCAGAATTAGACTTAGAGGACGTCGAGGCGCGGAGGGTCGACAAGAAGCTTCTTGCATCATGATCGGTGTCTCTGCGCACATCACGCATCGTGGATCAGACGGCGTCCCCCATACAGTTGACAGCAAGACACACCATATCATCTGCCTGTCCGCAGCGCACCTCTAAACCCGTCGGCGCCCACCTCCTCGAGCATCACCCGATTAACGCGCTCACGATCGATAAATAACTCTCCCACTTGTCGTACACTCGCCGACGGGTCGGACCCCGCTGGCATTCGGGATGCACACATCCCCAAAAGTGACAACAGCGGCCTTTGTTGGGTGGGGTGGGCGACATGTCGATGGCGATCAGCGCGGGGCCCGCGCCCTCCGAGTGGAACCCGCGTAGATGTAGGGCCCGGGAACGCGGCGCATACAAAGCTCGTTGCAAATGCAGCAGACTTCGAAGAAGAGAAGAGTCGGGGATGGGGATGAGCCTGAGCGGTAGCTGATGTAATTATGGAACAAAGGCAGTTCCAGTCTCGGGCGGTGCGTTGATTCCCTCAAGCCCGAGTTGGTCTTCGCGAGCCTGAGCTCGCAGCGCTCAGCCATTGCGCGATGCAGACCCGATGGCTGCTTGTGGGCCGCGCTGACGACCGCGGAGGCGGCAAGCCGTAGTGGTGGTTTCCAACTTCTAGTGGAAGGATAATCGTTTGGCATACGTTCAACGAGCGCGATCAGCCGCTCTGCACAGTTCCGTATCTGGCAGGTCTTGTCGATCACTGTATTGTACCTGAGAGCCCGACGACGGACGGGTTGCACACTCGCATCTCATCGAACAGATCCCTACGACGCGGGTAGATGCGGGTAGACAGTGCGGAAAGGTCGCCGAGGGGTGGGAGATACTGTACGACACGAGGGGTGTTGTGAAATTCGGTCGAACGAGCGGGCCATCGTGCAGGGCGGCGAGCAAGATACTTGATTTCGTCTCTGTCGCTGACGAGCCGAGGAAGGAGGCAGAAGGGTGTCTGGGCAGGCCGCAGTGTCGCGAGCGCAGAGCGCCAGCGCGGAGTGAGGCTCGCTTATGCGAGAACACACGCGTTGCCGTCGCGGGTCAGGGTCCAGCCCGAGAGACAGCAGCCGATGGCGCGCGTTTCTGCGATGCTAGGATAGGCTTTGTACGCCCGGAGGCAAGGTAGAATTGGTGCGCGTCACGGTGGCAAACATCGTGTGCGCGTCGAACTGGAATGGGATAGTGCAGCTGTCGCCTGATGAAAATGTGAGGCGATACGTGCGGACAGTGAGTGGCGGTTCACCGCTCTCCGTAGTTTGAATTTGAACTTCTGAGAGGCACTGCATAGTACCTGCGATGGAGTTGACGGCAAAGGGTGACTGCATGAAATGCCACGCTTACGATCTCTAGAACTGTGCACACGCATTCCAACATCGCCGCGGCGCTTCAAGTTCCGCGGTCACATCTACCACCGAAGCTTTCAGCTAACTGGTTTTGTCCGACGAAAAACTGACATACCCCAAGGAACCACCCGTAGACGGCCCATCCTCCACACTCGCTCGACTGCTGGCTTCATGATAGGTCCACCCACATGACAAGTCCTATATACCGCAAGCCAGCGCTGCGACCACGTACAGCTCGATGTTCGGGACCGGAGCGCGTGCATGCTGAATTGCGATTTGCTCTCGAGTGCGAGCGGCGAGTAGCAGGAGCACGTTGATAGTCCATGTTCCCGAAGAATGCGCACAGAGTTGTCGACGCCACCATGTCGACGTGCCTGTGTCGAGTGAGGTTGGACTGTGATGTTTGATAATGGAGGCTCCCGATGCCCTCGGACACTCGTCGAACGTCACGGTGTTCAGCCACGATGACAAGCTACTTCGAGATGGAGCACAGAGGTCGAAGAGGTCGGCGTCGGCGGGTGCCGGGCAGCGTGGTTCCGGGACACGGTCATGTGCCCTTGACGCGACGGCGGATAGAGAGACTGTCTGCTATTAGGAAGCGGAGAGGGAGAGACTGTCCGTTGGAGGTGGGATGATAGGGAGTGTTTCGGTGCAGATAGAGCACTAGGCTTTCCTCCATAGATAGAACACGTGGGCTCTTCATTGTCGAGAATTCAATACACACTGGCAGAGCAAGCACTTGCGCGGCGCACATCCAAAGTCTACATCTTCGAGCTGTCCAAATGTCTAAACCCTCGCGTCCTCGTCCCGTCCGAAGTCCTTTTCCGCGGACCCCTCACCTCCGACTGCAACACGTGACACATTGCTGTCAGAGCTTGACGTCGACTCGCCTTCCAAGCTCATTTCTAGTCCATTTGCTCCGGACTTGCATACGAGTCGCGAACCCCCACCTCGAGCCTTCCATCTAGTGAAAACTTCTCCCATACCTTGTACTCTCGATGTAGAACGCTGCGCCGCCGCTGCGATAACTCAGCGTGTGCCGAGGAGAAGCGAGAAGCCTTTCCTGCAGATCCTAGTTCAAGTAAGAAAACTTCCGCATCGGCGACGTCATGCCACAGAGCGAGCTGAGTGTGTCTACGAGTTGTCAACCACTTGACGTGCCTGACGCCCGGCGATCTTCGAGCGTACGACATCCCCCGTCAAACGTTGAGGACGAAGCACGCACACACTGCCTGGGCGCCGCCAGAGCTGGCCACAAGCAGTATATGGGAGGTCACGAGGGTAAACCCACCAAGCCAGTCGGTAGTATAAATACCGCCGCCATGTCCCATATTCCCCAGCAGTGCCAGCACAGATACTCACTTGGACGCCTCCAAACCAGCAATCAGCAACAGCCACTCGTTATTATCCACCGCCTCCAACATGTTTTCGCTCACCCGCATCCTCATCATCACCGCCGTCGCTGCGGCTGCCAGCGCGCAATGGGTTGTCGAGCCCATCACGACGGTGACCGTCACTGCGACGCCGACGGCAACGGCCTCCAGCGACTGCAACACTGGTGGCAGGGCCCGCTACTACCAGGGCGAGTCCACCAAGACGGTGACCGTCACCGTGGCGCCGACGGTAATGCCCTACAGCGACTGGAACACCGGTGGCGAGGCCCACTGGCAGTGCTGCCAGGGCATGGCCACCAAGACGGTGACCGTCACCGCGACGCCGACGGCAACGTCCTCCAGCAAATGCAACATCGGTGGCGGCGCCCAGTGCTGCGAGAACGTTGTGCACGTAAGTGGCCCGACTGCGCTTACTGGCACTGGTGACAACAGCACGTACTGACCCAATCCGCGACGGCTTTCATAGCCCGGCTCCCCGGGAATATCTAGCATCCTGGGCTTGCTCGGGATCGTCGGGCAGGGCTTCGATGACCTCGTAGGGGTTGGTTGCAGCCCTATCGTCGCCGGTCAGTATTGCAGCAACACGCCTGTCTGCTGTGAGGAGAACGGTATTGTGAGTCTCGGAATGATTGAGTTCACTCTAAGCACACTGACGAATATGCTCGTCTTGCAGGGCAACCTTATCTCGATCGGGTGCAGCGTTCTCTGATCGAACGGCTCCCACAGCGTCGCAGAGGTTTGTGTAATAAGTTATTAGTAGACGAAAATGATTGTAAAGCATTCACCGTTGCACAATTGACTTACGCCGAGTGTCTTCACTATAAGTCCCGTCGGAAGAGTATTTGCGGCTATATGTGCTGTGGTGAGGCCACTGAGTGTCCGTGGCAGCCTGAGTGCCCATTGAAACATGAGTACAGTCCAGCATGCCAGTGTAGTTCGTCCAAGTTGCTGGCTACAGAGAATTTACCCAAAGTTGTACGTCGAGATTGTTGAGGGCATTGAATGAGTTGGTACAGTGCGTAAATTTTCTGGCCTCGAGATACTTACATGGCCCTCCCGCACGCGACAGGTGGCGCCAAATGTTTGCCACCTGAATCCGAACTCTGAAGCTGAGTGTAAGCGTATCTCAGATTGACAGTGGCTGCACTTTGCCTGCAACGCCCGGAGTTAGCGGGCCGGCGGCTCTCCCTCGGAGGTGGCGTCAATCGGCGTAAGTACATACACACATGGAGCACGACTGAGCAGCCCACCGGCAGCGCGTTGCGCGTATTGTCTGGGCATGTTGCCTCACAAGCTCGAACTCGTCTTCCGAGTCGGGCGGAGGAACGATCGACAGTCTTGTTATGAGGCGCGTCGTCATCTGGCAGTCCAAGAAACGACCTCGTCACTTACACTGCGGGCAGGTCAGAGATTTCGCCTGCCGAAAATGCTTCAACAACTTGTCCAGTCTGAGAACCTGTGATAAGTATCAACCGAGGCCACAATTAAGAAGAAAACAGACCGAACATGTTAAATTCCTCCGAACATACAAAGAACACCGACATGTTTGTCCTGATTTGGAATCTCCGAACACAATATCTTTACACACTGTGTTTGGTCTTCACCTATATTCTGAAGAGGTCCTCGGACCGAACGAATGTTATGAGCGTTGTTCGGTGACTGCAAACAACCGTTAACGTGAGCCCGCGGTGTTACCGCCTTGTAGTGTATCGTGGGCGATCCCCGCGTACCTCGGACCAGGGCTGTGAGAGGGGCTGTATGTACACGATTGACGCGTGCAGAGACGACCGCGCAGGACGCGCGGGTGTGTTGCTTGGGCGCATGATCGCCCTCTTTGACAAAGCGCGGTTCGCAACCGGGAAGAGCCGTCTAGAGCGCAGGGCCGCTGCTGTGATGATTCAGCGTGTGCCGGAGAGAGGCGAGAGGCCTTTCTTACACACCTTCCTATTCCTATTCAAGCACGGGTCCTTCCGCATCGAGGCACTCTAGGCGACGTCATGTCACAGAGCGAACTGAGTGTCGAGGACTTGTCAGCCTCTTGACTTGCCTGGCGCCTGGCGGTCTTCGAGCGTGCGACATCCCCCGTTCAAGCGGCGAGCTACGCACGGTGAGCAGGATGAAACCGACGGAGAGTATGGGCTCGTCGTCTCACCATGAGTATTGAACGTCGTTTACCGGGTCGGGCAGCTCTCAGCCGCAGAGAAAATGCAAATTGCGAACATCTCCGTCTGACATACTTATGAACACCTCGAGACGTCTGCGCCTGTGTACAATGGATTCCTGGGCGGTCTGCAACTCCGCAGAAATGCAGGGAAGTCGAAGTTCCAGGGGATATCACCTTGGTCCTGGGTCGCCACAGATATGCCTGCGAGCCTCAGCACGCGCCCTAGCAACAGAAGTAGGTCAGCTCTTCGTCCGAGGCCTATTCAACATCTTTCCGGTGGTACGAAGGCGGCTCACCAGCGTCTGGAATAGACTCAGAGCTCGTCGAGGCGTGGAGGGTCAACAAGAACTCTCCTGCATGATCGGTGTCTCTGCGCGCTGATCACTCGTGGATCAGACGGTGTCCCCCGTACAGTTGACAGCAAGACGCACCATTTTCAAATCTGACAGTCTGCAGGGCACCTCTAAACCCTCGGCATGCCTCGAGCATCACCCGGTTAACGCTGTAGACGCGCTCACCATCGATTAGTAACTCTCTCAAAACACTCCCATTTGTCGTACACTCGCCGACGGGTCGGAGCAGGCTGGCAGTCGGGATACACCCCCAAAATTCAGCGCATTTGCCTTGGCAGGGTGGGGTGGGCGATGTGCCGATTGCGATCAGCGCAGGGCCCGCGCTCTCCGAGTGGAAGGCGCGTAGATGTAGGGCCCGGGAACGCGGCGCGTACGGAGCTCGTTGCAAATACAGCAGACTTCTGAGGAACAGAAGAGTGGGGACGGGGATGAGCCTGAGCGGTAGTAGCAGCTGCAATTTTGGAACAAAGGCATTTCCAGTCTCGGCCGGTGCGTTGATTCCCTCAAGCCCGAGTTGGTCTTCGTGAGCCTGAGCTCGCAGCGCTCAGCCATTGCGCGATGCTGACCCGATGGCTGCTTGTGGGCCGCGCTGACGACCGCGGAGGCAGCAAGCCGTCGAGGTGGGATAGTGGTGGTTTCCAACTTCAAGTGGAGGGATAATCGTTTGTATTACGTTCAACGACTCGGAGCGCGATCAGCGACTCCGCACAGTTCCGTATCTGGCAGATCTTGTCGATCATTTTACCTGAGAGCCCGACGACGGACGGCTTGCACGCTCGCATCTCATCGAACAGATGAGTATACGGCGCGGGTAGATGCGGGTAGACGGTGCGGAAAGTTCGTCGAGGGGTGAGGGCATACCGTACGACACGAGGGGTGTTGCGGAATTCGATCGGACGAGCGGGCCAACGCCACGGCGCAGGGCGGCGAGACAGTGACTTGTATAGACGTGGTGTCATGGTCTTCGGAGCGAATGTCGCTGACGAGCCGACAAGGAGGCAGAAGGGTGTCTGGACAGGCAGGGTGCAGTGTCGTGAGCACAAAGCGCCAGCGCGGGGTGAGGCTCGCTTATGCGAGATGTGACGCGCGTCGCCGTCGCGGGTCATGGTCCAGCCCGGTAGGCGGGATGTGATATTGACGGCGGGCAGGGCATGGTGGCCTATGGTGGCTCCCACAGCTCTCTAGCCTCACGTCGACGTTATGCATTCGAACACGCGGGAGCTGCCATCCGTGGCGCCGTACACCTGCGATGGAGTGAGTATTGACGGCAAGGGGTAGTCGTATGAAATACTACTTATGCTCACAGTCGCTCCCGGGCCCACCGCAAGTCAACGCTGCGACCGCGTGCAGCAAGTACGAGCACTGTTTGTGTTGTGTCCCGCCGACGTCTGCGCCAGTAGCCTGTCAGTATGCACGCTTGTTAGCCCCACCCGCTTCCTATGCATAAACGATTCACGTGGTGTGCGAGCGCATAGTGTGGCGCGCGCGCGTCCGCGCCGAAGGGCAAATTTCCCTCGAGCGGGAGGTGCGAGTCGGAGCCGATGCGCAGATCCATCTCCAAGTTCCCGAAGAGCCCGCGCAGAGCACCCGTCGTCGCCATCCTGCCAGTGTCGAGTTGGGTAGAGAGTTTGAAGATAGGGATGCGCGATGCTCGTCGGACGCCACAACGTTCAGTCACAGATGAATCACGGATATAGCAAGTCCTGCGGCACACTTACCGCCGTGCGCGATTTGAGAGGTCTTCCAGGCGCCGCATTATCTTGAGAGGAAATCGAAAGCCTCTCTCAGCCTACTCCAGCACCGTTGCTACCGACTGGACAGTCGAACCGAGGATAGCACCAAGCGGAATCGATTGCGCGGGGCAGATAGCCATCGTCAGTTGGACTGGTTGATCTGTCCAGATCCAAGGTGAGCGTGGGGGTGGGTTGCTGGACGATTGCACCCGTGAAAGGCTGAGGTACGAGTGGTCCGAGGAAGCGAGGGCTAGTTTGCGGTGCACTCTGCGGAGTCTAGTCCATGTCCCTCCGTCACGGCAGAGTTGACCGATGGACCCCGAGAAAGGCCGTCATCGGTTCGACTTGAAGTTGTCGCCGAGAGAGGGAATGAAGGAGCGTCTCGTAGGGCTTGTTGGAGGAAACTAGACAGCTACTGGTTACTATTTTCAAGGGTGGTTCAGCAGGGCGATCAGGGGGCTCAGGATGATGTCCGCAAGGCTTACAGTTCCTGAGTTAAGTCTGAGGGCACCGACTCGGGGGGCTGCATGATGGATTGAAGCGCAGAAGTCCGGAATGCACGATTCGTATGTTCAACGGTGAAACTGTGAGTTGTGGCCTCAAGAATGCTGAACGCCGAGCAACTCGTATGGTTGACCGTTGAGTTAACGTTGACAGTGACAGTTGATGCGGCTGGCGTTGAAGATGGTTTTAGCGCCTACTATTTACATAAGCCAGCAAAGCCGGGCTATGTTTTGGCTTTGTTCATTGTCCCAGCACCCGAGGCAAAGTGGCCTCTGACCCGATCTCAAGCACTCCACGACTATGGAACTTGAAGAGCATGCATATGAAGATTTCCCGTGACTATGGTGTCCTCTTCCTCGGACCTCCTCACCAAGATTTTCAAGGAGACTCCGAGTCGCTTTCCCGCGTCACACGATGGAGTCGGCGAGCAAGCCATCTGTGCCTGCATCTCAAGTACTGGATACATGTGCGTATCTGATTGCAATTGTTACACGATTTTTCCACACCTCAAGCTGCTGTCATACCATCGTACACTATGTAATCTCGCAAGACGTACACATACGCTCCCATACTTCTATCGCCTCAATACCCTAAACTGAGGTTACTTCTTCTCGTCCGCCCCCGACTCCGACGAACTCCCCTTCTCGTTCCTCGTTGAGCGGCGCCGAGCACTGGTGTCGAACTGGCTCCACATATACGGAGGCGTGTAGGGATGCATCCGTGCTCCTGTACTGACATTAGGACCCCATGGTCCGCTAGCACCAAACGGCCCACCAAAGTCAACGCCGTATGACCCGGTACCACCAGTGCCGAACACATTCCCCATGCCCGCGCTGAACGGTCTGCCAGCACCGGTACCGAGTAGTCCTGATCCGCCAGGAGGGCCGAAGCTTGTTGCATAGGCGGCTTGCCTGCTCATGAAGTCGACAAAGCTGCCCACGTCCCCGCCAGAATGGCGCGACGTGGAGTGGGGAAACTCAGATGGATGAGCACCAGAGGCACCGGGAACCCCGAAGAAGCTCGTCAAGAGATCGGCCTCAATTTGGCGGCTCGAGCGAGGATCCGGCGAGTGCGAGTGCGGACGCACGCGGACACCATCCTGGGTGGGCCGCGGAGGAGGGGGGACGGCGCCGGGCATGGGTGGGGCATCATCTCCAGCATCATGTGGGACGTGGACAAACTCGTCGAAGTTCACTGGGGGAGGCGGCGGCGGAGGAGGCCAAGCGCCAGGGAAGGCGGGAGGTGGAGGAGGGCCGTGGTGGCGATGGCCATGCCGCTGGTCGCGGCGGAAGCGGCGGTGATCATGGTCGTGCAAGTCCGAGTCGCTGTGCGGAGGAAGGGGAGGGGAACGTGAGACATGGCGGCGAGGCGACGTGCCCGGGGGACCTCGGTGGCGGTGGCGTCCGCCAAACGGCGGCGGCGACGGGCCTGGGGGCGGCGGGTACGGCCCGAACTGGAAGCCAGGCACGACTTGCTGCCATAAAGGGGCACCCCTTGGGCACCCCTGCGGACGGCGGTGCGAATGCCGTCGACGACCTCGCGGTTGGCGCCGCCCATCTCGGCGAAGGAGGCGATCACATTCGCCATGTTGTGTGCGAACTGGATGGCAGGGTCGGTGTAGCCCTCTGCACCAGCGCCGCTGGCAGGGATGTGGGCAGAGGTAGAGGCACCGGGAGCGGCGGACCCTGGGGAACTGTCGCGGGGGTTGCGCAAGTCGCGCACGACGAACCGGATTGTCTCCAGGCCAGGCTGGGCGGAGTAGAAGTTCTGGAGTTCGGTCTCTGTGTTCATCGTCACCTCATCGCCTTCGCTATCGATGTACGACACGACGACGTGCTTGCTGGGAATCTCGTACAGCGTCTCGACGCGGGCAGCGAGCTCCTCCCAGGCGGGACGCGTGGTGAAGGCGACCTTACGGGTGAGTCCGCTAGACAGGCGGGTGAGTTTGATGTGGATGTGAGGTGTAGACATGGTGGTGAGTGAGAAGGAAGAATGCTTTGCTTATATGCCAGCTATTAGGCTGCGCTGCGCAGCGGACCGAGTGGCTGCGCCACTGTCCGAAAAAGGCTAGACTTGCCTTTCCTGGAATCAACTTGAACGTGAGCTGCGCTCCGTGGTCCAGCCACGGCCGAGCCGCCGCCCACAGCTCTCCATACTGCACAGCATGATCACTGCAGGCTCAGCGCTCAATGCTGAACTGCCTTTCTCATGGCCATTGCGTCATGGACATTTTCGGGCAACGGAGCACACGGGCGACATCCCTCAAAGTTCAGGTAACTTGCAACTTGAAGTTTTGGCCGCAATGCATTGATGCAGGTTGAGCCTTGCCCAATCAGCGGCCCGGATACTGACTCGGAGGAGGACAGAGGAAGGGCAAATAGAGGACCACTACCAAACTCTGATGTACCGTCGACACTAGGGAGGAGTGCGGCCGAGGAGGTCCTAGGAGGTTGCGGCCTTCAGCAACGTTAAAGGGATCAAACAATAACAATAACAGCTGGCAAGCTTGAGGACCCTCGCCTCGTGCCATTCATGTAAGTCCCTGAGCTAGCCGCTTGTTAGATCATTCGAAGATCCGTCACTTAAAGCACTGCATGATAGCAAGTGCGAGTACACCCTCCCAAGCAAATCGGCCAGTGACTTCGTCAAGGTCATGTCGGACTGCGTTACCAAAACCGCATCCAAGTGATTACTTTGTCAAAACCTGCCTCGAACCATCAAAGACGCCGACGCGGAACGCTGTGCTAGCCTTTGCGGTCACGCATTGGACATCCTCGGTTGGCGTGCTAGTGTGTCTAGAATCGAGGCTCCAACGAAGCCGCTGTAGGGCAGCACGCCGAACTGCCGGAACAGATCTAGTGTCTCCCTTGTATCGCTTTCTTGGCGGCTATGATACAAGTTGCTGGAGATTCGGTCGTTAGACTTATATCGCTCGAAGCACGTGCACATCTCGACATACTATGTAGAGCATCTGGGAGTGTGGCCCGTAGTTAGACCTCCCTGAAAGCGCCCGGACCATCGGACAGCTGAGAGTCCCCGCGAAATACAGCAACTGACAGCAACGATGCTTGATGGGAATGTGACTCGAACCTCGCCTCTGGAGTACTGGGTCCGTGCCTTGTATAAGCGAACCGTCGGAGATTGAGAGTCAACCTAGAGATGACGATACATGTCATGCTTATCGAGTCGTCAGTACCGAACTTCGATACACGGGTCTGGGGAACTCACGGGAGTATGAATGTTGGCAAGGGATTGAATCGCTGCAGTCACACTTGGTAAGCTGCATCGAGATCCGCACGTTTCCGAGACTACCTCTAGCATTAGGCCCGCGATGATTTGTGCAACGTTCAGTAAGAGGAACAATCTATATGGCAGAAATAAGTGGTCATCTGGATAACCCTGATCCTCCTTACACAAAATAAGCCGCCCCTGAGTAGCAATGTCAGATCGTGAGTAAGCTATCATCGGGTATGAAACTACGCACACTTACCATCTCGTAGTATCAGAGCTGCTAGTGTGGAACTTGCCCAAGTCTCTCTCAATACTGAGGACCGGACAGTCCCGAGCAATTGCCGCAAAGTGACCATCAGAACTAGCACATCTGATGCTATTGTTGCAGCTCGGGTGAGGATCAGAACTATACGAATCAGAGTGATAGTAGATTTCTGGGTCAGTGACAAATATAGTGACAAGTAAGAATCGCCAACTTACGCCTGAGTGTCGGTCATGTCGATAAGAAAGATGTGAATCATCCATGGTGTATGTGTTCAAAACTCACATAGAATAGTTCTGTGGCGAGAGGCTAGAATTGGCGTAGCAGCCACTTGATACGCCAAATTGGCCAATGTAGAAAGTAATCGTTGTGTTCCCAACCTGGGAACACTGATCCAGTTATTCCGTTGTATCGACAGACAAAACGTTCTCACGATATTTCCCACGACTGGGACAAAGGCCAACACTCCCGTGACTATTGCGAGGCAGACACTATGGTTGCTAATTGCATAGATGCGAAGGGTTGCCACAGCTGGGGGTAAAAAAGTACCCTGAGGAAGCTGCATCTATCATCGGAAAGCAATGTACGTACCAGCCCACGTTAGGCATATGTTTAGCACAACTATGACATAGAGAACTTGTATCGCCTTGCAGCTGCGAGTGTGCCAGTCAACGTCACTGTGTACGTCTTAGAGCGAGAGGCAATACCCCTAGGATGTCAATTGAGTGAGGGATGCGCGCAGCGTGCGCGGTGAGTACATTGACCACTCACAACAATATTATGCCACGAAATTAACTCCCCAATGGTGGCAATGAATATGCAAATCATATTCAACCGGTTGATCATGAACAGTGTTGCATATCCAGTGCGGACGTCTCTCCAGATGAAGCGACTCTCTTCACCTAACGTGATGACATATTCATACAGAAGCAGAGCTAGGTGGAAGATTACAATCGCTTCAGTAAAAAGGCCCTACACGCACACAAACCTGCAGCAGCGGCACAGCTATAATTGTCGAACTGTGTCTCGGTGGCTTGCAAGATATCTGTGTCGGTAGTGGCGCCCGCCATGATGATGTTTCTGTCCGTCGAAGTGACAAATACCAGAGGTTTCATATGCAAAGGAGGCCCGGGGTTGACTTCACAATATAAGGCGACGGAGTATTAGTTTTTTTTTTTTTTTTTTTTTTTTTTTTTTTTTTTTTTTTGGAAAGCTATCGGGTGGGGACAGCCGAGCAATTGGCTCGCTTCTTCCACCCAGCGGAGCGTTGCGGTAGTACCGCGGGGCTCATTCCGGGAAAAATGCTTTTACGCACTGTCGTGGATCTCACGATCTGTGTGGGACTCCGCTAGTCCGGTTCCCTTTGGTGTACCGGGGCAATACCCACTAAAACCCTTTTACTTATCCAGTCTTTCGGTAATTTATCACTATTCTCTAGGACGGCATGCCATGTATTCATGACCTTTGTCTTCTTGACTGCCAGCGTCCCGTGTCTCCAGTGGGTGGATGCGACGTCATCTCTCATCCTCTTTGTTACGGCGGCCATCCATCTGTTCCGGATCTCTGTCTTTGTGTGCGTCCATCCATCCTCTTCGCTGTGGCTGATTACTCTTTCGCACCGCAATTTCCAGATGAGGAAGGTTGCTTCGGTGACCAGTATCCTCCATAGCCTATCCGTCCCGCCTTGCAGTTTCTTCTCGCCGTCCTTCTTCCAACGGCGGAAGGGAGTGCTCAGGGTGTCTGCTAGTGTCATCTCGGGCCATTGAAGGCCCGTCATAGCCCATAACTCTGCTGTGAGTCTCCATGTTTCTCTCTGTCCGTCTGCCTCGCATTTCGTTATGATGTGTTCCATCGATTCCTCAACCCCGCAGTTACTGCACGTGCCCCTTTCTTCATATCTCGGGATGTTTGCCCAGAAGTGTCCGCATCTATGGGCTTCGTGCATGGTCTTCCATAGGAAGTCCGCTATCGAGGGCCTTATGTCTCTATGTTTGATGCCTCGCCACACCTCCTTTTCGGGCGGCCTCCTGTTTGTGATCCGTTTGATGTGATCTTGTGTGAGGTTCATCCGCTGTTCTGTTCGCCTTCGACTGCCTTCTTTGAGGGCTCGAATCCCGGTGTATGCCCATGCTTGGGTGATGCTCGAGATTCTCATTCCTGTTATGTTGAATTGGTCGTCTACGCCCGCCTGGATTTGGGTAGGTGGGGTCGGGGCGGCGGCGTTTGCACGTCCCCTCCATTCTAGGCGGGCGTCACTAATCTGGCTCCATTCGCGGTGGCCTTCGGCCTTTTTTACTGTCGTGACCGCGCATCTCTTTCTAAGTTTGCCTACTAGCGTGTATATGAAGGGGGCACTCTCGACCCCCATCCAGGCTCGATCTTCCCACTCGCCTAGTTTCTCTATGAGTGCTTTTTGTAAGAAGGATGACGTGCATATGAGGTGAAGGGGTGCATCTACGGGGGTTTGATCCGCTGCCAGTATGGCGGCCGTTATCTCTCCTAGTATTCCTGGTTCGTCTGTGTTTTCTTCGGTGTCTGGCCTTGCAGCCCCGTTCGCTTCGTCCCCGTATGCCTTGTACGCATAGCCTTCGGGTGCATATGCAGAGGTTACCTCGTCGTCTTCTGTGGGCTCGTCTCCTTTCTCTCTTTTTCCTATTATATAGAAGGTTGTGTCCTCTTCGTTTACTTGTATTCCTTTCTTTGGTCGGACTGCCGGAGGCTTGTCGTGTGTCGCTGGATCCACGAATATTCTAAAGGCTTCGGACACTCCTCCTCTCTCTGTGACGGATGGATCGAAGGTTGCCTCTCCGTTCTCTGTCATCACTTCGCCGTTCCTTTCCTTCCGTCTTTTGGTAAGGGAGAGGCCGTCTGCCGGTCCTAACTCGTCTGGGTGCCACTTGGGTCTTATCGTCGAGAGGAGGCGTTCTGCTGCCTCGTGGCACGTGAAGGGGTGTCTGCATCCGTTCCTCCTTTCCGTTTCGCAGTTGGCACATTCACAGCCATTCTCCGGTGGGAGGTAATTCGTGTGCGAGTGTTGTCTCAGTCTCAGGAGATCCAGTATTGTGTATACTTTGTGCACTTTCCTCAGGCAGTCACTGATTATGGAGTTGTTTAGCTTTCTTAACTCGCACGTTGCCCCTATATGGTACCATATAGGGAGTTCTGCTTTCAGTCTGGTGTCTAGTTTTATCGCGGCGAAACTCGCGTTGTATTTTTTCCCCGTGCGGAGCATTCTCTTCAGGTACAGAGGGAGTTTCGTCTTCCCGTGGAGGCTCGGCTTCCACGTTTGGAGGAAGGTATTTATCTGGGCTTTCGGTCGAATCGCCCCCGCTGCTTTGGTTACGCATGCGTTAATCAGCGCATCCGCTACGAAGGCCCACTTTGGGCGGTTTTTAGTCAAGTCTAGGTATTGTTGGATCCACATTATTTCTATCGCCTCGTTTCTTGCTTCGATATCCAGCAGGCCTATGCCGCCGCGATCCCGGGGTAGGCACAGTGTTTCGAAGTTCACGGTCGGCTTCGCTCCGTTCCAGACGAAGTCTCGTATTATGTTCTTGATCTCCTTTTCTATCCCCGGGGGCATACCCTGCACTCTGGTGAGGTATTGTGAGATTCCCCCTGGTCCCATTTGCACAATGTGTTTCTTTCCTGTTAGCGAGGGGTGGCATTTCCCCCATCTCTTCACGAATAGCTGTATTTTGTGCAGTGTGGGCGTCCATATTGCTATCTGATCTGTTCCGTTTCCTATCCATGCTCCTAGAATGCGGACTGCCTCGCCGTCCTTGGCGATGTGTACGGTCTCAGGTATCTGATCTCCTTCTATGAAGGGGTTCATTTTCTTTGATTCCATCACCCACTTCCTGTAGTCTGGTCTCCCAATCGGTATGATTTCGGTTTTGCCATTATTGAATTTGGCTCCGGAAGCGAGGCACCATTTATGTAATATTTGCCAGAGGTCGCTCCAGCTGTCTCGCGCCGAGAGGAAAGTGGATGTATCGTCGGCGAAGAGTGAGGTGAGTACTTTATGGGTTAGCCCAGGGATGGAGAATCCTTGCAGGTTTGACTTTCTTAACATGCATGCTAGTGGCTCTATTGCGAAATTGAAAAGCAAGCAGGAGAGGGGGTCTCCTTGTCGTACTCCTCTGATGATTATGAATGGTGTGCTCTTCTCTCCGTTTATGATCACGATCGTGGTCGCACATTCATAGAGTGCTTTTATCCTTCTAATGAAGCTGTCCGGGATGCCTAGGGCTTTGAGTATATCCCATAGGTACGCATGGTCTATCTTGTCGTACGCTTTTTCTTGATCCAGTGCGACGATCACTCCGTCCTCCTCAAATGCTTCTGCATAGTCCACTAGTGTTCGGCACAGTTGCGTCTGATTTTCTATGCGGCGTCCTGGGATGAAACCTGCCTGGTCTATGTGTATCAAGGCTTGTGCCGTCGGTACGAGTCGCGTGGTGAGTGCTCTCGTGTACGTTTTATAGTCCGTGTTGAGAAGTGTTATGGGTCTATAATTCTCTATTTCTCTTCGGTCCTTCTTTTTATATAGAGGGCACATCCATCCCTCCGCAAAGCCTGTCGAGTGGTCGATACCATAGTCTTCAATGTCGTTGTATGCGAGGCACAGGAGCTCCGAGCAGTCGAAGCCCGTGCTTTCTTCCGATTTCGTTCTGTCATGTCTCTTTTGGAGGTCCTTCCAGAATTCGTATGGTATGCCGTCTAGGCCTGCCGCTTTTCCGTTCTCCGCTCTTCCCAAAGCGTCTCTGACTTCATCCTTCGTTGTGTTAGATTGTAGTCTGTCCGCCTGTTGCTCTGTTGCGCGGGTCTCGATCGCGTCTTTCGCCGCCTGGATCGCCTGCTGTCTTTCCGGGTCATGTATGTCTCTCAGCCCTTCCCTCTGTATGTCATCGTGATAATCTTTTGCCAGCTCGGCCATCTTGTCAGATCTTTTTTCATATTGCGCGGGTTCGGTGTCTTTCCGCTTCAGTGAGTACATCAGGTCTCTCGGCTTCAGGTCCTTGTTCACGGCTGACCAATATTTAGACGGGACTTCTCGATTCAGTGAGTATTTCGCGGCTGTGAGAGCCTGCGACTGTCCGTGCCTTCTACGCTCGAGCTTGACTATGTCGTCTTGTATGTGTGCCGCTTCCTCTCTGAGTTCAAGGCTTTGGGTGAAGTTCGGCTGATGCTTTATTTCTTCTAGGTTCTGTTTCAGGGTCTTTATTGCGGCTTTCAGTACTGGTACTCTTTTCTTTAGTCTTTTCTTTGCTCTCGAGGTGACGTCCCTCTTGAAATCTCTCAGTACTGTTTGAGGATTCTCTTCCCGTGATCGTCTTTGCCCAGCCGATCTCCGTGCTCGCTCTAGTGCCTCTTTCCCCGCTATGATTATCTCTTTAACGTATTCTTGGTCCAGCATGATGTTCGCGGGCATAGCCCATCTCCCTTTGCCTATGAACGGTGCACTTGGCGTGCTTATCATTGCAGAGATCATTTTGTGGTCTGTGGGGACGGCCGTGGTTGAAATATTCCACTCGTTTGATGCTAGTAGCAGGTCTTGCGAAGTGTATATCCTGTCTATCCTCGAGCACGACCTCGCTCCTCGTTGCGGGTAGGTGTAATCCTTCGTTGTTGGTTCCGATATCCGCCATCCGTCCACCAGGTCCAGCCATCTGAGTAAGGTTCTCAGTGCTTGTACCGGGTTAGAGGCGTCTTCCCTCATAGGTATTCTATCCACTGCCTCTTCCACTATGTTAAGGTCTCCTAGAAGGATATTCGGTTTCTTTAGCCTCCGGCTGTGTATCTCTCTTTGGATGGCGTCCCAGAATTCGGCATTTTGTGTGTGTCCATTCGGTGCGTACACATTGAGCAAAGTCAGTGCCTCTTCTCCGTGCCACTGGATGTTCATGTATAGAGCCCTTCCTTGTATAAGGGTGTGTGCTTGTACATTCGCGGTATCTACCAGCTCTCTGTTCAGGACAAAGGCTACCCCTTCCGCCTCTGTACCCCTCGCACTTTCCGAATTTATTACATGTAATCTTTTCCCGTACATGTCGTGTATCCGCTGTACGTGTGTGTCGTCCAGGTGTGCCTCCTGTATCGCCAAAATGCCGATCTTTTGCTCTTTGGCGACTAGGTGGAGTGCGTTCCACTTATTCTGCCGCGGGTTCGCTGATAGCTCTCCTCTTCCGTTCATATTTAGCGACGCTATCTTCATATGCGCTTTCGTTCTCCTGCCCTGGGTGGGCTGCGCGGCTTCCCTATCCTGGACTCCGTTTGCGTTGTCGCGTTCACTCGTCGCCCGGCCGTCGTGGGTTCTCTCTTCTTCTCTTTGGTCCTCGACGGTCGCCCTGCCTCCGAATCCCGTGCCACGGTCATTACGGCTTCTGCCGACAGGGGGAGCGTCTTCCGCTCGCGCGGTACGGGGATGGTTACCAGTTGCCTGTCGTCCTTCCGCTGGGTTATTATGATTTATGTTGTTCGCCGTTGCTGTACGATTCCCCCGCTACAACGATTCGCGTGGGCCGGCGGCTTCTCCTGAGCCGTTCAGGTGACATGCCTTCAAGTGCGCATATTCGTGCCTTTGGCTTGCAGCCTCTCGGCAGGGCAAGTCTCCAAGTGCCCTAGTCCTCGTTCACTCCCTCCGTTCTGGAGCTAGGCCCCTCCGCTTTCCTGCGCCGCGCGCGGCCAGTAGATTTGGGCTTTGGGGTTCTAGTCCACTCATAGTCTATCTCTCCGTGTATGGCTATAGATTCCACGACTTGTTCTATATACATTTTTGGGTCAATGTTCGATTCGTACTACGGACGTTCGTTCGACAAGAAGGGGTCAGCGTGCGCCTTTTGCGCTTCAAGAAATTGGTACTCCAAGAAAGCAGTCAGTGGGACGGTACTCATGCGTCGTAGAAATCAAGTCGTCGGGTATTCGTGACGAAAGCCGCCGTACCCGCGGCCTCGGCCTCGTCCGCCTCTGCCACCGAGCTGGCCATTCGTACCGCGTCCGCCCCTTCCGGTGTCGCTACCCCCTGCGCCGCGTCCTCCTCGCCCGCGTCCGCCGCGTCCGCCTCGCGTCGCGTTGCCGCGGTGGGACGCCGTGGGTTCACCCTCTCCCGTGGCGGGGTTGTGCCTCTGGATTGATTTGAAGGCGCTACGGTCAGGCCCGTTCCAGCCTTCATGCTCCGGGAAGCGGCATCTCTCCGTCGGGTGATCGCCTCCGTTGCAGATGATGCACCTAAGGGTTTTGTCGAGGAAAGTCATGGTGCCCGAGTCGTCGGAGCCAAGACGTAGGGCGTGTCGTAGGTAGCTGCGGAAGTGTTTCCATTTCTCCTTGTCGGAGGTGGGCGAGTCGAGGTATAGAGCTACGACGTTGACTTCTACTCCGCGCGCTCCGAGTATCTTCGTGATCTCGATTGAGGCCCTCGCGACGAGGCTCTCCATGGCACGGTCTTCCGTGTGCAGAATCCAGCGTGGCTTCCTGGGGTCGGTCTTGTCCTCGCGTACGAGGCGGCGCATCTCTCGATGTATGTCCGGCGTGTTGAGCGCGCCGCGGAAGGCCTGTAGTACCCCTTCTGGGGTGTGATCGAGTAGCTTCTCAAGGCCAAACCATAGCCCGAGGAAGCGCGTCGCGTCCGGCCTCGTGGAGAGGATAGCAAAGGAGACCTTCGCGGTGGAGATGACCTGTTTGTTGAAGAGTTGGTTGTTGTGAGCCGGAGTAATGCCTCTGACCATGAAGCTTCGTGGAGGTTCGGCTTGGGGGTTGTCGGCGTCGGGAGTGACTATGATCGAGCCATCGAAGTCGAGGAAGTCGTCGACAGCCTCCTTGAGGTTCGTCGCATAAGTGAGATCGTCATCAGTGCACGCGGCGCGCCCTAGCGTGACCAGTATGGCCCCTTCTCCTCGGTAGCGCCCCCAGATCTCCACCTGCAGAGTCTTCTGGTTGTCGAACATCCAGTCGAAGTTCGAGCCGTGAATTTTCGGCCAAGGGGCGGTAGCTCCCAGCGCCGTGTTGGCGGGGCGCGCGTTCAGCAGATCCGCTATAGCGAGCGCACCGGGCGCTGCCGGGAGCTCGTCCTCCTCGTGCTCTGGCCTATCATTAGATTTGGTCGAGCTTCGCGGGTTCTCTGCATGCTTACCTTGGTTCCAAGGTTCAGCCTCGTGGCCCTCAGGGCCTAGCATCTCGATGTCATCCTCTTCCTCCTCCATCACGAAGATAGGGCCTCGCGGCGCGTCATCGTCGTCGAGGATCTCTTCGACCTGATCGTCGGCCTCCTCGGCGGGGTCGTATTCGAGGCCAGGGTCGGCGGCGACGGCGTGTCCCTCAGCGGGCGGAGGGGTGGACGCTGCGCGCCCCCCAACCGGGGCGGTGCTGGCGCGGATGCGGCGGAAGTGCAGAGGAGGGATGCGGATCGTGGGTCCTCTCCCGGACACGGTGCGCTGGGGCGCGAGGCGTGAGGTGTGCCTCGGGATCCTCATAGCGGGGCTTGCTGCGAGGGCGTATGCAGGGCGGCGCGGAGGGGAACGTACCACGGTGGACGAGGGCGCCGCGCCCTGACTCAAGTGCGCCTCCTTTGGGATTGCGGGCCTGCGGTTCGATGTTTACTCGTGGTATCCTCTCGCGTCGTGATGTGACTCACCTCAGACCGCTTCCTGCGGCAGTCCCTCTGCCGACGACACTCTCTCTCTCTGGGTCATCCTCTGGCTCCTGCCCGCCTCCTACATCCGCCTCCATCCTCTTCCTCTTCCTCGCGTCACTGATGGCCCTCTTCGCCGCTTGCTTGTCACTCCAGGGTATACGCGGCGTCGTCATCAGAGCTGGGAGTTTGTTGCCCGGCATCAGGTCATTGTTCTTCGATTGACGGCGTGCGAGAGCCCGGTCCGATGGGCTGTCGGCTTCTTGGGCGACGTGGACGTTAGTGCGGGTCGAGGTGCGGGAGACACGGGAGGGAGCGGTAGGCGTGCCCGGCGGAGAGGAGCGGGGAGTGTCTAGGTTAGGAGCGTCCGCGGCGTTGCCCTCATTGACTAGGGCGGCGGGACCAGGGCTGGGTCGGTCCGAGAAGGGCGTTAGGTCTCCCTTTTCCTCCTCGTCGCTGATGACGGCGGGGGAGGGAGCAGGGTCTGGACGGAGCGGTGAGGCCGGAGTCAGCCGGGGGTTCTGTTGTCGCGGTGGGCTGTCCCATCCGTTGGACAGGTTAGGGCTGGGCCAGGCAGGCGCGTTTGCGGCCGCATTCTCCCCAGGCGGGGAGCCGTTGTCGCTCGGCGTGTCTGGGACGAGTATGTTGGACATGAGAGCGAGTGATGGGGTCCGGCGCGGTAGGTGGGCGGCGTGTGTTGGCTTTCAGGGAGGCTTGCTGCTTTTAAGGGTGGTGTAGGCCCTTCGTTTTGTTTTATTTGTACAGCGTCTGTAGTGTCGGTTCGGCGTTGATTATAGATCTGTCGTCTGTCGTGGTGTAGGCCTAGTGAGAGTTCTTTTTCCGACTATGATGTGCGTCTCCGTGCGTACCTCTTCCTCTTCTTTCGCCTAGTTGCCCTAAGATGTCTTCCCGTGGTGTCTTGTCCTCGCAGTGCGTGCGTTTAGCTATTCCGCCCTATATTTCTTCGCGTGGTAGGTGTTCCTAGCCTTTTACGCCCCGAGCTGCTGTAGAGTGGCGGACCGTGGGAAACGGCATCTACGGCGCGCCTGCACTCAGAGCGCCCCGCTCTGCCTGCGGCGGTGGTGTTGTCCGCGCGGTCTCGTCGGCGCGCTACACATACCTGTCGTCGATGTGATCCTGTTGATGGTACTGATTTTCATTTTCCTTTCCTTAGTGGCGATGGGATGCGCTTCCGGCCTGTTGACTTGTCTGCGAGTGTCTGAGGTAGACATGCGGCGACGTGGGCGTCCTTGGGTGTGTGCGGTGCCGTCGGTGCCGTTCCAAATATGGGGGCGGTCATACCTAGGTGAGTGTGGGCTTCTCCGAGTCGGCCAGGCCAAAGATGTCGTTGAGTGTGCTCGCTCGTCGTGCGGGGTTCCCTCGACTGTCATTTCAGAGCGCTGTGAGGATCTGAGTCCAGGCATGTCTCTCGTAAGAGTCGTGTTACACTGTGCCTTTCTAGTCTCCTCCGCTCCCATTCGCTGTTCGCGGCTTTATGCTCGTGATCTTCTCTATCCTCGTCTCGAGCTTTGGTACCTCCTCCTCGTCGAGGTCAAATTCGTAGGGGCTGGTGGTGGGGTCTTCTATTATCGCAGTGCGGAAGAGTGGGTGAGGGCGTGGCATACGAGGTAGGGTGAAGTAGTGCTTTTCGTGTGTGATGGCCTCCATGCCGTCCAGCGCCGTCCATGCTGTGGGGACTCTTAGGTAAGCTTTGTGCGTGGCGCCGAGGATTGACAACGTGATCCAGTGTCGCCGTAACGCGGTCACATGTCCCAGCTTTCCGGCGCCCGACATCTGCTCCTCCGTACGCAGGCGTACTCTCTGCCCTTTCCCGAGCTGTCTCTCCGGCCGTTCCTTTACAATCCAGGTGAGTCCGTCTGGTTCCTCCATAGTAGGTGTGGGTTCTACTGAGACGGGGTATACCACGGCGTGTGCAGGTGCGTTTGGTAGTGAGGGAAGGGGGATCATTGGCGGTGGTTTAGTGCGTTTCTTCTCTCTCTTCATCCCCTTGACTATCTATGTGGGGTGCGCTTGGATTGGGGTGATACGTTTGGTTGGGCTCGTAGCCATGCATTCTTTTTAAAGCGAATACAGGTGCGCGTTTCTTTTTTAGAGTTACGTCTGACTACGCGCCCGTCTTTTTACTTGGGTCTTTTACTTTCTAGATCCATAGTTCAAGTTCTTATGTGGTGGGTTCCTTGTTGGTGTAGGGGGAGGCCTTCCTGTTGACTCCTCCTTTCTGCAGGATTTTTGAGCCTGGTTTAGGTGCTTCCTGTTGCTCCTGTATGTATACTAGGTGAGCGCTCTTTTTGAGTTACGTCTCCGTGTGCGCTTACTTCTCTTTTGTTTTTAAGGTGTGCTCAGGGGTCAAGCGAGGCGTGGGTCACTCTTCTGTTCACGTCGAGAGTCTTCTCTCTTTTTTGTGTGATTTTCTGTAGGCTTTTTCCTCCTTCGCTAGGTGTCTGGTGAGGCGACGGTCTCCGACTTCTTCGAGTAGAACGCGCTCACCCATTCCTAGTCTCTCCCTCTACTTCTCTGTGTAGTTCTACGCCTATCAGTCGTCCCTCAGGGTGGTCGTGCTCCTGCTCTTCATGCGCTTTCCTGTCACGACTAGGAACATTGTGAGTGACCCGTCGTCATCTGCTACTAGTATGCTTTGTGCTTACGCTACTCCCCTGTCATTTGCGCATTCCCTGAGGTGTAGGGGTGGCCTGGGGCGTGAGGTGGTCATCGTTCTGGTTATATTTTCCTTTAAGATGTCTGTGGGGTTCGACTCGTGTTCCGGCTCACTCCTCGTAATATATCAGAGGTGTGTTCGTCCGGTTTCAGTCTGTGTTTGCTTACTTTTTTGTGGTTGTGGGTCGTGTGGGTGTGGCACTGGGGGGGTTAGCTCGGTCTACTGGTCCCTCGCCTTTGAGCGCGGCGGGTTCATACGTTCCCGAGTCGTCTGGTTCATCATGGATGTTCTCGTTGTCTTGTGTTTCTTTGATGGTGTGTGCTCCGTGTGCGAGTGGCAGTCGTGTGTGTGGTGGTGAGGGGGTCATCTTGGTGGTCTCCTCGAGACTGTGCATCGTCTTACCGTCTTTCGCCATCGGTATATCTCTTCCCATCATCCTATGTGTCTTTCAGTCTGCTGATCTCGTCTTACCGGGGGCGTCCGCGTGCGTTCCCGCTATCGCCCGTAGGCGATTTGGCGCCCAGCTGTGCCACGTATTCGTTCTCTTAGGATTCAGCAGTCGGTTGCGTTCGGGGCCTTGGTTCAGGTTCTCTTAGGGCAGTTTGGTAGTACTCGTCGCGTACATTGACTCTTGGTTGGGTCATTCGACCGTAGCCAGTCATAGTTTGTTTCCCGCTGTCGCCCTTAGATGGTCAGGCGCCATGCTGTGCCACGTTTCCGTCCTCTTAGGATTTCGCAGTCTACTGCGTTCTTAGCCTTGGTTCAGTTTCTCTTAGGGCAGTTTGGTAGTACTTGTTATGTTATGTACATTGACTCTTGGTTGGGTCAACCGATCGCGGTCGGTCAGAGCTTGGTACTAGCTCGGGAGAGACGCGGCTCTCTGAGGTTCGGGGACCTCTTGTGGTGCTCGCGGGCAGCCTGGTTTATAGCGCATGCTAGCTTCGTCCTTTCGGACTACTAAACCCCCGGGGCCACGTTTAGGCCTGCGCAGGATGTCGAGCTATTGCTCGACCCCCTCCCGGAGGGCGACGGAGTATTAGGACATATGTGAATAGAGCGGCACGACGATGAAAGAGATCGAGGTGCTCAAGGTTCACAGGGATACTTCCTATACATGCTGCAGGAAATGAAAGTGGTCACAGCGGCACCGGTGACCACAAGTCAGCGCTCTGTTCCACTGCAACCATCTAGAAGAAAATCGAACCTGATTGTGTTGAACAGCCGCAGCATCAAGAGAGGCGATGATACACAGGTGTTTGACAGGCTTCTCTCCCATTACTCTTGGGTAACCTGCGTCTGACAGTAGACTCTCGGGGCTTATGCAGGGGTCTTAAGGCATAGTACCTATCGAGTCTGGGCATGCTCTCGAGTGATAGGTTGACGTGTGAGACCACGTAGTCGCGCCGGGGACGAGTAACTGTGAGGAGTTTCTGTGGACGAACATGGTGACAAGGTTTGTTGTCAGGGTGGCCCTGACTGGTTCAGCGTCTTAATGGATGGGAGGCTCGGATCACCCCGACCTGATAGCACAATGTGCTGGCGATGTTTCCGAGTGAACTTGATGAACAGATCATCGGATGCGCAAGATGTGTGCGTTCTGTTGAGGCAGTGGCACAGCACCCGGATGATGGGGGCAAGCCTTGCCAGACAGAACTTAGCACACCGCCGAGAGGAGGGGGGCATGCGACACTTTGTCTCAGTTCGTTGGTTGGCCGAACCGCTGCGCGCCATTGGCAAGCCCTGCCTGGCCTCCGATTGTCTTTGTAAGCGTAGCCGCAACCAGTGACCACAAGAGCACATACCTATAGTGATCTTCATAATTCTAGATCCCTCGATCGCGAACCACATCCGGTCGGACCGCAGAGGAACATACAGGTAGCGAAAAGGAGGAGTGACACGATCAAATTTGGAATCTTGACGCCAGAAAAGCTGGGAACGAGCCTGAGGAGGAGGAGGAGGAGGAGGAGGAGGAGGAGGATCCAGGAGAAGCTATTCTTCCCAACTCATTCGTCAACACAGGTGATTGTGTTCCAAGGTCGTTCGCGATAGTGCCGCTGTGTGGGCTCTCTCCATTTATAGATCAGGCAGCTAAGAAAAGACGCCTGCAATCCTGGGTCCGATCAAGTTCTTGCGGATATTGTACCTGTACTCATGTCAACGAGCTCTACAGCGTTGACGCCATTGATTACGGCGGTTCCACAATCTGCCGCCCATACGGTAACCGTAAGTGTGCCCAACCAATGTTAGAGCATCTTCCCAGCGTGCATTCAGCCGTTGCAGAAACGATTTGTGGAGTGGTGTTCGACTAGCTCGTCGCTGAGGAGGCAATCAGTCTACCAGACATCGAGCAAGACGAGACATCGCTGCAGACGCTGATCTCCGAGTCGGCCCCTAGACTGCGGCTCCACACCGCGATACTGATCCCCACGAGCCGGTGGCCTGTGGTCTCTACATAGATTGTAAGTCAAAAGCTCACCGGCTAGGATTAAGTAGCGTTTGGCGTTGATTCGCGGATTGCAATATCCCTGAGCAGTACGTGAGCAATCTCTTCGCAGCACACATACAAACAAGGCGGCTGCGCATCAGAACACGCTAAACCGAACGCAAAGCTCGCCTATCACGAAGCATCTGTCATAGCGTGCATGGAATCGAGGCTCCAACGGAGCCCGTCTAGGCCAGCACGCCGAATCACTGAACAGAACAGTTTAGTGTGTCTCCATAGTATTGCTACCATACATTTTCCCTGAAATTCGGTCGTTAGACTTCGAGGCGCGTGAGCATCTCGACATACTAGAGCATCAGGGAGTGTGGCCCTGAGTCAAACCTCGCCAATTACGCCCGGACCATCGGACAGGTGAGAGTCCACACGATATACAGCAACTGACAGCAACGATGCTTGATAGGAATGGGGTTCGACCCTCGATGTGTCCGAGTCTGGAGTTCGATATTCGTGCCTTGTATAAGCGAACCGTCGGAGATTGAGAGTCAACCTAGAGATGACAATACATGTCATGCTTATCGGGTGGTCAGTGCCAAACTCGATACACGGGTCTGCGTAACTCACGGGAGCATGAATATCGACAATGGATCGAATCGCTGCAGTCACACCCACCCACATGCTTGGTAAGCTACATCGAGCCACATATTGTCAAGCCTACCTCTAGCATGAGGCCCACGATGACTTGTGCAATGTTTAGGATGAGAAAGAGTCTATATGCGTATGCGCAGAGGTTAGTGGACATCTGGACGAATTGAGTTGCCTTACACAAAATAAACTGCCACTGAGGACCGACGAGAGATCGTGAACGACTTATCATCGGATATTAAACCTTGCACTCACCGTCTCGTAGTACCAGACCCACCAATGTGGAAGACGCCCATGTCTCTCTTGATATTGAGACTTGGACAGTTCCGAGCAATTGCCGCCAAGTGGTTATGAGAACCAGCACATCTGATGCTATTAGTGCCACTCGGCTGACAATCAGAACTACCAAGAGAGTAACGGTAAATTGCTGGGTTGATGACAAGTAACGACCGCCGACTTACGCCTGAGTGTCAATTGTGCTCGATGAGAACGTAAATCATCCACGGAATATTTGTGCCAAATACTCACGCAGAACGCGACTGTGTCGAAAGGCTAGATATGGCATAGCAGCCATTTGACACGCCAACTTGGCCGAAATAGAAAGCATCCTTGGTACTCTAAGCCTGAGAACACAGATGTGGTTGATCGGTTGTTTCGAAAAACGATAGACGGATATTCTCACAATATTTCCCACGACTGGGGCAAATGCCAAAACTCCTGTGATTATGGCGAGGCAGACACTGCGGTTGCTCAGAGCGTAGATGCGAAGGGTTGACACCGCTGGGGGATAAGACAGTACCGTGAGGATGCGGCCGAGTCTACCAGAAAGTAACATGCGTACCAGCCCACGTTAGGTAATTGTTCACTGATACTAAGACACAGAGAATCTGTGTGGCCTTGCAGCTGCGAGTGTGTCAGTCAATGCCGCTGTGTACGTGTTAGAGATAGGCAATACCCCTAGGAATGCTGATTGAGTGGGGGATGCGCGCGGCGTGCACGGGGAGTACATTGACCACTCACAACAATATTGTGCAACGAAATCGTCCCTCCTAACATGACGATGGATATGCAAATCATGTTCAATCGGTTGATCATGAACAACGTTGCATATCCCACGCGGACGTCTCTCCAGATGAAGCGACTCTCGTCACCTAGCGTGATGACGTATTCATACAGAAGCAGAGCTAGGTGAAGGTCTAAATCACTTCGGCACAAAGACCCTACACGGAGATTCCGCACCTGCAGCAGCAGCATAGCTATAGGTCTCGAGATATGTCTTGTTGGCTTGCGAGATATCTATGTCGGCAGTGGTTCCGGTCATAATGACGTGTCCGTCCGCCAGAGTGACGAATGCCAGAGGTTTTATACACACAGGAAGGGCCACTTCACAATATAAGGCGACAGAGTACCAGGACCCATGAAAGAGAGCGGTGTCGGTGTGGCGATGAGACAGATGGAGGCGCTCAAAACTAACGAGGAGGATACCTCCCTATTCATGCGATAGGAACATGAAAGTGGTCGCACCGGTGACCACAGTCGTCAGCGCTCTGTTCCACCAAGGTAACCTCGAGGGACAGCGCACCGGATTTCATATTGCCGAAGTGCCATGTGTTGAATAGCCGCAGCATGGAAAGAGGCGGTGGTCGACAGGCGTTCAACAGGCTTCTCTGCCATGCAAGTCGGGTGACCATCATCCGGCAAAGGCGTCAGTAGACTTTTAGGGATGCAGGGGACTCGAGGCATACCGATCAACTCCGGACGTGCTATCGAGCGATAAGCTGGCGTGGGAGACGAGTTATAACTTCACGCCGGGGAAGAAGACTGCGAGGAGGTCTGTGAACGAACGTGGTGACAGAGTTTGTTACCAGGGTGGTTCGGATTGTTCCAAACTCTGGATGGGTGGGGGCTCGGATCACCCCGGCGTGATAGCACAATGTGCTGGCGATGCTTCCGAGTGGACTGCATGACCAAATCAACGCGCGGACCAGGTGCTTGCGGTCTTGAGGCAGTGGCGCAGCACCCGGATGATGGAGGCGAACCTTGCTAGACAGAACCTACCGCACCGCCGAGAGGGGGCTTTGTCTCAATTCGTTGTGCATGGTCGAATCCCCTAGCATATCGATCGCCCTCGACATGCCCCTCCTCACCTCCGATTGTTTTCGTAAGCATAGCCGCAGCGGTGACTACAAGAGCACGTACCTCAGCTGTGCAACTCAACTCATTCATCAACCCAGGTAGTTGCTCAACGACGACGCTTGTTAGCCCCGCCCACTCCCTATGCATAGACAACTCACGCGGTGTGCGAGCGCATACGCCTTGTTCTCCCAGACGTATGCACGCGCGCGCGTCCGCGCCCGAAGGGCATAATTCGCTCGAGCGGGAGGAGAGCGGATGCGCAGATCCATGTTCCCGAAGAGCCCGCAGAGCGCCCGTCGTCGACATCCTGCCAGTGTCGAGTTGGGCTGAGCGGTCGAAGATGGGGATGCGCGATGCTGCCGGACACTCGTCGGAAGCCGCGATGTTCAGTCACATATGAATCACGGATATAGCAAGTCCTGTAGCAGACTTACCGCCGTGCGCGATTTGATAGGTCTTCCAGGTGCCGCGTCGTCTCATACGTCCTCATAGAGCTCGGAAGCCTTTCTCAGCATACTCCAGTGCCCGTTGCGCCCGACTGGACAGCTGAACAAGCTAATACGAGTGAGGCCGTGAGTGCAACGACGAACGTGATACAGGTACACAGACATGATAAGAAGTACAACATGGCCTACATCGTTACATCATGTGTGAGCAGTGAGACTTTGAAGATGAAGATAGTGAGTATCGGTGCACAACGAGATGATTGGAAGATGTGATCTATGAACGGCTCGTGATGGCGCGAAACTGGCGGGCGGACCTGATCACAGGAGACGAAGTCAAGCTAGACCGTTGGGAATGTGAATCCAGTCCAGTCATTCAAGATAGGGGTGGATGCTTCGTTATACAGTGATCCAGCACGTGCGGCTGAGGAACTGGAGGGCCCGAGCCCCGAAAAGGGGGCCTCGTCGGGATCTTCGTTGATCCACTGGCGCCACCATTCGAGGTCAATGTTGGGGTCGTCGAGCCTCTGATCGTCAGAGCGCGAAATGTCGTAATTCTCGTTCAAGCTTTCCTCGAGGGGTGCGGGATTCGCTGGCTCCAACAACGCAGCCTGGAGATCCTGCACGAAATCATCCAATACGCCAGTTGTTTCAGGCAAGGAGCTAGCTTCTTCGTGGGAAATCTGGACGGGGTTACTCAGCGATGTGGAGGAAAGAACGTCGTTGTTAAGGAGCATGTCCGTGAGCCATGACGCATCGAGATCGTTGTGTGTCTGAGCGTCGTCATTATGTGTGGCCTGAATTAGGGTTTCCAAGTCAAGCCACGATAGCGGGTCGTCGACTTGAGCAGGTTCATGATGGGTGACAGGGTCCACGGGTCTAGTCGGTATGAGAGTAGAACCAGCATTCGTTGGAGCCTGATCATGAGAGGTAGCGTCAGGAATGAAGGGTGGGATCTCGTCGCTGGATAAAGGCTGAGGATATCGTGTCCTTGGAAAGCCGTCAACAATTGCGTCAAGGTCGAAGACAGCACTGAGCGGATCGAACGCGCGCGGCAGATAGCCGTCGTCAGGTGAACTGGTTGATCTGTTCAAATCCAAGGTGGGCGTGGGGGTGTGTTGCTGGGCAATCGCACCCGTGGAAGGCTGAGAAGACGTCGGCATGTCACGACCAAGTCGACGTGACGGCGGATTACGGTACGTCCTCACCGAGATGCCCGACGTGTCAGACGGTTGAGGTACGAGTGGTCCGAGGAAGCGAGGGCTAGTATGCGGTGTGCTCTGCGGGGTCCAGTCCATGTCGTCCGACTCCGTTACGGCAGAGTTGACCGACGGGGCCCGAGACAGGCCGTTATCATTCGGACTTGTCGCAGGCAGAGCCTGGGGGAATGAAGGAGCGTCTCGCAGGGCTTGTTGGAGGAAACCAGACAACCACTGTTGACTATCAGGGCCGCTCACTTGTTCGTCGGCTCGGACATCACGTCTGAAGAGTGGTTCAGCAGGGCGATCAAGTGATTGAGCCTATCCGCAAGGCTCACAGTTTCTGAAGTGTGTCTGAGGGCACCGACTCGGGGGGCTGCATGATGGATTGAAGCACAGAAGAGTCCGGAATGCACGACTTGTATGTTCAACGGCGAGACTAATAGCTGTGGCCCCAGTAACGCTGACGCCGCGGCCAGCCGTATGGAAGAAGAGGATATTGGCGCCCACTAAGTCCGCGCACACACAAGCCACTTGGGCACGTGACTGCATGACCTGTTCGGAACGGCGCCCTCCAATACTATTCTATGCAGGTACCACGTATGTCGTTGTGTGAACTACCGATTGGCCTGTGAGGGGATGGACTGCAATGCGTGACAAATGGGAGTAGCGGTGGGTGCACGAGGTGGCGGGTATTACGGGGTGTAGTATGCTGGTGGGTTTTGTTGGATGATATACTAGTATGTGAGCATTTCGGGACTACGGGAATTGAGAGGAGCAGGAGATTACTATCGCTACATCGTGAGGCTGCCAGGAGCTCAGTTGCCAACGACCAGTTCATAATGATAAACCCTTCACGCCGGCCAATAGAAGTTTGCAGCCAACCACACTGGGAAGGTCACGTAGGGTCCGCCGCCATGAAGTACAAATGGCTCGCATGCATTCCCGTTGAAGTCGACCTACATACTTACACCGGCTCCGCCCTGGCCTGGCCTTTCCGACCGAACCATCCACGCCTGCGCTTCTCCCCCTCTTTCTCACCCCCGCCCGGCCTCTGGCCGGCCTCTGACTCCTTCGTCTTTTCGCCCGCAGGCGGCGTTGGCTCACCACTCTTGTTCGGGTTCTTCGTGACGTCGGGCTGCCCCTCCGCACTGGCAGACGCCGTGTCGTGAACAGTCTCCCATGTGAAGTCGCTATCAGCGTCAATCGCGAGCTCGGCCTCCGGGTGGATGGTGTACAGCTCATCTTGCTCCTCCGCGAGGAGGAACTGACCGATGCGCCCAAGTGCGACGGCGGAGTCTGCCCAGGCACCCGCGACCAGCAGGAAGAACATCAGCGGTTGTCGGATGACCTAGCGGTTGGTGAGTTCGGAATAGAGGTGGCGTTCAGTAAGGAGTGGCCTACGTTGAAATATTGCAGCGAGGTGAAGATGGTGGCTAAATTCAAATTGTGGCCGCTGAGGCTGTAGGTAACCTACGCTAGATACCCGGTGGCCTATCCTCTGCAAGTGGAGGCGAACAGAACTGCTCAGACAGGACCATGGCTAGAATGGGCAGAAGCGTCGTGACACTGATGAGCTTCACTGCGGCCTTGAACCTGCACGGTATTAGCATGAATAAATGGCTGCAGCAATATGACTGTGTGCGACTCACCCAGTCTTCCAGACCCGGCTGACCTCCTCCCGCCAAACGTGACTGATCTCGTGTCGGGAAAAATCCTCCCAATCTGAGAACTTGATCAGCCGGAGGACTTCCGTCACCGCGCGCACACGCTTGTCCTTCAGGGCAACCCGCTTCAAGCGCTGCAGGGCGCTGCTTGAACATGACAAGTACTGCCGCAGACGACCTGCAGCGGGAAGCCGAGGAGGACCACGAGTGCAGAGTATTCGAGGGTCTGTCACGGTCAAACTTGGTAGAGCATATTGCATGACTGTTGTACATACTAATACGAACTTGAAGCGGCCGAACTGAGCGCGCCCGCCGCCGAGTTCGACTGGGACATTCAGCATCCCCCGCGGCCTCGCGAAACTCTTTCTCAGTGTCCAACCCCCTGCCGACATCGATAGCCCAAACATACCAGAGAAGTGCATACGGCGCGCCGATGCACAAGGCAACCGACATGGGCAGCGGGACCTCAGCGACTGAGACACCCCGTGACCTCTTCTAAATCCAGTAGGTGTCGTTGTTCGAGCCAACGTTTAGTCGCTTAGACCTTGGTGCGGCGGTTTGCTTAAGCTAATATGAGGTTCATATGCACTGGCTCCACACAGGCAGATTGAACGCAATGAAAGTGTGTTACAGTAGGCAGATACAGTAAACATACACTGAGAGAAGCGGCATACATGATCATGATGAGAGGGGGTATGTCACAATCCGAATCAGCGTAAAGCAAAGCGGTTGAGATAAACAGCTAACACAACAAGTGAGATGGACTGCAATGCGGGACAAATGGGAGACGCGGTGGTACAGGTGCCGGGTATCACAGAGGAGTATGCTACAAAATGCAATCATATGTGGCAAGAGAACTTCACAACGGTCGTACACGGTGGTATGCTACAGTGGAGGGTTTCGTTGGATAATATATGATCAGGCTGGTAGTCCGGAAACATGGGAGTTAGGAGGAGGATGAGCTTGCTATCGCTACATCGACAGCTACCAGCATCTTCAAGAATTCATATTGGCTAGTATGATCCGACATCTCCGAGACGGTTTCGTACGGTGCTGGGTCCACGAGTACCGCGATGGGGTTGCGAGGCCGTACGGGGGGCTCTGGAGGGTTACCGGCAAACATGAACCGGACATCGTCGAATTTCTGTGCGCAAACAGGATCTATGGTTGTCGGCTGCGCCAGCACGGGAAGGGTAGGGGGCGCAGCAGCCCGAGTAGGGCGGGCATAATAGAGGGCAAGAGGAGTGCCGGGAGAAAAGGCGCCGGGAGGGGTAGGAGAAACTGTAGCAGTGCTGGGTCCCGCGACTCCCGTCACCGACTGGGAGCTCGAGGGACCCGTCGGTTCCACCCGCTGAACGGCCTGCCCACCCGCGTGCTCCTCATCGCCATGTACTCTGCAAACCGCACACGTCAGGATCCGCCATTAAGCGTCAGACGAAGACTTCAAGACACGCACTGCGTATGGTACTTTTTGATATGATCCTTTATCCCGCCCTGTGTATCTCGTATGCACTTGCACAAGATGCACTGGTACTCCCCTCTGGAGCAATGAACACCGCAAATGTGCTTGGATAGCGACGCATTGGGGCGCTTGGGACCACGACACTCAGGCCAGGGGCACACAGTGGCTTCCTGCCGACCGTACTTGTCTGCGTTCTTGTCTGCGAGCTTGTGGATAGCCATTAAGTGATCCCGTATGGCAGCAACGCTGACAGGAAACTGCTCCCTGCAGTTGCCGATCTTGCAGACGAATACGCCGGTAGGAGCTTTCAGTTCGCGAAAATGGGAGTCCACGGCGTTCTCCTCCTTCCGCTGCCGTTTAGTAGCGGATTCCGCCCCGGCGGCGGAAGACGGATCGTAGGCGATAATCTGGAGAGGAGTGGCGGACACGTTGGCCCCGAACACGTAGGGCACTGCTTCTTCAGAGCTTGGAGACGGTCTCGGGGCAATGTTGACGTAGCGCCGTTTGTTGGAGCCGCTGCTGGCAAGTCAGACCCGTCAGCGGGCCAGACAAGTCGTAGAAACGCACCTTTGTGTTCCATAGTTAGTCGAGGGACCCGGAGCGTTCATCTTCGTCGTGAGTTATGGTGGTGAGAGTGAGCAATTGGGGGTGTAGGTGCCGTTGGGTGACCGGACGTCCTGAGGGTGTCGAGTTGAAAGGGAAATGAGCGCCTCTGACGCTGGCGTATCTTCAAATCCGCGTGCGCGCATCCACCGTTTTCACGGCTGCCATCTCTCCCGTGACCCTGTTTATCCTCCGTGTGAGATGGCCCCGTCACGCCCAAGTGACTATTTGGCTTTGAAAAGGTTTGTTTGGCTTCGTCCAATATTCTCGAGCTCTGCGGCGATATATCTGCGGGACAGAAGACCTCGGGGTGTCGTCGTTGATATGGCAATGATGCCCTGACGTGGCTACTCATCCTCGCACGACGGTCTTCCACTTATTCGCAGCCTGAGTTTGCGAGCCCGCGCGCACAGTCGGGAGGCCGCGCGATGGACTGGATGGGAATACACCACATCAGTCGTTTGAACGACATACAGAAGGCTGCTCGGACTCAACATGTTCACGTCCACGGACCACATCTTCCACGCTTTCGGTCTATGCCAACGTTTGCATCATTCGCTGCGAACCATGTATTGTATGCGAATTTTATTACCATTATCCAACATACAGTGAGACGTGGCCTATGTGCTCTTGAGCTATGCAGCACTCGTGCAGTCCATGGATGCCTTGAGCGACATATGTTTTCGAACCACCTAAATATTGCTGCCCCCTCGGCGACACTCGTAGGCTCACTGGCGCAACGCGTACTGAACATCCCTATGGCCCAACGATCCCAGTTTGCCTCTGGACAATCTGGAACTGAGCCGTAGTCCAGCTCATAGTTCTGCGACCGCACTTGAGCCAGGACGTGCGCGTTCTCCTTGCCTCCCTGTCTGGCAGAGCCGCCCAAACACCCTGTAACATACCGGCAGACCTGCTTTGTACTATGCGCGGCCATATATTGCCCTTCCGGATGGAGCCTTTGCAAAGCCCCGGATTCCTCGACCACGTGTTCTTCGGCCGCCTACGCGTTAGCGCCGACTCGAGCCTGAACCGCGGCTTGTCCCGAGCCACCTTCAGCAGCAGACACCCTTCTCGCAGTTCCTGGCTCTACACACAGTAAGAACATAGCTCAAACCCTAACTGAAGATAACGTACGTGCACCCGTTCTAACACATAAAAAGAGAAACACAGCTGACTGGAGACCCACGCACAGCAACATGTCCAACACGGAGCAAGGGCCACTGAGGAGACGCGGAACCACGGCGGAATATCTTCTAAACAAAATCAGGGATGGATCTTGGAGAGATGTGCCTTACAGACGACAGTACATCGCTGCACCGGTCCCATCGCAAGGGCCCGTCAGCTTCGCCAACATTCTCGACAACGAGTGGCAACATGGGCGCGGTGGCGTTCATCTTGCAAGTACCAAACAAGCGACGATTCAGAGGGAGTACATGGTGAGTAGGTACTCGGTGAACCGACAATTGCTTGCTACTCACATTGTACCTCCGTTTGGCGCCATCGTTAGGGCGACGAAAGCAAGCCTGCAGTATGGCCACCACAGAACGGGACCATCAGATACTTGGGCATGACCGACGTCCAGCCGATGCCTGGGTCCGAGTCCGCGATTGCCATCGAGAGTGGAGCCGCATGGTCTAGCACCGTGAACGAAACAGTGAGTGAAGCTACGTATGCACAGTACCAACTATCACTTACGTATCTTCGTAGACACCGGGGTGCCAGGCTGCGGAAGACGTCACCAACCTTCTGCTGGCTCTGATTAAGCGCGAGCAGCTCAGGCGCGAGCAGGAGCGGATGGAGAGCGCACGCGAAATCGACGCCCTCTTGAACGACTTGCTGGCAGCCCAGCAGCGCAGACGCGCTCAGGAGCGCATGAAACGCGAATCCAACCAACCAGACAACCTTTGCATAGATCTCCACGGCAAACAGGAAGCCCGCTCACTCATCGAGTCCACCGCAACCATACCCATCCATACACCGATTCACGACACGTCGTCCGACGGCGGTATGGAGTCACCGACCCGCTCGCCTTGCTATGCGAGTTCTCCTATGACTTCCACCAGTACAACACTCCCTGTGGACCTGCCGGAAACGGAAGACGCGTCTGACGCCGGGAGCCTTTCGTCCGACGACCAAGATGAGTCCGCGAGCACGGGAGGATACAGTGCGTACGCAAATAGTAGGTACTGGCCTTGGAAGGCGCGCACCTCGGTCTCGCCTTCTCTCGCGCCACCGAGCCTGACGGGGATGTTCTCCTTCACTCGTGCGACGGCCTCGTGGGGAATTGCGTAAAAATCAACGGATGTCAGAGACGATCACTGATTCGCAGGATGGGATGGAGCCCTGCTCTGTACGCGGCGCGTTCTTGCAGCTGTTCGTCAGATATTTCGACAAACCTACCTGCAGCGAATCTGTGTTGTTCATTCTGCTCTCATTCTTCCCTGAATTGTCATGCGTAGTCCACGCCATGTAGTCGTAAATCCCGATAGTCAGTCAGCTCTGTTTGCCCCGTCTAGACTCGTACTCGACGCGTCGTCCTATCACGTGACAGGACAATAACGCGGCGAACGAGCCTCAGCCACACACGCGTTAGCGCTTGCTATAGTCCGAGAGCGCCCGCTGCGAACGAACTCACCTCAACTCCCCCTCCACCACACAACAGCCTCCTGACCACAACCCCGTCCACGACAATCCTGATCTAGCCAAGATTGAACCAATTCCACACGCAAGCAAACACAACGTACGTGCTTGCTTTCCAGTGCAGGGGATCGTAGAGAGCCTGACTGGGCCGTGGCCCCAGTGAAGCGATGTCCTATTTCATGCCCTACACGCTGCACGGATCCAACAGGACCCGGGGCACGACAGCCATAGACCTCTTGAACGCAATCAGGGACGGCTCCTGGAGAAGCAAGCCCCGCGAACCGCAATACATCGCCGCACCGGTGCCGTCGAGGGCCCGAGCGAGCTATGCCGACATCCTCGACAACGAGTGGGAATTGTGGCGCGGTGGGGTGCGGCTTGTCAGTACAAAGCAAGAGGCCGTCCAGCGAGAATGTTTGGTCAGTATTAACTCGATAAACTGCCGTTTGCTCCGTGCTCACCTTGTTGGATCCAGGACGAAGACAGCCCGTACGCTACTTGGCCGCCGCCTAGGTCATTCATACGGAACGCCAGCTATGCGCCGTCTTCGGAGCTCGGCCTCGGAATGGGAGTAACAGGGCTCGGGAGCGAGCGGCTGTCAATCGTCGAGGGATGTAGCAACGAGAGGGTGCAATGCGACTGCTACGCTCATGGCACGGTGAGTCTGAGACCACACCTCTGTGCCATTTGCGCTACTGACATGGTGGGCAAGTCGGAGCAGCGCCAGGACCAGAGCGAGGACCAGACGGCGGAGGTCGCAAGGCTCCTCGACGAGTTGCTCGAGTTGCAGCGGCAGCGGCGTGCGCAGGAGAAGAAGGATAGGCTCCTGGCTCATGCGTGGAGCGTGCCGTTCCGTGGGCCGCAGGCCTTCGACGGAGCCGAGCCCGGTCTGAACGACGAGACAACCGCGACAACGAGGAGCGTTTGGGGAAGGGCAGGCAACGTCCGATACGATGGAACGGATCCGCCAGTCAACTCGTCCTCCCGTCCGCTGTCGTTCTCCACTTCCTCCACCACGACTACCAATACGATGCTCCCAAGCGTCGAGTATATGTATATCCCCGCGCCGGGGGCGTCCCCGGACTACAGCCAGGGCCGCGTGAACGCAAGGGCCTACGACGCGGATCCCAAGCGACTCCCATACACCGACTCGATCGCGCCTCCGACGAGCTCCTCGACGTCGTCTCTGCCGAAGATCCTGGCCAGGGGTTTCTCCTTCTTCGAGACTGCTCCCAAGAAGCCGGCCGAGAAGATCTCGTGGGGGAACCGTGTTGGGCGAAGGATCCGGGGCTGTGGGCGGCAGATCATGGGGCACGCGTGACGCCGTGTGCGTTGATCCTGCGATTGCACGCCGACCGCCGACCTACCAGTGGGGACGTTGTATACGGAGAGATGATGGACGGTGAAGGCACACGTACCGATGAAGACGGTTCCGCCCCTCCGTTCCTATGTACTGGTGTCTTGTTGGTTCCTCCGCTTTTCTGGTATCTCTGCAATCAACTGTTCAGGAGCGCGTATCCTTCGCGTGGACGAACGCATTGCGAGGGATTCTGGCGTCGAGGATAACAAGCGATTACTGGAGAAGTGTATTTGTTTAGAATTTGCGAGCAGAGAAGACCCATGACTCGATGACCGTACCCTCAGCTTTCAACGTGCACGTGATGAGAACGGCGCCACGTTCACGGACAACCCAGTCAAATTGAGAAATTCGGCGCACAACCTCGCACAGCACAAGTATTCTGACACCGAGGACACCTGAACCTAATACCTGAACGCTGTCCCCGCGGCCTCGCTACAATAGTCTCACTCGGCCCCAAACTATGCAGCCTCTATTGGACTTCTACAGCGAAAAGGGCGAAACTAGGGCATGCCCGTTGGAGACACGCCGCAGCATCCTCCCGGCTGATCCAGGGCTTCCGAATGAATGTACCTTTACCTTGGGCAGGACACGCTGCAGGATCATCAATCCAGCTTCATGGAGTGAAGGCCATACGAGGTCGGACCCAGGCTTGCAATAGGTGAGTACTAACGAGCCTTGTGAACCTCAGCCGCAGGCCCCCAGGACTGAGAACTTGGAGAGAAGGCGTTGGTTGGGAAAGTACACGGGCGGCTGGGTTCACTGTGTTATCACTTTGAGACCCCTCTTTACAATGAACCCCCCCTCCCCACCGGAAATTCTATGTCGAGATTGAAAGGCAAAACAGCTCCAACCCAACGCGTCTTTTCACACACGATGATCACGGCTCTTACATGGGTGATTTCCCAATGGACACGCTCAGGCCATCCTGGGAAACATCACTTGCTTACTCCGCAAGCGGGACTCCGAATACAGTATACAAGTGTCGCGTTTACATACTGCGCGGAGGCCTCGAGTCGCAACGTGGATAGCCCGCCATGCCTCATTGTGCTGTTGACTCCACCGGGAGTACTCTCCTTTACTACGAAGACACAGGCGCGCCCTCCGGCTCAGTAGACTATGTCACGGTCTTCCTCGTGCACGGCACAATGTTCTCGAGCGGTACGTGTCAGGCCGTCATTATCCTCAACTGCTCGCACTGCAGCTCACAATGTCTTATATTAGCCATATATCGGCGAATGGTCCCTTTCGCCGCATATAACAACCTTCGTCTCGTACTGATCAACTGCCGGGACTACCCTGGGTCGACGCTGTATTCAGCGACAGAGCTCGAAGCGTTGTCAAGCACAGACCCCGAGAAACAGGCATTGTCACTGCAAGCTCGGGGTCTTGAGTTTATAGAGTTCATTCGACACTTCGTTGAGTCGGAGAACATCCCCCCTCTTGTCAGGAACTCAGATGGAGCTAGTCAAAGTGGTGGTTTTTCGCTTCTGGGCTGGTCGTCGGGGAACTGCCAGACTATCCCAGTCCTAGCGCACGCGGATCTGGCCCCGGAGCACACAAGGAAGCTATTCGACTTGTACTTTCGTTCATACATCGCGTATGGTACGTGGACGCAATCCACCATCGCCTGTCCACTGAGCATAACCCGACGCAGATCCTTCCCTCCCGTCGACCGGGGAAAACCATATACCCAGCGTATGGACCCCAATCCGTGACACCACGCTCACCCCCGCACAGAGGTCTAGTACCTTCTCCGAGTGGGTGGCGTACTACTTTCCGCCCACCGGCTTCGATGACGCCGCCGACATCGACACCCCAGGTGTACCAGAGAAGCTCATAGCGCGCGCCGACGCGCCGATGCACAAGGCGAATCCCATGGACAGTGACCACTGGACGCCGACGATCCACCGCATGGACCCCCGGACGCTGCGCGAGGTTTGCCATTTCGAGGTCATGGCGCGCAGCCAGCGGTTCTACCACATCGTCGAGCCCGCGGTGTACCGCGCGAACGTGCAGCGCGCCATGCTCGATGGCCGGCCCGGCGCTGGGCTGGTCTGGCCGGGTGTGAGGGTAGTTATCGTCTGGTGCGACATGACGAACAGCGATGTGGTGAGCGGAGTGATGACGGTGAAGACGCGAGTGAAGCGGGCGAGGGAGGAGGGCGTGGGGCGGGACATCGTGTTCCGCAAACTAGAGGGCGCGAACCACTTTGTGAGTCTCATGTTCCGCAGCATGCACATGCGTTGATAAATGTGTTTGCTAGGCGCAATGGGATCATCCAGAGAGATTTACGTCATTTTTGGCAGAAATTGTATGATGAAGGGCTTTGAGACCAACTGCTAACATCCACGTTCGTTGGTCTAGATGACTTGTACGTAACTCGAATGCGCTGAGGGAATGGTGAAGCATGAAGATCCTTGTCGCTCTGTGAGTGAGGTATATATATTTCAATTTCTCCATGCGCGTTACAGGGAGATATCTTGGTGCTGCTACCAGGCTAGTATATGCGTGAATGTTCAGCGGGGGGACTAGTCGATGGTTCCTTTCAGGAATGGCTATAACGAGACAGCGATACTCGGCTCTTCTGTACCATACTTATTGCCCCCACTCTCACAGCGCGCGTAGCCTGAGGCTCGACCCTGAAAGTTGCGAAGGCGATGGGACACCCTGGGTGCGGGTGAGTGACGTTCGACCAGCCGCACCTGCCGGGGGGCATGTCGCGAGACGCAAACAGCTGTTGTCGGCTTTGTTCCAACTTCGCCCCGAGCTGCCCCAAGTCAACCGACGGAGAGAGGGCTAACGCTGAAGCAGCTACTTATGCATATGATGTCGTAGACGATTTCCGAGTTAGGTTGCATCCTGTCCTATCCCGACTGCTCTTTCGTTCTTGTGCTTCTGGTATGTGTCAGATACGCATATATAAATGCGGACTCGGGCTGTTCAGTGGGCCATCCTCTTTCTCCTCGACCTAGTGCGAACTTGCCACCAAAGAGTGCTCCCGTGCGGCGATCGCGAGCCTTCAGCTTCAGGCCGCTCCCGGGCCCATCTCGACACCGTAAATTCTTGGTGATAGCTCAGTACCTCGCTATTCGCTCTCGCATTCGCAGCAGTAACTGGACTCGTGTCTTCGCTCGCTTTCGGCCATTCACTCTGCCGCCAGTACTTTGCAGCTAGCCAAGCCCCAAGGGCCGTCGACTTCAACGTTCAACGACCCGTGGCCGCGCGCAGCCACCGTCGAGTGTGACCGTGACGCCCGTTACGTTTGGCGTTGCGTGACAGGCGCGTCGGACGGACGCGTTCAGCCGTGCGCGCGTTAAGCTCTTTCATCCTCCGCCATCCACGTCGTTGCCGTTCTAGTACTCTCGATTACCTAGCCCGCTGGAAGCGAGGGTGACCTCTGTTTGACGAATTCTTACCCCTCATGGCACGAGGATCCTTTGGAGGCACGCGCGGACGAGGCCGTGGTGCATCGCGCTTTGGAGGCCGTGGAAGCAACTTTCGTGGAGGTCGTGGTAGAGGGAGGGGGAGAGGAAGGGGCGGTGCGCCTACAGATACGCGACCAGTACGCGAGGAGGACGGCACCCAACTGGCAGAACGGTTCGAACAGGTGGCCTTGAACGACGAGGTCGACGAGAAGCTCGGCTTTGCGCGTATCTCGGAGGGTCCTCGTCGAGAGGGATGGTTGATAAATATGCACCCTGTGAGATGAGTTTGCTTAATTCCGTACGTGCTACTGACGGTGATCCAGACACTGGTGAAGGATGCGGACTGGCCCTCCGGAAAGGCCGCTGTCGACTTCTACTTTATTCAAGATGACGGAGGAATGTTCAAGTGTACGTTTCAGTACGAGCCGTACTTTTATATAGCCAGCAAGGTGCGTCACGTCGAAGATATACATTTCCCCAAACCTCACCTTAGGCCGTAGAGTGGTATGGAGACCATCATCGAGGAATGGCTAATGAAGAAGTACGACGGCCTTGTATGCCGTATCACTCGCGAACGCAAGGAGGACCTGCAACTACCCAACCATCTCATGGGCCACCGTCGTCTTTACCTGCAACTTCACTTCCGCAACGTGTCCGACCTTCTCACTGTAAGGCGGGACCTCATGCCGCTCGCGCTGGCCAACAGCGCAAAGCTCGATGCTGTAGATGCCTACGCAGAGGTCGTGAATTCAGCGGCCAACGCTACCACCTCCATCGAGATCGAGACCGAGTGGGACGCGGAAGCAGGGCCCTCGCACGGGCGAATAGGTCGCGACAAGGATCCTCGCGAAGGCATTATCGACATCCGCGAGTACGACGTGCCGTACTACCTGCGTGCCGCGATGGACAATGAAATACGCGTCGGCCTCTGGTACGCGGTGACGTTCACTGCGGGACAGCCGGCATTTGCGCAGATCACGGAGCGCGTCAAGCGTGCGGACCCGGTGGTCATGGCCTACGATATCGAGACGACGAAAGCGCCGCTCAAGTTCCCCGACCAGCAGATCGACCAAGTGATGATGATCTCGTACATGATTGACGGACAAGGCTTCCTCATCACAAACCGCGAGATTGTGAGCGAGGACATCGAGGACTTTGAGTACACCCCGAAGGAAGGGTACGAAGGCCCGTTCACGGTGTTCAACGAAGCGGATGAGGTGAGTGCAAGTGTGGCCTCGTGGAGCACCGCTTCTGACGACGTCGTAGGCGGCGACTATTCAACGCTTCTTCTCGCACATACAAGACGTCAAGCCCACCGTTATGGCGACATTCAACGGAGACTTCTTCGATTTCCCGTTTCTCTGTTCCCGTGCCAAGATACACGGTATTGACATGTTCCTCGAGACTGGGTTCACCAAGGATTCTGAAGACGAGTTCAAGAGCCGCGGCTGCGTGCACATGGACTGCTTCCGATGGGTGAAGCGTGATTCGTACCTACCCCAGGGCAGCCAAGGCTTGAAGGCCGTCACGACTGCGAAGCTGGGCTACGATCCAATAGAGCTCGACCCAGAGCTGATGACGCCGTGAGTGTGTGTGCTGGATCATGGAGAATGAATGGGTGCTCATCCGCTCTCCTTCAGGTACGCAATGGAGCAGCCGCAAACGCTCGCTCAATACTCCGTTTCCGATGCCGTTGCGACGTACTACTTGTACATGAAATACGTGCACCCGTTCATCTTTTCGCTGTGCAACATCATCCCGCTGTGCCCAGACGAGGTTTTGCGGAAGGGGACCGGAACGCTATGCGAGACCTTGCTGATGGTACGGTTGAAGTGCGGTGACTGCGTCCCGTTTCTAACGAGCTCCCTAGGTTGAAGCCTTCCGCGGGAAGATCATCATGCCTAACCGGCACGAAGATGAGCACGGGAACATGTACGAAGGCCATCTGCTCGCATCGGAGACCTACGTTGGAGGCCACGTCGAGGCGCTCGAAGCCGGTGTCTTCCGTAGCGACATTCCGACGCACTTCAAGATAGAGCCGTCTGCGGCCCAGAAGGTATGCCGCACAGATGCCCGTATTACGATGGCTGATGATGCTCTGACAGCTCATCGATGAGCTCGACGCGGCGCTCACCTTCTACATCACCGAAGAGTCTCGAATGTCGCTCTCAGACGTCACGAATTATGACGAAATCAAGGGCCAGATCCAGGCAGCGCTGGAGGAGATGCGCGACAATCCGCTGCGGATGGACAAGCCGCTCATCTACCATCTCGATGTTGCCGCCATGTATCCGAACATCATGTTGTCAAACCGACTCCAGCCTGACTCCGTCGTGGACGAGGCCGTCTGCGCAGTATGCGATTTCAACCGACCGGGGAAGGCGTGCGACCGGCGCATGACATGGGCGTGGCGTGGCGAGTTCTTCCCTGCCCGCCGAGACGAGTTCAACATGATCAAGCATGCACTCAACCAGGAGACGTTCCCTCCGAAGAAACCGGGCGGGCCCCAGAGGAAGTTTATTGATCTCGCGCAGGCGGAGCAGACAGCGCTGCTGCACAAGCGTCTCGGTGACTACTCGCGCAAGGTGTATAAGAAGATCAAGGACACTCGGGTCGAGAACCGCGAGGCGATCATCTGTCAGCGGGAGAATCCCTTCTACATCGACACTGTCCGCCGATTCCGAGACCGCCGATATGAGTACAAAGGCTTGCACAAGACGTGGAAGAAGAACCTCGACAACGTCGTAGCGAACCAGCGCTCGATTGCCGAAGTCGATGAGGCAAAGAAGATGATCGTCCTGTACGACTCTCTTCAGCTCGCGCACAAGTGTATCCTCAACTCGTTCTACGGCTACGTCATGCGCAAGGGCGCTCGCTGGCACTCCATGGAGATGGCAGGCATCACCTGTCTTACGGGTGCGACAATCATTCAGATGGCCAGACAGCTCGTAGAGCAGATCGGTCGGCCCCTTGAGCTGGATACCGACGGTATTTGGTGCATGCTCCCAGGTATCTTCCCGGAGAACTTCAAATTCCAGCTCGCCAACGGGAAGGCGCTATCCATCTCGTACCCGTGCACGATGCTCAACCATCTGGTCCACGCTCAATTCACCAACCACCAGTACCACGACCTTGAGGCCGAGACGGGCGACTATAAGGTTCACAGCGAGAACTCCATCTTCTTCGAGTTGGACGGCCCGTACAAGGCGATGATCCTTCCGTCTTCGAAGGAGGAGGACAAGTTGCTCAAGAAGCGTTACGCCGTCTTCAACGATGACGGGTCGCTCGCCGAGCTGAAGGGCTTCGAGGTCAAGCGTCGCGGAGAGCTGCAGCTCATCAAGATATTCCAGTCCCAGATCTTCGAGCGATTCTTGCTCGGCGAGACAACGGAAGAGTGTTACTCTGCCGTCGCCCAAATTGCAGATCGGTGGCTGGACGTCTTGTTCAGCAAGGCTGAGAATCTTCCTACTCAGGAGCTGGTCGAGCTCATCGCCGAGAATAGGAGCATGTCGAAAACGCTCGCCGAGTACGCGGGCCAGAAGTCGACGTCTATCAGCACAGCGAAGCGCCTGGCCGAGTTCCTAGGAGACCAGATGGTCAAAGACAAAGGTCTCGCCTGCAAATTCATCATCTCTGCGCGTCCCCAGGGTGCACCTGTAACGGAACGTGCTGTACCAATCGCGATATTCTCCGCCGAAGACAGCGTGAAGCAGACATACCTCCGCAGGTGGCTCAAAGATAACAGCCTGACGACGTTCGACATCCGCTCCATCTTGGACTGGGAGTACTATATCGAGCGTCTTGGGTCCGTGATCCAGAAGCTCATCACCATACCTGCGGCCATGCAGAAGGTCTCCAACCCCGTCCCTCGTATCAAGCATCCCGACTGGCTGCACCGACGTGTAGTGGCTCTCGACGACAAGTTCCACCAACATAAGGTCACGGACTTCTTCAAGATGAAGACAGACGCCCCCGCATCTGACGACATCGAAGATGCTGGTATACAGCCAGTAGCCGGCGATCGTCCACGCTTTGCAGTGGTCACCCGGAAGCCTCGCCCGCGCGAAGAGACACCCGAGCCGCATGCGGAGGCCGCGAGTTTGCCTGATCCGTCTGTCAATTACCGTGGCTTCATCACGCGCTTGGGAGCTGTTTGGAGGCGTCGCGCGAGAGGCGAAGGCATCACGTCTGTACCAAAGATGTTCCAGGGCGTTCAACCCAAAGTGCGAGGCAACGCTCGCTGGGACATCGTACAAATCCGACCGACCAAGCTCCCCGGCCACTTCGCTATGTGGTTATCGGTTGGGGGTGACCTCTTCTCCGTCCCTCTCCGCATCCCACGCGAGTTCTACATCCACGTCCGCAGTCCGGCCAAGGCAGGTCAGTTCAACAAAGAACTTTACACCTATGAAAAGGTCATGCGCGGGTTGCCTCGAGATCGACCGTGCGTCAACCTCTACAAGATCTCGGTGCGCGAGGATACGTATGTCGACGGGCAAGAACATTTCATTGACTTGACGAACGACCCGAGTGTGGATGGCGTCTTTGAGATGCAGGTGAGTCTCCTCTGGATGTCACATGTAGCTGTGTTCATCCACTGAGCCGCTGAACTGTAGCTGCCGCTCGATATGCGTGCTTTGCTGCGACTCGGCACGACGTGTATGACCAACGCACCCGGCATGACTCTCAACAGGGCCGAAGCGATCGGTTTCGAACTCGCCGAATTGGACAGAATCATGACCTCCTCGACGAAGCACAAGTACTTGAACGAGGGCAGGGACGGAAAGTACATCTTCCTCTACCACGCGTGCTCCAGCAGTGCGCCGGTGCACGTCTTCGCCATCTTCTCTCCCGGGACCACACAAGTGCGGCTTCACATCGTAGATCCCGCTACTCGACGGCAGCCTATTGCACGGCTCGCCGAAGTCTATCGCGACCAGTTCGTCAAGCGGCAGCAGACCGTGGGCAACTCCGTCGCATACTCATACCCCGATGCCTGCGACTTCACAAGCACATACCATGGGACCGATGTAGCGGCTCTCAAGGCGATCTCTCGTGAACTAGGTACGATGGAGAATCAGTCATACACCGTCGTCATCTCGTCCAGCAAGGAGCAACCGTACTTCGATGCGCATGTCCCGAAGTTGGGCAAATTCCCAGTCTTGTCGATGCCGAAGACCAAGGTTGCGCACACTCTCGACGTCTTCCCGTGGCAGACCAACGTAGCCCAGAAGATGGTGAACCGGTACCTTGCCATGGGTACTTGGCTCGACCGCACCATCGCGCTCGCCAGCTACTACAACATGCCAATCGGTCACATAGATGGCGACCAACCCTTGCTTCTTGCCGATGTTGACTTCGCTCGAAGGTTGATGGAGCATGACTTCGTTCTTTGGTGGTCGCCCGGAAATCGACCGGATCTCGGGGGCATCGAAGAAGACGCTCGACCTACAGAAGAGCTTCCAAAGACTGACTTCATGTCTCCTGGCTGCTACTCTAACGTCTGCCTCGAGATCACCGTGCGGAACTTGGCCGTCAACTCTGTCTTGCACTCTTTGATGGTCAATGAGCTTGAAGGGGCGGGAGGCGCGACAGCTTTCGACTCCACGCGCAACCTGGACGAGTACACCGCAGCAGACACGCAACGCGACTTGACCCTCGGAGACTCGAACGTCTCACCACAGATGTTCTCCGTTCTGAAGAACATGGTGAAGACGTGGTTACTCGACAAGATCCAGGGCGACTTCGAGAGTCCAGCCACCGTTGCTATCGACCATTTCTGGCGGTGGATCAGCTCGAAAGCCGCTTGCATGTACGACCCAAGCTTGCACCGATTCATCCATGGCCTGATGCGCAAGACGTTCATTCAAATGCTTGCCGAGTTCAAGCGCCTAGGCTCGCACGTCGTGTATGCTGATCTGAGCAGGGTCTTGCTCGTCACGTCCAAACCCCCTGGAACGGCACACGCGTACGCTACGTACATCACTACTGCGGTCACCTCGCACGAGCTGTTCCAGCACGTGTACCTACGTACGGAGCGCTTCTACGACTTCCTGGTCTTCATGGACCAAGCGAATCTCGGCGGTGTCGTTTGCGAGGATCCTCTCGCGATAGACCCCCCGGAAGAGATCTGCATCGAGATGAGGTGGAACATTGAGACCTTCTTACCGCCCGCCATCCAACGCGACTTCCGCAATGTCGTCCGCTTCTTCCTTGTTGAACTGTTCCGGACATGTCAAAAAGCCAGAGGTAGCAACCGGGCGCCGCTGCGAGCCCTGCCCAATGGCGCTCCGGACGCAACACAGCGCGACGTTGTCAAGACGCAGGAAGTCGAAGCCAGCCGCGAGTTCATCTCGCGCAAACTCACGCGGAGGCTGCTGAAGGCAGTCGGCAACATTCAGGACCGTTACCGCGAAGCTGTGATGGACGAGGAAGCACTCTCGCATTGGGAGTTCCCTGTACTTCCCGGATCCCATCTCACCATGACGAACCCAATCCTCGAATTCGTCAAATTCTCTTGCACCGTCTTCACGCTCGCAAAGGACTACCAAATCGAAGTCGACCTCCTCAAACGCAACCTACTCGAGCTCGTCGGAGTCCGGGAGTTCGCGAGCGAGGCGACGTTCCACAACCCCTGCGAGCCGCTCATCCTGTCGAACGTCCCCTGTCGGCACTGCGACGCGCTCCGCGACTTCGACTTCTGCAGGGACCCCGAGCTCCTGCCGAGCAACCTGGAGGTGAACGCGCGGTGGCTGTGCGGCAACTGCGGCGGCGAGTACGACCGGACAATGGTCGAGTTCGCGCTGATGGACATGGTCTGGGACCTGGAGCGCCGGTTCGCCCAGCAGGACTTGCGGTGCGCGAAGTGCAAACGCATACGGTCGGACAACCTCTCGCGGCACTGTGCGTGCTCGGGAAGCTATCAGCTGACGGTGAATAAGGCGGACGTTCGTCGGAAGCTGCGCACTATCGTGAATGTATCGGTCGCCCATAATCTGAATCGTTTGAAGGTATGTTTCGTTGCTGATCGATTTCCAGATGTCCAGCTAATTACTGGTTCACAGGAATGCTCACAAACTTTACTCTCGCACTGGTAGTCCGGGCCCTCCTACTAGTCGACTGCGGCGTCGTTTGCTTTGTCTTTGCATTGCTGTCTGTACTCTAGATTTGTAGCACTATCATGTCTCTGTGTTATTCGCGTACTAGGACAATAGATCGTAAATCATCCAAAGCGGTTTGCACAACGCTTGAACCCTACAGCCAAGTTCGAAGCAAGTACTGTTTAGCGCTAGTAGGAAGCCGCCACAGGCGCGTCGCCTCGGGGACGGGCGGGGAACATGCTGCCGAATCGGGAGTGAGTGTACGTCGGCATCCGCCGCAGCGTACCGCTGGTCCTTGCCAGTAGTGCCTCTCTTGTTCGCAAACTCGAAACGAATACCCTTCTCACAGTCCGACTTATTGTCCCATGACTCGCATGTTATTCTCGACGCCAGAATCCCTCGCAATATATTCGTCCATGCGAAGGATACGCGCTCCTGAATAGTTGGTTGAAAATTTTTTACAACAGCAGACGACTGGAACCAAAAAGACACAAATGCACAGGAACGGGGAGATGGAAGTAGCGTAACCAGTATGTGCACCTTCATCGTCCTTCATCTCTCCGTCTGCAACGTCCGTACCGCGTACCATCGCAGGATCACCATAATACCATCAGGCCTTCAATGTATTCTCCCCTAGGGAGACCGGAAACACGACCTTTGTGGGATGAAGACGGTCGCCGCCAATGTCCAGCAAACGGCGTCACGCCTGCCCCATGATCTGTCGCCCGCAGTCCCGGATCCTTCGCCCAACACGAGTCCCCCACGAGACCTTCCCGGTCACCTTCATTGGAGCAGCCTCGAAGAAGGAGAAACCCCTGGCCAGGATCTTCGGCAGAGACGACATCGAGCTGCTCTTCGGAGGCACGATCGAATCGGTGTATGAGAGTAGCTCTGGGTCGGCCTCGTAGGCTCCCGCGTTCACGCGACCCTGGCTGTAGTCGGAGAACGCCCCGACCGCGGGGATAACCATATGCTCGACGCTTGGGAGCATCGCGCTGGTATCCGTGGTGGAGGAGGTGGAGAACGACAGCGGACGGGAGGACGAGGTGGCTGGCGATTCCGTAGCGTCGTAGTGGACGTTGCCTGCGCTTCCCCAAACACTCCTCGTTGTCACGGTTGTCTCGTCGAAAAGACCGGGCTCGGCTCTGTCGAAAGCCCGCGGCCCACGGAACGGCACGCTCCACGCATGAGCCAGGAGCCTCTCCTTCTCCTGCGCAGGCCTCCGCCGCTGTAACTCGAGCAACTCGTCAAGGAGCCTTGCGACTTCGGCCGCATCGTCCTGGTCCTGGTCCTGGAGCCGCTCCACCTAGATTGACATGTGAGCAATGAAACCTGGTGCAGACGAAGTCTCATGCTCACCGTGTAATGGGTGTAGCAGTCGCACTGCATGCTCTCGGCGCCACATCCCGAAGATCGCTCACTCCCGAGTCCTGTCAATCCCAATCCAGAACCGAGTTCCGAAGACGACGCAGAGCTGGCGTTATGGATGAGTGGCCTAGGCGGCGGCCAAGTAGTGTACGGGCTGTCTTCGTCCTGAATCCAACAATGCCACCACTCCGAGGTGAGCATGGAGCAAAAGGCAGTTCATTGAGTGAATACCCACTAAGTATTCTCGCTGGACGGCCTCTTGCTTCGTACTTACAAGCCGCACCCCACCGCGCCACAGCTCCCACTCGTTGTCGAGGATGTCGGTATAGCTTGCTCGGGCCCTCGACGGCACCGGTGCGGCGATGTATTGAGGTTCGCAGGGCTGGCTTCGCCAGGAGCCGTCTCGGATTGCATTCAGGATGTCTTTGGCTGTCGTGCCGCGGATCCTGTCGGATCCGTGCTGCGTGTAGGCCATGAAGTTTGACATCGCTTTGCTGGGGCCACACCTCAGTCGTGCTCTCTACGGTCTCCTGCGCTGGAAAGCTAGCACGTACGTTGTATCTGCTTGCGTGTGGAGTTAATCTTTCAATTGTTTCAGAGCTGGGTTGTCGTAGACGATTTGTGGCAAGGAGGCTGTTGTGTGGTGGAGGAGGAGTTGAGGTGAGTTCGCAGCGGGCGCTCTCGGGGTGTAGCAAGCGCTAACGCGTCTGTGGCTGAGGCTCGTTTGACGCGCTGTTGTCCTGTCACGTGATAGGACGACACGTCGAGAGCGCGTTCAGGCGGCGTAAACAGAGCTGAATGACTATCAGAATTTACAAATACATTGCAGGGATCACCCATAGAAATTTTGAGACGACAGGAAGCTGAGTCAACAACAGAGAGCCGGTACAGGTACGTTTGTCAACCACTGTCCCGAAGCATCTCGGTCTGAAGAAAGTGCAGCCCTACTTTGTAGGTTTACAGCATACGGCTCCGCGTATGAGTGATCATTTCTCCCGCCCATTGGCCCTTACGCAATTCCCCACGAGGCTGTTGCACGTGTGAACGAGAACATCCCCGTCAAGCTCGGCGGCGCGACAGAAGGCGGGACCACGGTACGAGCCTTCCAAGGCCAGTGCGTGTTATTTCCGTAGGCCCTGTATCCTTCCGTCCTCGCGGGCTCGTCCAGCTCATCGGACGAAAGGCTCTCTGCGTCAGACGTGTCTTCCGTTTCCGTTAAGTCCACAGGGAGTGTTGTGCCGGTGGAAGTCGCAGGAGAACTCGCGTAGCAAGGCAAGTGGGTCGGTGACTCCATGCCGTCATCGGTAGACGCGTTGTCGGTCGATGTATGGGTGGGCATGGTTCCAGTGGAAGCAATAGATGGGCGGCCCCCCGGTTCGCCGTGGAGATCTGTGCGAAGGTTGGCTGTTTGGTCGGATTCGCGTCTCGTGCGCTCCTGAGCGCGTCTGCGCCGCTGGGCGGCCAACAAGTCGTTCAAGAGGGCGTTGACTTCGCGCGCCCTCTCCGCCCGCTCCTGCTCGTGCCTGAGCTGCTCGCGCTTGATCAGACCCAGCAGAAGGTTGGTGATGTCGCCCACAGCCTGGCAACCCGGTGTGTATGAAGATACGTGAGTGATAGTTGATACTGTGCATACGTAGCTAGACTTACCTCCCCGTCCTCGGTGCCAGATTTTACGGGCCCACTCTCCATGGCTTTCGCGGACTTCTCGACACCTTCGAGTCTGGACGCATCATGTACCTGGCGGAGGATCCCGTTCGGCAGTGGCCATACTGCGAGCCTACTTTCCTTGCCCTGAAGATGGCGCCATACACGGGGTCAATGTGAGTACCAAGCATTTGTCGGTTCACCGAGTACCTGCTCACCATGTACTCCTCCTGTACCGTCAAATGTTTGCTATTTGCAAGACAAACGCCACTGCCTCCATGTTGCCACTCGTTGTCGAGAATGTCGGCGAAGCTGACGGGCCCCTGCGATGGCACCGGTGCGGCGATGTACTGTCGTCTGTAAGGCACATCTCTCCAAGATCCATCCCTGATTTTGTTTAGAAGATATTCCGCCGTGGTTCCGCGTCTCCTCAGTGGCCCTTGCTCCGTGTTGGACATGTTGCTATGCGTGAGTCTCCAGTCAGCCGTGTTTCTCTTTTTATGCGTTAGAACGGGTGCACGTACGTTATCTTCAGTCAGGGTTTGAGCTATGTTCTTACTGTGTGTGGCGCCAGGGACTGCGTGAGGGGTGTGTGCTGCTGGAAGTGGCTCGGGACAAGCCGCGGTTCAGGCTCGAGTCGGCGCTAACGCGTGGGTGGCTGAAGAACACGTGGTCGAGGAATCCGGGGCTTTGCAAAGGGTCCATCCGGAAGCGCAATATATGGCCGCGCATAGTACAAAGCGGGTCTGCCGGTATGTTACAGGATGTTTGGGCGGCTCTGCCAGACAGGGAGGCAAGGAGAACGCGCACGTCCTGGCTCAAGTGCGGTCGCAGAACTATGAGCTGGACTACGGCTCAGTTCCAGATTGTCAAGAGGCAAACTGGGATCGTTGGGCCATAGGGATGTTCAGTACGCGTTGCGCCAGTGAGCCTACGAGTGTCGCCGAGGGGGCAGCAATATTTAGGTGGTTCGAAAACATATGTCGCTCAAGGCATCCATGGACTGCACGAGTGCTGCATAGCTCAAGAGCACATAGGCCACGTCTCACTGTATGTTGGATAATGGTAATAAAATTCGCATACAATACATGGTTCGCAGCGAATGATGCAAACGTTGGCATAGACCGAAAGCGCGGAAGATGTGGTCCGTGGACGTGAACATGTTGAGTCCGAGCACGCTTCTGTATGTCGTTCAAACGACTGATGTGGTGTATTCCCATCCAGTCCATTGCGCGGCCTCCCGACTGTACGCGCGGGCTCGCAAACTCAGGCTGCGAATAAGTGGAAGACCGTCGTGCGAGGATGAGTAGCCACGTCAGGGCATCATTGCCATGTCAACAATGACACCCTGAGGTCTTCTGTCCAGCAGATATATCGCCGCAGAGCTCGAGAATATTGGACGAAGCCAAACAAACCTTTTCAAAGCCAAATAGTCACTTGGGCGTGACGGGGCCATCTCACACGGAGGATAAACAGGGTCACGGGAGAGATGGCAGCCGTGAAAACGGTGGATGCGCGCACGCGGATTTGAAGATACGCCAGCGTCAGAGGCGCTCATTTCCCTTTCAACTCGACACCCTCAGGACGTCCGGTCACCCAACGGCACCTACACCCCCAATTGCTCACTCTCACCACCATAACTCACGACGAAGATGAACGCTCCGGGTCCCTCGACTAACTATGGAACACAAAGGTGCGTTTCTACGACTTGTCTGGCCCGCTGACGGGTCTGACTTGCCAGCAGCGGCTCCAACAAACGGCGCTACGTCAACATTGCCCCGAGACCGTCTCCAAGCTCTGAAGAAGCAGTGCCCTACGTGTTCGGGGCCAACGTGTCCGCCACTCCTCTCCAGATTATCGCCTACGATCCGTCTTCCGCCGCCGGGGCGGAATCCGCTACTAAACGGCAGCGGAAGGCGGAGAACGCCGTGGACTCCCATTTTCGCGAACTGAAAGCTCCTACCGGCGTAATTGTCTGCAAGATCGGCAACTGCAGGAAGCAGTTTCCTGTCAGCGTTGCTGCCATACGGAATCACTTAATGGCTATCCACAAGCTCACAGACAAGAACGCAGACAAGAACGGTCGGCAGGAAGCCACTGTGTGCCCCTGGCCTGAGTGTCGTGGTCCCAAGCGCCACAACGCGTCGCTAGCCAAGCACATTCACACTGTCCATTGCTCCAGAGGGGAGTACCAGTGCACCTTGTGCAAGTGCACAAGAGACACACAGCGCGGGATAAAGGAACATATCAAAAAGTACCATACACCGTACGTGTCTTGATGTCTTCGCCTGACGCTTAATGGCGGATCCTGACCTGTGCGGTTTGCAGAGCACATGGCCATGAGGAGCACGCGGGTGGGCAGGCCGTTCAGCGGGTGGAACCGACGGGTCCCTCGAGCTCGCAGTCGGTGACGGGAGTCGCGGGACCCAGCACTGCTACAGTTTCTCCTACCCCTCCCGGCGCCGTTTCTCCCGGCACTCCTCTTGCCCTCTATTATGCCCGCCCTACTCGGGCTGCTGCGCCCCCTACCCTTCCCGTGCTGGCGCAGCCGACAACCATAAATCCTGTTTGCGCACAGAGATTCGACGATGTCCGGTTCATGCTTGCCGGCAACCCTCCAGAGCCCCCCATACGGCCTCGCAACCCCATCGCGGTACTCATGGACCCAGCACCGTACGAAACCGACTCGCAGATGTCGGATCATACTAGCCAATATGAATTCTTGAAGATGCTGGTAGCTGTCGATGTAGCGATAGCAAGCTCATCCTCGTCCTAACTCCCATGTTTCCGGACTACCAGCCTGATCACATATTATCCAACGAAACCCTCCACTGTAGCATACCACGTACGACCGCCGTTGTGAAGTTCTCTTGCCACATATGATTGCATTTTGTAGCATACTCCTCTGTGATACCCGGCACCTGTACCACCGCGTCTCCCATTTGTCCCGCATTGCAGTCCATCTCCCTTGTTGTGTTAGCTGTTTGTCTTCACCGCTTTGCTTTCAAAGTTACCGCTGATTGTGACATACCCCCTCTCATCATGATCATGTATGCCGCTTCTCTCAGTGTATATTTGCTGTATCTGCCTACTGTAATACACTTTCATTGCGTTGAATCTGCCTGTGTAGATCCAGTGCATATGAACCTCATAGCTTAACCAAACCGCCGCACCAAGGTCCAAGCGACTAAACGTTGGCTTGAACAACGACACCTACTGGATTCAGAAGAGGTCACGGGGTGTCTCAGTGGCTAGTATTAGCCTCCGAGTCGCTGAGATCCCGCTGCCCAGTTGCCTTGTGCATCGGCGCGCCATATGCACTTCTCTGGTATGTTTGGGCTATCGATGTCGGCAGGGGGGTGAGATTCATCAGTGGGTGGACACTAAGAAAGAGTTTCGCGAGGCCGCGGGGACTCGGATGCTGAATGTCCCAGTCGAACTCGGCGGCGGGCGCGCTCAGTTCGGTCGCTTCAAGTGGGTATTAGTATGTACAACAGTCATGCAATATGCTCTACTAGTACCAAGTCTCACAGTGACAGACCCTCGAATACTCCGCGCTCGTGGTTCTCCTCGGCTTCCCGCTGCAGGTCGTCTGTGGCAGTACTTGTCATGATCAAGCAGCGCCCTGCAGCGATTGAAGCGGGTTGCCCTGAAGGACAAGCGTGTGCGCGCGGTGACGGAAGTCCTCCGGCTGATCAAGTTCTTCGGTTGGGAGGATTTTTTCGGACATGATGATCAGTAAAGTTTGGCAGGAGGATGTCAGCCGGGTCAGGAAGACTGGGTGAGTCGCACACAGTCATATTGCTGCAGCCATTTATTCATGCTAATACCGTGCAGGTCCAAGGCCGTAGTGAAGCTCATCAGTGTCACGACGATTCTGCCCATTCTAGCCATGGTCCTGTCTGAGTGGTTCTGTTCGCCTCCACTTGCAGAGGATAGGCCACCGAGTATCTAGCGTAGGTTACCTACAGCCTCAGCGACCACAATTTGAATGTAGCCACCATCTTCACCTCGCTGCAATATATATCAACGTAGACCACTCCTTACTGAACACCACCTCTATTCCGAACTCACCAACCGCTAGGTCATCCGACACCCGCTGATGTTCTTCCTGCTGGTCGCGGGTGCCTGGGCAGACTCCGCCGTCGCGCTCGGGCGCATTGGTCAGTTCCCCCTCGCGGAGGAGCAAGACGAGCCGTATACCATCCACCCGGAGGCCGACCTCGCGATCGACGCCGATAGCGACTTCACATGGGAGACTGTTCACAACACGGCGTCTGCCATCGCGGAGGGGCAGCTCGACAACACGAAGAACCCGAACAAGAGCGTTGAGCCAACGCCGCCTGCGGACGATCAGGCGAAGGAGTCAGAGGCTGATGAGAGGCAGGGAGAGGGTGAGAAAGGGGGGTAGAAGCGCGGGCATGAACGGTTCGGTCGGAAAGGCTAAGCCAGGGCGGAGCCGGTGCTGCCTACGGACGCGCCGCAGGAGAGCGAGAAGAAACTGGACGAGAAGACCGCAGGAGACAAGCCGTTCCAGTTGAACAACTTCAAGGTGCAGAAGGGCTCGTTCGTCGTTGTTCTGGGACCTGTCGGCTGCGGTATAAAGTGCGGGCTCTGCTGGCTAAAGTGTACCGTTCTGGTGGCTGAACATGTTGCTGCAGAGCTCTTTGATGCAGGCTCTCATGCGTAGGACGAAGGGCCATGTGAGGCGGGCTTCAGGAAAACCTGGATTCCCAAATGAGTTGTGATCAATGCAAATGAGTCGGAACTTCGGTCAATTATGCACAAGTATGAACATTTGGTCTTAGACATATTTTCTTAACCCCCAACATCATGTGTTCTATCTAGGTCATAATCCTGACTATCTGAGAGCTAACAATGCATAATGGAGGTACTGTTATGTCCATTTGAGCTATAATGGGACCTGTTTAACTTATAATGTACATTCATTCACGGCTCATCATATCCATGACTTGCACTATGGGTTGACCCCGAAGGCCTCAGATATGACATCACACAGTAATAAGACACGATTAATCGACTGTATTGCTGTAGGTCTATGTACTTCACAGGGCATACGAAGAGATCTGAGCTGGAGTGATGGGAACCAAAACTAAAGGAACGAAGAAAGGATTTACGCAAACTTGATCAGACGAAGGGTATTGTTGACAGACGCCTCATGGGATTGAGTCTTCGGTGTACTGGGAAGACATCAGTGAATATTTACATGAGGAAGAGCATGACTTACCGGATAAGCCGAAGGAGCTTGGACATCATCTGATGATAGTTCACTGGATGACTTGTACGGACATCCTCTAGAATCTCCATGTGCTCGTCAAATGTGTTCGCATATGTCATCGAGCTAAACTTGATCTGCGTGCGGACACCAGAGTCCCATTCACGCAGAGAGGCATGGACCTAGTCAGCATATTAGACGATTTTCAGCTAAGAGACAACATAAACATACCGAGGTAGCAGCAGCTGCAACCATACAGGCGGGAAGCTCCCGCTCGTCCGGAAATTCGTCCGGCATGCTCGAGACAAGCTCATCCGCACAAATGTTACCAATAGAGTCAGCATTCTTGAAGAAGCCCTCGCTGATCGCTTCAACAATGAGCGGGTGTTCATACGGCTTCGAATAGTCAAGTTGTCGCTGAGGAAGTCATGAACCATTGCAGCAATATATAACTCAGGAATACATACGTCGACATCGCCAGGGAAAATATACTGCTTGTCGCGCAACAACTTGCGGACACGCTCTACTGTGCGATCAGGGTTGCTCCGATCTAAACCATAGTTGACGACAATTTGACTTGCTATAGTCTGTCGGATGGCACTACGTATATTGGCCATTCGCTGATTCGGCTAACCGCACAGCGAATTCGTAAGTACAAGTGCACACAGGTGAACAGAGAACTTACAATTGATGCCATCCATTTGACATACTGTACGTCATGACGCGCTCGATCAGCAATCTCTCGGTACCCCCTGGCCTTCGCACAGTCATATATGTGTTGGCGTAGGAACTGTGTCTTCGCCTTCAGCTCAGGGAACGCATGGATAAAAGCAAGATGGTGTTCGACGCGCTTGATCGCGTCATGCAAGACATCCTTGATCTGGCTGTTCTGCGCAGTAAGAGAAAGCGGGTTACGTCCCTGCGGAAGGACCAGCCGTGTGGATGGCGGCCACTGAGCATCGTCAAGTTGACTCGGAGTCTCGTCACTAGGCATAGCACGATGGCATCGGGATACAGTCGTGGCTGGCTGGCTCCGGCGACGAGATGTCTGAGTCATCTGGGCCAAGCCGTCCTCGTCGTCCGAGCTTTGCCAAGTAGGTTGCTAAAGATTGTGAGGTACTGCTACACAAAAACAGTGTCCTACACTCACCTCTTGCTCGTAAGCAGCCTGACGACGGCTCTTCTGCCCAGTCCTGGCAGGTTGACCCCGTTTACCGCTCTGCGGGGGTCTTGCAATACCGTCTACATCAGCGCGCTCACCTCGCTTCTAACTAGCAGTTAGTTCTGAGCAGGTCACGGAACAATACGCTTACGGATGTCACGCGAGCGTTCACGCGCGCGCGATCTTTAGCACGGGAGTGTCTACCTCCTTGACGATCTTGCATGGCGAAACGTGGGCGGACTTTGCCTGCCTGGGAGCGATCGGGGGTACGTTCTACATTCGAGGTATGTTCATCAGAAACCGTCAGTACGGCTCAAGCCGTTGTTGGCACAGCATGCAAGCTCACCGCTTACAGGTGGTGTCGTACCACGGTGGCGCATGGGATGTGCTTCATCATCCGACGCGCCAAACTGCATCGCTGGTACGCGAGCAGATGCCTGGCGGGACACGAGGACGAGCCGTGCGAATAGATGAACAATCAGTAAAGGACGCACAAGATGCATCGCGACGCACCCTACTCGCGTCCGTATTACGATGGGGCCGGTGCGTGAATCGGAGGGGAGGTGATGGAGGAGGGGGAGGCGAAGGCGGCGATGGGGTGCTGCCGTCGGAGCCAGTCGCTACGTGCCGGGACTTGCGAGGTTCTGCCCAGACGGGCTTCTGTACAAAGTCAATTGAATAAGGGTGTGATGCGACAGCGACACACCTCGTTCTCCAGCACTTGAGCTAGCTGCTCAGGTGACATTCCTGCAAGCTCGTCGTCGTCTTCATCCACATCCTCTATCTCGTCCTCGACGTTGAGCACTCCGCGATCGATGCCCGCAGGCTCTTCGTCATCCAGGTCGCCAATGTCTTCGTCATCCTTCCAGGCCGCGTCATCATCGATCTCGCCTGCGACAGCGTGCAGTGCCTTCAAATTGCCCCCTGGGAGGGAATTGCGGTTGCGGCTCGCTCCTTTGGGATCCTGAGAGGCCGCGAGCACTGGCAATCAAGTCAGTACATGACGCGTAGGTGGGAGGTAAGACACTCGCCTGATCGCACGGACGGGAGAGGTTCGCTGTCCGAGTCTTCGACACCTGAGCGCGAAAGACCATGTGCCCGGGCCGTTGACGTTGAGTGATTCCTGCGTACAAGGTAAGTGCACATGCATTCGTGGCTAGCGTCCACGTACGAGCCGAATCCGCGCTGGGAAGCATTGGTCAGGGACGGCACAGAGTTTGCCACGTCAGCGTCATGGTCCGCAGCGTCGGATGGAGGTGAGTCTGCTCGCTGTCGAGCCTGCTTGCTTCTCGGTCGGTCCTTGAGCCATACTGAACATGGCATCATGGTGAGTCGTTTGCACATCGTGTTTGGGAAGGTCAGCTTACTTTGCATATCTAACGCCTTCTTCCGCGCCTTCCGGGGGGCTGAAGATAGGGAATAGGATCAGTATGTAGCGAGAAGACGATCTCACTTACGCATGTATCGCGTGACAGGTTCCTCGTCCGAGTGTTGATCTTCACGGCACTGCTCTGACTTTCGCTTGCCAGCGGTTATGTGTCGGTCTTGACTGGCAGGCGGCGGGGACGACGGCTCGCTTTGCACAACAATACGAGGCATGGTTGAGAGAACGAGAAGGGTGTGATTATGAGGCAATTAGTATTGGGCGAGTAGCGGCGAGCAATAGGGTAGGCGGGACTAGATGGTGGTGGGAGTAAAGTGAGAGAGAGCGGCTAAGTTCCGCGTGCGAAATGAGGCTGCGCAAGCGTGGGCGCGGGCGCGACCTCAGCTGCAGACAACCATCGTCCCGTCGCTCGTTGCTCAACAGGTGAGGTCACTGTGCAGCCCGTACTTGTCTAGGTCACTCACTATTGTTTTGTAGGTATGGTCCATTGCGAGGGCTGCGGCCGGGAATTCACGCTCGGAGGTTATGACCGCCACCTCAAGCTGACGACGAATCAAGCCTGCGCGGAGCTCTACGAAGTGATCCACGGCTATCTACCTATGGGTATGACGGGTCCTAAGCAGTATTGAGTGTACTTACCTTTTGTCTTTGTAGATGACTCATCCGATGACGAAGAGCCTGGTCCGGTGTTTGGCAGCGACGCTGAAGATGTGCCTATGCCATTCGACCCCGAGCACGAGCCTGAGCATGACGATGCAGAGGATCCGATGCCCTTTGCTGGGGATTTCTTCGGAGACGACTACGTGGAGGCTGATTTCGATTGGATGGGAGACCAGCAGGATGCCGCAGAAATATGGGATGCTGACGGTACGAGTTTGCGTTGTTCTCGCATTGATCATTGGCTTATTCTGACAAATGAAAAACCATCAGATGAAAGCTCAGACGAAGAAGAAGCAGACGATGAAGAGGATCAATGGGAGCCTGAGATTCCTGTGCACGCAGAGCTTCCGCCTGACGTGCTCGCGAATCCGCGTGTCCTCAACAATGAAGGGCACCACACAGTGGATGATGCATTCTCACCGGCGCAGCGCCGCGATATGGAGGAGGCACTACACCGCCCCGCGCGAACGGTGCCCTTTCCTATCGGCACCGCCGGTAAGCCCCTACCGAACCGCGAAGTTGGGGTTGCCGGGTATAAGCGGTTCTCGCGCCTGTTCCGTCGCCGCAATCCTTGGGCCCCGTTTCAGAGCCGTATTGACTGGGCTGTGGCCCGTTGGGCAAAGCTTCGGGGGCCTGGCTCCAATGCTTTTACGGAGCTGTTGAAGATAGAAGGCGTAAGTCGTAGCTGTGCAGGATATATGCCATGGTCTCATATTTTGCAGGTACCTGAGGCTCTTGGGTTGTCGTATCGAAACTCGACTGAGCTGAACAAGCTCATTGATGAGCACATCCCCGGCCATCCACGTTTCAGACGCCGTGAAATCGTGGTGGGTGGGGAGGCCTTCGAGGTCTACTTCCGTGACGTCATTGAGTGTATCCGAGCGCTGTATGGCGACACGGAATTCGCTCGCTACCTCGTCTTCGTCCCGGAGCAACACTACGTCGATGATCAATTGACCATCCGCCTCTATCATGATATGCACACCGGGGATTGGTGGTGGGACACCCAAGTTCGATATTATCTCATTGTGACCCCATGTACGTACTGATAAGGAGTTGTGTAGGAGGCCATCGAGAAGAAGTGCCCTCATGCGACAATCATTCCTATCATCTTGTCCTCTGACAAGACACAGGTCACGCTCTTCCGCAACAAGACAGCGTACCCGCTATACATGACGATCGGGAATATTCCGAAGCACATACGGCGTATGCCATCGCAGCGTGCGTGGGTCCTGCTTGCTTATCTCCCTGCCTCCCGCATGTCCCATATCACCAACAAGGCTGCCCGTCGACGGGTAGTTGCCAATGTCTACCATGCCTGCCTCCGTCGGATCCTCAGTCCTCTGAAGGATGCTGGGTTGGATGGTACTGAGATGAGCAGTGCAGATGGTGTGGTTCGACGCACACATCCATTGGTTGCTGCTCTCTCTATGGACTATCCAGAACAAACACTCAGTACTGGCCAGAAGGCTGGGGAGTGTCCTACCTGTGAGGTCCCAGCAGATAAGCTTGGTGATGGCTCTGAGTTTCAGTGGCCTATCCACAATATTGAGCGTATCAACAAAGCTCTAGACCTTGCAGATGGGCCACCAACAGAGTTCAGACGGGCATGTAGTGAGGCTGGGATTAAGCCCATCTACAAGCCATGGTGGCAGGGCTTTCCATACTGCAATATCTTCCTTGCCATCACTCCTGATATCCTTCATCAACTCCTCCAAGGGCTGATCATGCACATCATTGCATGGGTGATCCTTGCTTATGGTGCAGCAGAGATTGATGCTCGCTGTCGCTGCATGCCTCCTAACCATGGTGCTCGCTTCTTTGCCAATGGTATCACCACTCTCTCACATCTCACTGGCCGCGAGCGGCAGGACATTTGCCGTATCCTCCTTGGCCTTATCATTGATCTACCTCTCCCTAACGGTGCTTCACCTGATCGGCTAGTCCTGGCTGTCAGGGCTGTCCTTGACTTCCTGTATCTCGCGGAATATCCTGCTCATACTTCCAAAACTCTGGCTCTCATGGATGATGCCCTCAGGCATTTTCACACCAACAAGAGCATCTTCATTGAGCTGGGTATCCGCTCCAACTTCAATATTCCAAAGCTTCACTGGATTACCAAGCATTGGCGCTCAGCTATTGAGCGTGTTGGGACTTCTGACAACTATGATACCCAGTACACTGAGCGCCTCCACATTGACTTTACCAAGGATGCATACCGTGCCACAAACCACAAGGATGAGTTCCGCCAGATGACCTGCTGGCTGGAGCGCAAGGAGAAGGTCATGCAGCATGAGCGCTTCATTGCATGGCGCCTTTCTGGTGCTCCCACGCTTCCTCATCCCCACCCAGCACTACAACCACCTCCCCAGACCACCACCCATCTCTCCATGACCAAGCACCCATCTGTTGCCTCTGTCAGCTTTGGTGACCTTGTCACAGAGTATGGTGCCACCCACTTCCGTGCTGCAATGGCCCGCTACATTGCTCGGATCAGGCACCCAGAGATTCAAAGTCGTCAGCAGCTGGAGGTAGAGGCCAGAAACATCTTCCTCCCTTTCTGATCTGTCGGTGTTCACCACAAGGCGCATTTCAAGACTGCTGATGCTGACCACTTCCACCCCATGGCCACTTCTTGGGATGTTGCTCATGCACGACCAGCGTGGAGCAACAAGCATGGCATTCAAATGCCTGCAAGATTTGACACAGTGATTGTCAACATGGGAGATGGCAGTTATATAGGAGTACCAGGTGAGCTTATGCAGTTGTTCAGTGTACTCATATTGAGCTTCCTCTCAAGGTTACTGTGTTGCTCAAGTGCGGGTTATGTTTGTTCTCCCACAGACAGCATACAATGCACTCTTCCCACAGGCACCTTTCCCTCCTAGGCATCTGGCATATGTTGAGTGGTTCACTGACTTTGCCAATGCTCCCAACTCTATTCATGGCTTGTACAAAGTCAAACGTGAGCTCCAGGATGGTGTACGCCTTGGCAGCATTATTCCTGTAAACACAATTAGGCGAACAGTACAGCTGTTCCCTGCATTTGGGCCTGTTGCACCCCGGGATTGGACCCCAAGCAATGTTCTAGAACTATCCCCTACTTTTCATGTTGATAGGTACCTAGACCGCCACAGTTTTGTCACTGTTCAGTAGTTCAATATTGCTTCTGTGTATGTTGTGAATGTAATATTATTCAGGAAATTCCTCCACTCAGAATAATGCCTTCACACATAATATATAATTAGGGTGCATGAGCAACCCATTATGTTGATGATGGGAGAGTAGGCAAAACTACATACCATTATCCAGTGTATATATGATATGCACTATGATAGCCAAACTTAGGGAATTCAGGTTTTCCTGACGGCCCGTGAGTCGTGCAGCAAATGTCGCCGCCACCAACCCTGACGTACTGCTGGGCAGATGATTCTCTCTTCAGCTATTGGCTACGTGCCACAAAATCCCTGAATAATGAACGCGTCATTCCGAGAGAATATTGTGTTTGGGCGGGAAGGCAACGAAGAAAGGCACTTTCTTATTTCTGCTTCTCATCCTGATATATTGCGTCGCTGACGAGAAGTTCTAGGTTCCGCTCGATGGTGAAGGCATGTGCTCTCGAAGGTGATTTGGAGATGTTGCCGTACGGCGAGAAGACCGAGATTGGAGAGAAGGGTATCAACCTCAGTATCAAGTTGACCATTCAGTCTATGTATCTTGTTGTCTGCTCACACGTATATTCCCATCAGTAGGTCAGAAGGTATGGACGAATCAGAGTACCATGAGGCATCTTGTATAACATGTTCGTTAGGCTCGCGTGTCTCTCGCTCGCGCTGCGTACTCGGGTTCCGACATCATCCTCATGGATGACTCACTGAGTGCTGTCGACGCGCACACGGGAAAGCAGATCTTGATTAGCTTCTTCTTGGATGGACCGCTCGCGAGAAAGACCCGTATCCTCATCACCCACGCCTTGCACATCTTGGGTAAACCTGACATCATCTATGTCATGAAGGACGGCGCCATTGTTGAGAAGGGTACCTATGAGGTGAGGCCTGGAGGTCTTTCAGATCATAGCAGTATCCGGGATGCTGATCACATCGCTTGCCCATTTAGGAATTGTTGCGAGACAATCCCACTTTCTCTCATATGATCGAGGAGTTCGGAAACGTCCAGCAGAAGGAAGAGAAGGCTGAGGAAACCGTGGTCAAACAGATCGACGAACTCGTGGCCCTTGGTGGACACAGGGACTCGAGCGACGAAGACCGGCCTGGACTCGTGCAGCAAGAAGAGCGACTTACCGGAGCTGTGTCGTGGAAGACATATGGCCTCTACTTCCACTACGCTGGTCGACTCTCATGGGCACCGCTCATCCTAATTTTGACTGGCCTCATGCAGGGCACTCCAGGTACGCGCAACTGGTTATTGATTGAGAGGACGATGTGTGCTCACGAGTGCGCATGCAGTTCAAGTTGCGAACAACCTCTTCCTCGGTTTCTGGACCGCCGAAAGTGTCAAAGGGTTTACCCGGGCTGATTACATGGGTACATATGTTGCTCTCGGAGTCGGCACTGCTATCTTCTAATTTGGCCTCAGTTATTCCTTGACGTGAGCATTAGCCGGCTGCTCAAAGGATATATATATGACTGACTTGGCGGATGAACATCGTCTCGAGTTTAGCAGCGTCGCTCATCATGTTCCAGAAACCTTTAACGCATGTGATGCACTCGTCTGTGTTATTTTTTGACACCACACTAATAGGTACAGTTCATGGCTCATGACTTTCGACTGTTTGACCATTTGATAGGTCGTATCACTTCACGTCTCTCAAGGAATCAGGATACCATCGGACGCAAAACTGTCCGGGAATCTGTCCATCGTACGTATATCGTCCCGTGACATCCGCGTAGTATCGAAGCTCACGGATATGCTTGCTCGTAAGTTGTTGCAGACCGCGAGGTAGTGCCATACGCATTAGCACAGGCACCTCAATATGACTGATTTGGCCATGACAGTTCGGTCGTCGGCACGGTCTTCTTGGTCTTCTACACATTCCCATACCTCGGTGGCATTCTGTTCGCTTCCTTGTCCATCATCTAATCGCTCTCTGCGGTGTACTACCGCCGGACTTCGGTGGAGACAAAGCGCTTTGGAATCTATTCTGCGTTCACAGCTGTACGCCGCCTACACCAGTTCGTCAGGCAGCGGTTGCACCTTACAGGATATCTCTCACAAATCTGTGCAGAGTCTCTTTCTGGTATCAGTACAATTCGAGCCTATCGCGAAGAGGTATGACATGTTATGGCGAGTCCGTCATGAAGTTCGTATGATCAAACCTGTACTACAGGGCCGATTCATGGCGAAGACGTCTCGATGTAGGAAATCGGGCCTACTACATAAGCATAACCATCCAACAGTGGCTGAGCATACGGCTGGATCTCCTCGGCAAGGCCCTGGTCCTTGGAATTGGGCTATTCGCGTCTGGTCCCAGCAAGACGGTCGACCCAAGCAAAGTTGGTGTGGTGTCAAGTTGACGTACTCTTAGCAGTGTGTGTCCTTCCGTACAGTATGTGACTAGATGATCCGTGACTCACATCGTCTCGCAGCCACGCAGGTCTTCTGTGCGTACTACACGCGAGCTAGCGGTCAGCTTGCAGCCTGACAAAACTGACCTCCCTCCGCACAGCCCAGGTGGTGCAGTTCTTCGCGACGAACGAGCAGAACTTCAACGCTGTAGAGCGTATGCTGTACTACACGGAGCTGCCGTGTGAGGGTGACTATACGAAGGAAGACGACCCACCTGCTTCCTGGCCGGGGGAAAGAAAGGTCGAATTCAACATTTTGGAACTGAGGTACCGAGCAGTTCTTCCACTCGTCCTCAAGCAAGTCAGCTTCTCCGTGCGTTCAGGAGAGAAGGCGCGTCTCTCGTCCTAGAAACCTTCTTAGATACTGAAACTTAGGTTTGCATACAGATCGGCATTGTTGGTCATACAGGTGCTGGGAAGAGTTCGCTCATGCAAGCGCTGTTCCGGTGCGTGCTATATTTCACTTTAAATCCAAAAGATCATTGGCATGCCGTATAGTACGGCGAATATATCTGGTGGGTTCATCGAGGCCGACGGTATCGATGCCCGCAATGTCGGTCTGAAGACGCTTCGGAGTCGTCTGGCACTGGTCCCGCAAGACGATGTGCTGTTCAAAGGAATGCTGCGGCACAACATATAGATTAGTCTTTCTCGTATGTCCGGTCGGTCGTGCGCGTGACTGACCACGACTGCTTGCAGCGACCCCGAAGGCACTCGTACAGATGCGGAGCTGATCTCTGCGCTCCAGCGGACCTATTTCTGGCCAAAGGATGGAGAGCACGGCACTGCAGCTGAGGCTTAGTTCTGCCACGTCAGTGACGAAGGCGGTAACTATTCCACCAGCGAGAAGCAAATGCTCGCTCTTTGTCGGGCACTGGCCACGAACAGTCGCATCATCGTCGCCGTCAGTATGTACTCATCTCTAGCGGGTACGCAGAAGGCATATGGGACTGACGGCGGAACTTGATGCAGGACGAAGCGACGAGCAACATCGACCTTGCTATGGACGCTAAGCTGCAGCAGACTATCCGTACGGAATTCGCATACGCCACGCTCTTATGCATTGCACATCGCTTGCACACTATCGGCGAGCGTGGGTCCCGTCGTATAGTAGTAGATCCTGCCTCTGACCATAGGATCGCAGTTTACTACGACCGTGTGCTATTGATGGACGCCGGCCGCGTCGCCGAGTTCGATACGCCGCTGAACTTGTTCGACAAGGAGGACTCGATATTCCGCTCGCTGTGCAACCAAGCAGGGCTGTCCTCCTGCGCATCCGGTAGAATGTGCAGGGAGCGGCGTCCCCTGCTCCGGACGTGTCTGGACACGCATGATTCAGACCTCGTACGTAGATCTCTCGCCACCCCAAAGGTGCTCCGAGGTCTCGTGCGATACTACCATTGCGCTATACGCGGTTCTACTCATTTTCCCCAGCGGTCGCTTCTTGAAGGTACTTTGCTAATTTGTTCCCTAATCACGTCGGACGAATTCTTGCCTTCGCATTGCTAATCCAGCGCATGATACCATCACACGTATATGAATACCAAGACGAGTAGAGCTCATAGGACACTTAGTTGTTGGTTGCTTGATACGTTTTCTGTGGGTCCTAGATCTTCGCAGTTGTGTGAGGGGTCTGCTGTGTGTACTGCCGCAATGAACTGCAGGTACGTCTTTCGCATCGAACGTTGACACGCAGAATATGTAGAGACAGCCAGTCATACTGATCAACTCCGGGCAGCAAGCTCGAGCTGCCCATCCTTATCTAAGCCCATGCGACCTCGCCAGAACACAGGACACAGTGGTGGAGCAGGCTGCTTGGTTGAACTAGAGTGCTGTTTGGTCGAGAGCTCAGTTTGCCTCTCGAGTATCTCGTCTAAGATCTGGGGGACATCGTATGGCTGGACCGTGCCCAACCTGCCCAACAAGTCAAATCGAGGCGCACGAAGCGGATGCAGCATGGACTCACCAGTCGCCAAACGGATACACGAGCACATTTGCTGCATACCTGACGCAGAAAGTTGGTTCAAGAGACATGCAGGTATATATGGGGCGACTCACTTGTGTCCGCCGACATGAGCGACCTCTCCAAGCGAGACACGGTCCCACAAGTTGCGCTTCGAGATCTCCCCGTGCAGTGCTTTCGCGACGTCGCCGCCGGTGTCCCCGCATCTGCAATCGCGCGAGCCGTGGGTGCATACGAATAGGTGCAGCTTTGCCTCCACCTCAGAGTTCTCGTCTATCCGCTCCTCTGTCTGCGCGTGCTCGCGTAGTTGTCCCGCGATATCCGCAAGGTTGGTGAGTGAGACCTCTGGAATGTACAGCGGGGCACGGTCGACCGAAAAAGCGGTGGCATAGTAGTGCTCCTCCCCGCCGTCTTCGCCGACCCCGGAGTATTTGGGATGCGCGGGGTGCGTGGATGACCAGGAGAAGTTAACGATGCCGCCCCAGCTACGCGCCTCGAGTGTGAGCTGCCTCCATAGCGGTGATTTCGACTTCGGCGGATACTGTGAAGGAGGCTGGTGGGTGTGTAGAAAGATGTAGCTGTCGTGGTGAGGCGCAGTGCCTGCAAGGTGCGATGCTCGAGTTTTCGTGCTGACAGACCGCACACCTACGCGCGCGGCGACGCGGCCCGCTGGTCGTGCTATGCGAGACTTTGCGAGGATGCGGCTCAAGGACATCCTCCAGCTGGACGTTGGCTAACGGTAGCGAAGAGGGTGGTGAGTTTGATTCGGGAGGGAGCTCAGCATAATGGCGGCAGTTTGAGAGGGCTTACTCGTCGCTCCGGCTGCGGCAACGGCCCCTCTCACGTCACTGCAGCCGCGTCGCAGTCTGAGTGAAGTCGAGGCAAATGCTGAAGCGTCCACAAATAAACAACATGGGTGACTTTGGAAAGGCAGGAATTTGGGTGGGTCATGATGCATAATTCATGAAGAGCAGCAGGGTATAGAATACGTCCATCAGGAACCACACGTTCTCTGAACTAGCCCCCGGGATGCCCGAGCCCATGGCACGTACTAAGGCACAACACAAACAGATGAGCCCACGAAATAAAAGGCATGTTGCTGCGCAGGGTTAATGTAGGGATATACAGAGTGGTCAAATATGCAACCATAGACAGCTGGGGAGCCCGTGTTCGACGTCCAACACAAAGATGTCCCTTGACACTAAACACTAGACTGGGGATATCCGCGCTGATAGTGATCATTAGACAGGTAACAACGTCTCGTGTGTTGCTAAATGGTGCGTGTCAATACGTGAGCCCAGATGGCAGAGAGTATGACCGCACTCACAACTCTGATGCGATCTAACTCGTTGACTCTAATTCCTTCGACTCCTTTGATTCCTTCGACTCCTTCGATTCCCTTGAGTCTCTCGAATTGAGCGAAGCGGAAGACAACCTTCGGCTGAGGAATGCCTTGATCTGCACTGAGGGGGATGTAGGCGTCGCCGGCGAAGGGCTCCCAGTGCGCAAGGCGTCGATCTTGTCCAGTGACAGTGGTTCTGCAGCCGTGTCTGCCGTAACGGTCGACGACGACGATCGCGAGCGGCGTATATAGGGCCGTGGCGGCGGTTTCTCCACCTGCGGCGACGCGGGCAGCGGAAGCATGTCTGGTGCGATCTCAGCGCCGAAGTCGTCGAGGTGGACCGCACGCGGGGGTGGACGCTCGACCATCGCGTCCAGCAGCTGTAGCCACTCACGATGATCAGCTGTCCGTTCACAACACGCTAGGCATCGACGCTGACCTCTCTGCGTAGTTCTTCGCTATCGTAGTCGCCCTCCATTTCCTCCGGACCGAGCAGCACAGTGCCCTTCCGGAACACCTCGCCTTCCTCTTCCACCCAGCTCCGCGACCTAGAGGACGTTTTATTCAGCTCCTGAGAGTCTGTCAGGCAGCAAGTCAACTCACATATCTGTCGTAGGCGACATCACGCCATCCTGGTCGGTGACTATCAGCTCGTCTCCGAGGTGTGCATCCTCGTCATCCGAATCGCCAAGATGGAACGAAGCCGGCGTGAGCACCTTCTCAGGTTCAACCGGCTCCGGCTCCGCACGACCCTTGCCCTTGTCTATTCTAGGTGTGAGCGGTTCGTCGTCGCTCTCGTCAGAACCATGGACGGCATGGCCGTTGCCCAGCGTTCCCTCTGCCGCAGACCCATTCGCTTTGCCATTCTCAACGTGCAAGCCAAGGCCGTGCAACGACGCATCACGCTTTGGGGGTGCGCATCGGCCGAGCAACGTCGTCAAACCATCGTTCAGCGCGAGAAGCTCCTGCAGGCGCCCCGGCTCCGTCATCGTCTCGATGACGGTCATGAGCGAGATCTGCGCCTCCTTCACGTTCGCAGCGACCTCCTTCAGTTCTTCTTGCACTGCCGCTGATGGTACCACCGAAGATGATGATGGGGAGCGCGCGAGGACATCTTCGAGCTGTTGCTTCTGCGCACGCGCCCGGGCGACGATGCTGGCTGCGGTCTGTTGTGCCGCGGAAGGGACGTCAGTCGGGGGTGTGGATGCCACGGGAGAGGCGTCAGAAACAGCTGTAACCTTTTTCTGGTCGTCCTGCCGGAAGGTCCGCGCGAGCTCGCTCTCCTCGATCATGTTCCACACGCCCTTGCCCTGCCCGCGCCCGCTCGCGCCGTCGGGGCTCGACGGGTTCGCCGCGCGCTCGGCCTCCTCCGTGTTGCGGATGCAGGTGTTGAGGATGTCGCGGCACATTCTGCAGCGCCGATGTGAGCGAGAAACGCGAGGGAAAATACGCGAGACGTACCGGGCCATCTCTTCGTCCGTCGGAGGGATGTTAAGATCGAGACAGCGCATCGTGTGGTTGGCTTTCAGCCCCGAGCTGAGAGCCATAACGCCTGCGATGTCGAGGTTGTTCAGAGTCAGGTCCAGGTGGAGGAGAGACTTCGACTCCGGGAGGAACTCGGCTAGGGCGATCGCACCAGCGGGCGTCATACCCGTAGACGAGAGGAACAGCCGCTTCAGTGCATCGTTCAAAGTGAAGGCTGTCCGCAGTGATTGGATCTGATCGACGATCCGGTCAGTGGAGGTGATATGGAATAGGGATTTACACGTACACCCTCAAGACCAGGACCACAGCAAGGGTTCTTCGACAGGTCGAGCGTCTCCAGACATGAGTTATATTTCTGGCCGACATCAGAAATGCCTGACAGACACGTCATTGTATAACATACCAGCGCCTCAGCTACCGCTATTAGCCCTTGGACATCTAGCTTGTTCTCACTGAGGTTGAGCACCTTCAGCGTCCGGTTACGCTTCAGCACCTGTGAGATGTAAGTGATCCCAGTCTATTGTGCCAGTCTACGTCAGCGCTGTCTCAAGTAACCCGGAAGCCACTGAGAGCTCACCCGAATGTCATTGCCCTTCAAATCCAATGTCCGTAGTGCACCCAACCGGGGCAGGTTATCCAAAGCACGAACTTTGTCCAACAGCGCCGCACTCGGCCCGTGGTCATACCTTTGGGCGCCATGCGAATGGGCAGACGGTGGAGGGTGTCCATGCGTGGGAGGCGGCACTGGATGCCTCGCCGTGATTCCTCCCTGCGCAGACGAGGTAATGATCGGTACCGGATGACCCGTCGGTGACAGGGGATTGGTATTTGCCACCGCCGCTGTGCTGTTGCCTGCCGCGGCTCGCCGGGCTCGCGGGATGTACGGCGTGTAGGTGGTATGAGGCACGGTGTTTGGATGTCGCGGTGGCGGCGGGAGAGGGCCCGTCCGTGGCGGTGGGGGCACTGGTACGTTGTCAGTGCGCGGGAGGGAGAAGGAAGGCAGTTGTGGTGTCGGAGGAGGGGTGGATTCGGGGCTGATCATCGTGGGGGATATCGGTGAGCTGGGCCCAGCATTGGGGAAGCGATCGGGGTAGTCTTTGATCATGAGTGCGATCGCAACCGCACCTGTGGCGCTGATACGGTTGAGTCGTAGAGAGATATTGCGCATTGAGGACTTGCGAACCACATTCGCTGTACGAGCATAAAGATTTGTTGGTACAAGGAGTGGATACAGTCACTAACCTAGGGCGTCCAGGGCAGTAGGTTTGAGCGCGCAGTCGTCTAATCGCAGGGAGACGAGGCCGATCGCGGGTGCTTCAGGTAACGCGCTCGAGATGTATTCAATTGACCTCTTATCTAGCGTGTTCTGCGAGACATCGAGAAATTGCAGACTTTTCGTCTGCTCGGATTACCGCCTGTACCACACAGCTTGAAATGTAGACATACCTTGGACAAGTAAGCGCCGATTAGACGGAAAGCGGGGGCCTTCAGTCGCCGATTAGACGCAACCGAGAGGAACGTAAGGCTATCTGGTATGAGCAACGAATGGAGTATCGGCTTAAGTATCTGGACATGCAAAGTCAGTCGCTCATCAGCCATAGGTAGATACTGCGGTCGCGTACGTGCTCGTCCAAGTCGCACTCCTTGAATACCAACTTCCGTAAGCCCCATTCGATGGTGAAGACATCGGACAACACAGAGGCAATGCCGACAGATAGCTGAATACCAGACAAATCCACGGTCCGAGGTCTTGTGCCCACAGCGCGCTGTTAATATCAGGGGTCAGCGGAGCGTTACGGCGGCAGCGATAATTGAAGGGATGACATGGAAATGTAGGTGAAGCTCATCCACCGGTGGTGGTCAATGATCCCTTGCAACTTTGCGTATGACTTAGAGAACCACATAGTAATCCTATACCTGCCGATGAGAGTGCACATGGAGAAAGACCAAGGCCCATCACCCCTAGACAGAGTCAGAACCGTAGAAGTGGCCTTCGGGCGGATGGGGAACGATATCACCCATAGCTCAGCACGCGCATGGATTTACGCGGTCGTGATCGTTGCTATAAATCTGCGAGAAGTGTGCGCTGCATCCCCAACAGCACGGGGAACGGGAGCGGACAGACTACCCGTTGCACAGACCAGGAGCATAGTGATGTCCCAATGAATCGGTTGCCCACGACTGGTCCGTTATAAGATAGCAGAGTGTCCGAGACCACGCAACAAATCCAAGCGCAAGCTCACCTTGAAGGCTAATGACACGCCGGGATCCGGGACCTCTTCTCGGCCGACACAGCACTCCCTATAGAACGACTCCACCTGGTCTATGCTCCACCAACACTCGTCGCCGTCTGCACTTGATATACTTGTGCCTCCTCTCAATATCCGCCTCCGCCTCTCTAGCTCTCTCTCCTCGATCGACCTCTTCTCCTCCTTCATGCTCGGCGTGGATGGTGGGTTGGCCGCTGAGATGGGATACACCACCGTCATCTCAGGGAGGATGAAATGCGCTCTTTTGAGCGTCGACGCCTCATCTTGCGTTGTAGGAGCCTGCTGATTCGGCAGTAGTTTCGAGAGCCGGGCCAGGGAGAAGAACGACTGCTGTGGTGGAGGTGGTCGCTTCAGGATAGACTTTCCAGGGGTTGGTATGGTCACAGCAGACGACGAGGCCGATGAAGCAAGCATTCCTGCAGCATTGCGCGCTGTCCCAGCAGCTGAAGCAGGTATTTGAGTCGTCAGTCGACAACTTGCAGCGGTCGACTGCCGTTTCGAGGTCGCATAATGAGTTGCTGACGTAATCTGCTACCGAACGCCCTCTTATGTACGGCGCGCTGGGGCCCGGATTCTCCCCTCTACGTGCGGAGTTCTACATACTGCGCATAAAAATGATTCATCTCCTGCAGGCCAATCCTCCCAAATTTCCCATATTTGTGGCCATGCAGTCGTACTACAGGCATGGTGTCCGTCAAGCCAGTCATGGTACTTAAGCTCCGGTGAGCCATCGTACAATCAGGACATACTTAGTGTCTATCACCCGCACTCACCGGCTTCAAAGACAGCGCCAATCACTCCTTCCACTGCCAAATCGTCTCGAAACGAGTTTCATAGGTTTGATCTCCACATGGCCGTGCGCCCCAAGCACATAAATCAAGTACCGTGACCTGTACATATGGGCCATGTTGCCCTACTGGTACGCGTACTAGAATTTCATGTCTAGGAAAGCAAGCACCTCCTTGTTGAAGTCATCTCTCTCCTCCCACATTGGCGTATGGCTGGAAGATTCGAAGGTACGCCATTTGACCTTCTGTATCTTCTCAAAGAACGGCCTCACAACGAAGTCCTGCGCTATGTCCTTCCTCCCGTTGATGACGAGGGCGGGCACGGCTACAAGGTGCAACCTGTCGATAATAGACCAAGACGACAGCTCGCCATTTGGCGCGAACCTGGAGGGAATGTCAACGGCGTAATGGACACACAGCTCAAAGCACGTACATCGATGCCGGCACGACCATGTGAGCATCGTCTGCAAAAACACCGTCAAGTGTCCTAGTGAACTCTTCCGGCTGTGGCCTCAGCAGACAACCATGTTTGGCATGCAGCTCCTTCAACGCCGGCAGCAGCTTCTCCTTGTCCGCATACCCAGCAGCGACGCCCTCCATCACCCACGGCGGGAGCCCCTGCAGCAGCTGTATATTCGACTGCACCCACAGCGCGTACGATGCCAGGGAGTCCGTCAAGACCAAGCCTCGCAGGCCTCCCGGCTGCCGCCGCACGGCGAACTCGGCCGCGAGGATCCCGCCCCAGGAGTGGCCGAGCAGGTAGAACGCGTCCGTCACGCCGAGGTACCCGAGCAGGTTGACGAGCTCGTCGATGAATAGCTCGATGGTCCAGAAGTCACCCGACTTCTGCGGCAAGAGCGTCGAGCGGCCGCCGCCGATCTGATCGTAGAGGATGACAGGCACGGATGCAGTAGATGCGAGGTCGACGAGGGGTAGAAGGTAGTCGTGTGCAAGCCCTGGGCCGCCGTGCAGGCAGATAAGTGGAGGGCGAACGCTGTTCTTCAGGTCGCCGAAGACCGTGTACCAGGTCTGATACGTCTCTCCCTTGTGAGGGAAGACAGCTGTGCCTTCGACTGAAGGTACGGTAGGCGTCGATGTCATGCTGTTGTGTATGTGTCTGTCTGGGTTTGGCGTCAGACGTTGCGCATTGGTTTTGAAGTTCGCAGTGCTCACCTTTCCGGAAAGCCCGCCGGGCGCTGCTATGAGTTTGCAAGGGATCGCTTTCGGTGCGGTTGCGGGATAGACGGGTTACCTGTGACTTGCAGCCTATGACCGTCGGTTTATGTATCGTAGCCTGTAGGGCCCTACGCACATGGCTGCTCTCCCCCAGTCATCGCCCCGTCCTGCATGTCTCATCGCCGCTGAGGCCGGCCATCTGTGCGAGTGCGAAGCATCCAAAGCCCGCAGGGATGATTGCTTACCCTTGCTATGGTGAGTTTGTCATCATAGGACTTGGCTGCGGTGCATGTGACGAAAGGGCGCACAAACGCATCATGGAACAGCCTCCTGAGACTTCCTCGCCTACTAACGGCATAGCTTTATCAGTAATGTCATCTGTGGTCTGCATACCTGTGATACTGACTAGTACTAACCCCTCCTAGTACTCTATAGTGGCGTCGATTTCGACCAGAGCCGTCGTGAAACGGCGTGGACAGCGAGCGAAACAAACCCACTCTGGCCAGGCAGACCCATCAACAATATTGAGCCTCACTGGCATAGTCACCCGTCAAAGCATTTGACAGTGCCGAGAGTACAATCACATATTAAGGACGTCTCACCAAACTGGATGTCAATGGGCATCCGACGGTTGTAGCTGAGCCGAGATATCAGAACAGTAGCGGGGAGTTGTAGACGTGACACTGACTTAGCTTACCTTTGTAGTAAAGTTCCTTATCCTTCGATACTTTATGCCTGCCGAGTCACCTACCTGATGTATGCCCAAACTAGTTCCATCACCAATTGCTGCCAGTGCATCCACGAAAAGCAATACCACAGCCGAAAGGAGGAGAGTTTAATGTGCAATAAATATTCGGAGTCTAGAATGCAGCGAGAGCCCAATGAGGATAGGATGTGCAAAGCAAGTGTCCATGACTAGCTACTTATTATTACAGTATGCGCTTATGTCTACCGGCGACCACACGAAAAAGCGAAGGGACGAAAGAGATCAGACTGAGCCCTCCGTGACCTGACGGATAATTTTCAGCGATTGCTCCGACCTCGGGCGGAGATCACACTTGAATGGCGAAGGTGTCCTGTGGCCAAAAGCTTCAATGACATGCTCCACACACCATCCACGGACACACGCCGCTCACCTGAAGACAGAATTGTCGAAGGAAATCTTGGGCTCGATGACATCTCCGTTGTCATCAATAGCCTTCGAGATATCGAGGGTCGCGACCATGCACGCCATAACAATCCAGAGCGACTGTTCGATGAGGTGGAGGCCCGGGCACCGCCTCCGGCCAAACCCAAACACGTAGTTACGCGGGTCACGTCGCTTGGCGGTCAGCTCGTCTGCGGGTACGAGGAAGCGCTCGGGGTGGAACGCCTCGGGGTCAGGGTACAACTCAGGGTTGCGCACCATGTTCCTATAAGCAAGAGGGTCCCTCGTCACATATCGTTCCCACACATAGAGGCCGCTGTGAAGACTCACCACACGTTGCCGAACACGAGCGTCCCCTTGGGGATGTGGTACCCGTTGTAGGTATCGTCCTCCATCAAACGGTGCGGAAGCGCGAGAGGGACAGGCACGCCCCACCGGAGCGTCTCGCTCATGACGCTCTCGAGGTACGGCAGCGAAGCGCGGTCGCTGAAGGTCGGGAGACGTCCGGACCCGACGACGGTGTCTATCTCCTCCTGGACCCTGGCGAGAACCTCGGGATGGAGTATCATGGCGAGGATGAAGTGCGAGACCACTGTCATCGTCTACACATAGAAAAGTCAGAAATAGATCTGGGCCGTTGAATGCGGATCGCTTACGGTGTCGATGCTAGCTGAGTACATCGAGTTTGCTGTCCATCGAATGTCGAAGTCGCGCTGGGGGTCAATCTGCTCGGCCTCTTTCTTCTCCTCACGAGAGCGCTCCTGCAGCTCCTCGAGCAACGTCGTGCAGAAGCACGGAAGGGCAGTCCCATCGCGCTACGTAGCATACCGATCAGCCCGCGGGCGTTTGTCAAGCGCAAGCAATACTTCTCACCATCCGTTCCTTAACGTAGGCGTACGGTTTCTCGACGAATTCTTCCATCTTGGACTTCCATACGGCCGCTTTGCGCTTGAAGCCTGCGCCGGGCGCCCAGTCCGGCAGACTTTGCACTGAAACATTGGCGTGTCAGCACAACATTCACTCGTCCCCAGCGAGATGAACTGACGGGCAGGGAAGATGTCGACGGGCCAAATACCACCTCCCGACGCTATATCGTTCGACAAGATGTTCACGCATTCGTCTGCGAGACGAAGCATCTCATCCTCGTTCGAGCGTACCTGGTAGCCGTAGATTGCTGACAGCGTCAAACCGCCAGCGTACCTGGCGTAACACCGTCCCGAGCACGTCAGCACTAGTAGATAAATGATACGTAAGGACACAACGCACCGTTTCAAGTTGTCGACGTAGTCGGCAGGGTTCTGGAGGAGACGCTTGAGGAGGTCATGGGCGTCCGATTCAAGCAAGGGGGAATACTGCTTCACGCTGTTCACGCCGAGGGCCATGTTCATGAGCCTGCGTTGGCGGCGCGATTTGTCGCCATAACGGGTAAATGCGACCTTTAGCGCACGCCGCACGTCAGATCGTCATCCCGCGTGTCACCCGGATCAGGGATAGTCGGACGAACGCACCATGTTCTCGCAGCCACATCTACGATTGGTCGTTTGAGAATGATAAGCTAACACGTCCTGCCTGAACGAGTGCGGAGATGGTACGCACAGATCACCGGCCATGACAAGTCCGGGCTTGTCAGAGTAGATTGCGCCTCGCTTCTCGAGCAATTCAACGGCACCCTCATAGTTGTTGAGGAAGAGCAGGCCTTGGCCGAACACGTGGAGGTAGGTCATGTCGCCTGTGTGAACGCCGTGTCAGTTAGATGAAGTCAAATTCAGTACGAGACAGATTGTTTCATCCTCCGTCTCACACTCCCTTCCATGCAGAGCAGCCTTGGCTGGCGCATTGAAGCGTGCCCAAGGGCCGACTTCACAACCCGTCATTCACGTAACGGACAGGAGCCCGAGCACTCCGTCCACACCTACTCCTGTCTGCGATCGCTACGCAGGGCACAGGGGACCGAACAAGATACTGGGCCTACTCACCATACTGGCGTGCCCAATCCTTGGTACGGAGCCAAAGTTCGCGAGAGGTGAGATTGGTGATGTTGCCGACGAGGGGGAGAGGTTTCGGGCCCGGGGGAAGCGGGAGTGAACGTCTTGGTTTGTTGAGGTGAGCCCAGACGAAGTAGATTGCTGTGAGGACGAAGGCGAAGGTAATGACACCCATGGTAAGATAGTTAAGTTACAGAAAGAAAGTGCGCCGGGATATAAGACGGGCAGTTGCAGAGTCGCGGTATATATAAGAGTGAGCGCCGATAGGGTTGGTGAGAGTCCGGAAGGTCGATCACGACGCGACAGGTCCGGACGCGCTTATCCCGAGTGGGTATGGGGCGAGAAGGATTGTGTGAGTTTGTTACGGTCTGGTGATGACGGATGCGGGGCGATAAATCAGAGCTTCCAGCAGGCGTCAACGCGGACGTGCATGAATGCTGGGAAATGCCGCAGGGAAGGGTGTCTGATAAGTTATAGGATGAGCGGCACGAAGGAACGGTGCTATATACTTGCCTCGGCGTCCAGGCCTCCGGAATTGGTTCGCGTTGTACGTCTTCGGCAACGGCGTGAGCAAAGATCTGAGCGCCACGTTTGCCTGGGCGAAACGCACGGTGATGGGCCGTAGCCAGGACATAAGCCAAAAAATTGGGTGCCGCGACCGCACCGACGCTGTCTGCGTTCCGGAGGCGAGGGTGCGGCGAGCGCCATGGTTACTCGCGCGGATCCTACTGCAGAGGAGCCGCAATACATCCAGCCATGCCACCGCGATCTGGGAGGGAACCTGCCAGGCCGTGCTAGAGGAAGATGCATTTGAATCGCGGGTGTATTTCTCTGACAGGGAAGTCGAGAACCTCGGCGGACTTCAAGAAGTCGACATCAGAACCGCGTCCACGAGTCCGTCCCCACGTTTAATCTGAAAGGGACTTCCACTTTGGGAAAGCCCCTTCCACACGCTCCGGACGGGCCAGGGGGCGATTCAGATTCGGATGAACAGAGCACACAAGAGGCGAACAACGCGGTCCAACGCCTGCGACGTAGCCAATTTGCGGCTGCAATGGTCGCTCGTCCACTGTACTTCACGTCACGTCGATCCTTGTCTCGCACCTTGAACTTGAGGCACTCCCACGAAAGGCGGTTTGTTGTGATCCGGCACCTCGCCACAAAGTGTTCCGCGATCATGCTCTCTCTGATCTGGAAGCAAGCGAGCCTCCGTCAGTGCGGAGATGACGGAGGCATCTTGACGGGCGGCCCTGCCAGTCTGGCTCAATGGTTTTGTGGAGCGAATTCCCGACGTCGGCGCGTTGAAGCCTAAATGCATTGCGCGTGTAGGTAGCGAGCGCGTATGTACACGATCTAGCTTGCGGCCGAGTTCCCGGCAATGCGGCTTAGAAATAAGTACAGTTAGTCTAGCACGGCTTCAAGCACAGCAAGTTATAGGTGCTTCTCTGAAATCTCCACGGAATCCTCGTCGGCCACGTCCTCCTTGAACCAACGCTCCTCTTCGCTGATCGGTACGTCGTTCCCACTCATCTGGCGTTTGCGCATCAGCCCGTTCTCATTGTACGTCCAGTCCTGACACCAAGCTCGAATTAGCTCGGACATTAACAGAATTGTGGGGTCGGTCCATATGGCATATGGCCTACGCACCTCGAGCCCATAGCACCGGTACCACTGCTTCGTTCCGTCCGGCTTGGGCGTGAAGAATTCGTAAAAGAACTGAACGGCGAGGTCACGAGGGAAGTCAGAGACTCATTCAAGGTGTAAGCTTACCTGCACTGCGATCTTGTTATCGGTGAAAGCGAAAAGCTCCTTCCTCAGTCGGTAGCCATTCTCGCGCTCCCACTTCTTCGTTAGGAACTGGATAACCTCTTCCCTACCCTTCATGAATTGGTCACGGTTACGCCAGGTCGTGTCCGGCTTCGCGGAGGCTCTGTGATGAGTCTCGCGATGAAGACGGACATAGTGCGTGGCTTACCGTGTACGCCAAACAGACTTTCTGAGGGTCACGGGTGTTCCAGAGCCGCTGCGCGATCTTCACCTTCTCGCGGGCCGTCTCCAGAGTGAACGGGGGCTTGATACCAGACATGTCGGCTTGGGTCACTCAACCATACTGCGCCGTGGGCTTTAAACCGATGAGGTGCTGATCAGTCATCTCCTGCAGATAGCCCGAGCGGTCACCGATTCGAAGAGGGGAAGAAAGGGTAGAGGTGCATCAGCAGGCGCCGCTCTGCAGTGGAGGAGCATGCGCTTCTTGGACAACACAATGGCTATATCGGGTCCCGGCGGCGAGGATCCGGGTACCATGGGTAGATCGCAAAAGCCAATGAGGCATATCGCCGTCAATCGTGTATTGAGAGTTGCGCCGATGCCGCAAACACCGAGCAGACGGCAATTGGACAAGGTCGCCAGGCCACGGGCGGGTACGGCAGGAGCTACCATACGCAGCAGAGGTAGTCTTCTCGACCATAGTCCGGGAACGCCGCAGGGTGGCGGTCAAGTAATGAGTATACCAGAACGAGTCAGTAGAAGCAGGTTACGGCGTACGTCCCGACGAGAGCATGGAGCAGAGGGGCGAGACCGTCATCGTCGCCGGACCCTGGTCGTCAGACCCTTCCCCCGCGGACATGGCGCCTTCCGTGTCGTAATATCATGGCATATATGCGGGTGTATGCTTGCCCTTTTGCGTGGACGGGCGCATACACGCCATGCATTTGCGTCCGCTGAGGACGGAAATTCCGGGAGACGCACGGAGACGATGCTGGGCCGTCCGTCGCAACCATCACAGAAGTCGGATCCACGAGAGCCAGGGATGGGATTTGGTAGTCGGTGTGAATTGTGAGTACATGCATCCCGTTGCTGCAGAGTGAAAGTTGGTTATGATTTCTTGATAGCGAGAAAACGAACAGTAGAGCAAGAGCAAAACGCAAGTCGCAAGTGATTGAAGGGAGATCCAAGTCTAAGACAGTGGCAACGAACCTCGGTCTTTGCCGCGGACGCGATCACGTGTGCTGCTCACCGCGGCAATAAAGGCCTCTACTGAACTTTAAGTTGTAATAGAATACAGTGTACCGCGGGTCCTTTACCCACGGGGGTTCCTTTACCCAAGCCCTCATATCTCGCCACCCGACACTCATCCCAGCCTCAAATTATATATACTGCATCCATGTGTCAATAGCTATGTCTGTGAATATTTGGAAGGCTCTCCGTGGCCTAGTTCGTGCGGGATGAAAGTGTATATAGGTGTAACCGCCCAAAATCTGGGTAATCTAAGATTGGTTTGAGCTCGTCGGCCATGGGCAGTGAACTAAAAATCCAAATGAAAATACAGGGGTGTGGATAACATACTAACAAGCATATCTCACCACCAAGGCTATCTGCTACATCTGACGGGGTGGTCTCTGGAAAACGTGAAAGCCAACTGTGACAGAGGAGTGACACTTATGCGCTGCACACCGCAAAACACGCTCATGTGACTTTGTTGACTGCGCGCTTGAACGCGTTAACGTCCTCACGATATCGTGGTCCCACGGCCTTGCAAAGCTGAAGACCACCTTGTATCCCCCCCACATCACGGATTCACGCAGGTGCTGCTCGCCGAGTCATTGCGAAGGTCGATGCTATCAAAGAAGCGCGGGAAGGGGAGGAAGAGGCAAAGAAGCAACGGGCTTCTGTCCGACAGACGAAGAAAGGCGAGAGCGTGTTGCTGAAGGAGACCTGGAACTGGAAGGAGATGTGCGAGTTGCATACGCAGGCGAGGCGAGGATGATGGGAGGAGGAGTGCGAGAGGCTCCAGGCTGAAGGGATGGCGAAGAAGTACTTGCCGAAGCCGCCTAAGAAGCCGCGAAAGCCGAAGACCATAGCTGAACTAGCTGAGATAAACATGTCTGCAGCACAAATGTTAGTAGTAGAGGCAGCCGAGGAAGAGGGAGAGGAGGAGGGAGAGGCGGAAGGGGTCAACGGCGGAAAGGACTGGTCTGGTAGCGAGAGTGACGGATAGACGCCGGTGCGATACTGGATATAGTATGTGTCACACTTCTGTCACGCTGGGTAAAGGACTCGATTTGCGTTACATCGTGTTACCGTCTCTTTCTCAACGCACAACAGACGAAGGACACGGTCTGTGTCTTCAGGACTCGTAATACAGTACCATGATGACATTCTCTGCATTGTTTGAATGAAAATTTGGGGGTCCCGTACACCGGGCAACATTTATTTAAATATGATAGATGTTGTGGGTAAAGGACCCGCGGTACACTGTAGGGCACTACCGCGGGTATAATGGTTCTATCGTATATTTTGAGTGGTTAGTAGTGTCTCTAGTTTTACTACGTAGATCTATGTGATCACCCTCAGCTCATGCACAGTCATCTACGCATGCGGTGACGCCGGCGCGTGGTGGGTAAACTTGCCGCTTCCTTGCATGAAGATATCCTACGTACCACGTTAGTGTGAGCGCAAAATCAAAATACGACCTAGTGCAAACCTTCAACATGCCCCTCGTTATCAAGTACAGCGCTGCGCGCGACTCGTACAGGGGATACAACACCACCGAGATGGCGGAGCAGAACGTCCAGATCATTCCGATGACAACCCACGCTGTCAGGCCACCTACCCCGTATATCGTCTGCGCAAAGAATAGAGGCAGGGGTACTATGATGAGCATGATAAGCGTCTACGGTTGCCATGCGGTCAGTCAGCCACACTAGCGTCATAACGGACGGAAACCACTGACCAGAGTGACGGACGCCCATGCAGCGAGCCGGAACGCCTTATTAAGCGCACCGGGGTCGAGCTCCCGCTCTTCCTCAGCCGCCACCTCTTCAGGGGGGTCTACAACGGGTTCGGTCGAGACCTCGCTGGCGACGCGTTTCTTTTCGTCCACATATTCCTCCGATCCCTGGTCCTCCGCGGTGTGTGAAGGAGTGTTGATCGCGCGGGTCGCCTCAAAGTCGAAGTCGTCCGGCCATATGAGGGAGGTGGTCACGGCGATGATGCCGCCCACGCCGATGGACGCCAGGTTGCCCGACAACATCTCATAGTCCCCGAAAGTCGTCTGCGAAGAGTCAGGACCACACCGTGCGGCTCAGAGAGGGGTACGGACCGTGACGTTGATGACGCCGTTATTCAGTGTCGAGGTCGTCACGAGCCACGCGATTACGCCGCAACAGAAGCCAGTCACCGCGCCCGCGATGCACCCCCACTTGTTCGCCTTGCGCCAGGTGATGCAGCACGCGATCGGGACGACGGCGGCGCCGAGCACGACGCCCATAAAGTCGTACAACCAGCCCATCGATATCCCGATGTAGTAGAAGATCAGTCCGAGGATGCCCATCACGACGGCGAAGAACACAACCTAGGCACACAGTCAACGTTCAACCGTTGCTCCAGACTCGCTTGAATTCGCAGTGTGGCTCACCATCGCATGCGAGACGCGCAGGATCTGCGCGTCGGTGGCCTGCGGGTTGATGTACCGCTTGTACACGTCGTACGTCAGAAGCGCGGAGACGGCGATGAGCTCCGCTGACGTCGCCGACGTGACAGCGAGGAAAAGCACGATGAGCAGTGCCGCGGCGCCGGACTTGCCCAGGAGTGCCGCGGCAGCGGCAGACGCAGGCAGGCCTGCTCCCACGTCGGCTGCGGTGAGTGTGATCATGCCCGGGTCACCCTTGAGCGCGACCGCCGAAAGCCCCAGCGTCGTTGAGAACATGAATGGGATGGCGAACCTGTTATTGTGGCGGCCATGAGCATCTTGGAGCGTGCAGATTGGCAGCGAAGACGTACCATGCGAGACCGCCGAGCAGATACGCCTTGACACAAGTTGCCGGTCGACTCGCAATCGCGCGCTGCCAGTATGCTTGATCTTGGAAGACCGTCGCAAAGTTGCCGATGACATTGATCACACCGAAGATCAATCCGTTCTTGCTACGCATCGTGAGGTAAGACCCGTGCGCATTGCCCGCGACCGGCGCCTCCTCCGCAGCCTTCGTGAGGAGGGCGTGCATGGCGGAGAACGAGCCGATCTTGTCCGAGGTCGCGTAGACCGTAAACACGAACACCAAAATGATGGCGAAGAGTACGGACGTGTGCGTGTAGTCGCACAAGAGCGTTGCACGCATACCGCCTACGACGACGTAGATCGCAACACCAACCGGGATCAGGAAGCAGGCCGCGAGCGTGTTCATACCCGTCAGCGACGTCACGGTCGCGGAGCCGCCGAGGATGAGCATGGACGAGACGATGATGTTCGTCGCCAGCCCAAAGACCATGAAGATCAGGTGTGCACTCCTTCCCCAGCGGGCGTAGACGATCTCGAGCCACGTATGCGCGTGTGGTGCATTGAGTTTGAGTTTTGCTGCGAGCTGCGGGCAATCGTGAGTTCTTTGTTTAGTTGATCGAGATTGCGAAAGGGACCGACCTGCGCAAAGAGTAGGATCTGCACTGTGGCACCAGCGCCGTACCACCAGGGCCCGGAGATACCGTACTGATATGCGACAGCACTCGATTGAAGCTGCGCATAGAACGTGGTCAGTTATGCTCCCGGTGATAGAGGCTCTCTGACGAACCAGTGTCGCAGCCCAAGTCCAAGCAGATACGATGCCGGATGCAATCAAGCCAGGCTTGACGCTCCTTGAAGCGCTGTTGAACTCCTCCGAATTCTTTGGGGAGAATCCAGTATATCGAGCTTGGATAGCCGTCAGGCCAACCATGAAGACGCTGAAGAACAGGCCGATCCCAATCACTGCGAGGTGTGAGAAACGATTCGAACAAGCAGCCAAACGAACTAGTACTTACCGACGCCGTAGCCCGCGCCTTGCGGGAGTACTGGATCGCTAGACGCCATGATCGTGAAACCTCTTGCGTGTAGTTAGCGATACACAGAATCTGACGACTTCTTGAAGGAGCTCGCGTGCTCGACTTCACTGAAGAAGTCAACGTCAAAGCGGGGCGGGCGAGAAGCTGCGTGTTTGAGTTCAGGTCTTATAGCAGCGACTTCTCTGCCATCAACAGCCCAGCGTCTTCTGCTCTGCTCTTCGCGTTATCGGAAGGCCGTGTCCATGTCAATTGGCTACAGCGCTGACTTATCTCTCCAACGCGGGGTCTTCGATGATAAGGATACATATGGTTCATCCTGCCGTCACCAACATTTGAAGCGATGACTCGGAACGGATGGCAGGCATGCTTTCGAGAAAATTGCGGAACAGGTTGCATGGAACGAAAGCTTTTGTATCTTCTCGACAACCAGCGAACAACGGTTGAGCGAAGAGGAATAAGGCAATTGAAGCGCGCCGCGGCGGGGGAGGGACAGGTGCATTCCGCGCACTGTTCCCGGCGGGGAGCGGGGATATAAAGATCCAAGCACGATCGATCGTGAAAATATCTGCTCCGGGGTAGGTCAGCGACGGGACGTCCAATCCAACCCCCAAAATGCACGGACGATAAGAGGCCTGAGCTATTCGTGACGCGTGCGCGTGAGTGCTGGGCGACCTTGGAGCGATCTGAACATGGGGCATCAGTCAATGGGATAATAATGCAAGCAGAGAGTTCGTGAGATACGCTGAAGCTAGGGGCGGATGAACCCTCACGACACGCAGACTACCGGCGGTCCTTGGTATGCGCATCAATTGTACAAGAGCCTGCTACAGAAGGAAAGAGATCAAGGCTACACTGTGTAAGTCCATGCAGACAGCTAAGATCCGGTACACAGGGGGGATGGTCGAGCCGGGAGAGCAAGGTAACAAAGTGGCGGACGAATGGAGAACAACAAAGCACCCTACCAGTGCAGAATCATGCCACGGGAACCTAGGAGGCCGCATAAATAAGGAGAGCAAGCATTCGCAGACGAATATCAATCTATCAACCAGCGACGAGGTTGCGAGGAAGGCGCACGTCGAGGGGAGCCTCCTTCACCCGATAACGCTCGGGTAGCTGACGCTCTCGCTGAGATAGTCGTTCCCGGGATTGTAGGTAAAGCCGCGGAATTGGTCTTGCACGGTCTCGGACAGCGGCGTGGCGTCGACATGCGAGTCTTGCGCTTGCTCGCCCGTGAACTCCGAGTCGAAATTCGCTGTGTCCAGAACGGACTCCTGCATACCGTGCAAAATTGATCAGCCATGGGTGACATCGTATACGGCGTGACACTCACGACGCTTGGCTTGAAAGGAGGCGTGATCTTCTTAGCCATCAATCTAACCGATCCTGTCAAGACACGCATCCGAAGAACTGGTAAGAATGATGCCCACCTATTCCAGTCGATGTGCTTTGAGAAGAACGGGTGCCGCTTGATGTCTTCGGCCCCGTTTGCACCAAGTCGCTTGTCAGGGTTCCGCTGCAGCAGGGCAGTCATGATCGTTTTCGCATCATGCGACATGTCTGGCGGGAAGAGGAGGGGGTCGGACAAGATACGCTGGTACATGACGTTCACATTCTCGTCGTAGAAGGGCGGCAAGCCAGTCTGCGATGGTTCAGCAAGAGCTAGAAATACAGGCAAAGGGTCACCCACCATCATTTCGTACAGAAGAACCCCGAGCGTCCACCAGTCGACGGTCTTGGTGTAACCTTGGCTTTCGAGCAATTCAGGCGCGATATACTCAGGTGTACCGCAGAAAGCTAAGCTGGGCGTGTCAGAGACTACATCAACGTGACAAGCGGATACTCACTATTCGTCTTCTCAGATTCAGACATGTTGAGCTTACACAAGCCGAAATCACAGAGAGCGATATGACCCGTGTAGTCAAGTAGGATGTTTTCGGGTTTTAAGTCACTGATAAAACAACTTAGCGATTGACCGGACGCGGTCCCACGGTAACGTACCGATATACGACATTGAACCCATGCAAGTGCTCCAGCGCGCACAGAAGTTCAGCCGCGTAGAAGCGACTGCGGTGCTCGGCGAACTTGCCCTCCCGCTGGAGGTGGTAGAACAACTCCCCACCGTTCACTATGCATGATCAGTAAACGGCATATACGACAGAATCATGCATGACTCACCAAATGACATGACCAAGTACAGCTTATCCGGCGATTGGAACGAGAACTTGAGCGGAACGATAAACGGGTTGTTCACCAGCGCCAACACGGTCCGCTCCGCAAGAATATGCGTGATCTCGCCAGGCCGTTGCGCGATGTTCGCCTTACGAATGGTCTTGAGGGCGTATATCCGCTGCGTGTCCTTCTTCCGGACCTGCATGACCTTGCCGAAACTACCTTTGCCAATGACCTTGAGCAGGTCGAACTGCTCTATCGTGAGCGACTCATGCCGCGCCGGTTTGAAATCGATTTTGAGATGGAACGAGCCGTTCCCGGCCGTGGCCGTGTACCACTGGTCCGCGGACCGCTGCACGAACCCGGGTCGGTGCTGACACATAGCGCAGGAGCATGGCGGCGCTTACCGTGCCATCCAGGGACGGTGATAGGTCTACTCTTGCCATTAGGAGGTCGTTGCCCATGTCGCCCTGGCCGGGCACGCACTGCGCCGTGCGCAGATAGGCGGATACGGCAATGTTGGACGTCCGCGACACGTCGCTGGCAGGATCAGCTCCGTCACGACGGAGGGCGCACACAGCAGGCACGGCGGCACTTACAAATCAGCCTTGTAGTTCCACTGCGGGTTCGCGAGGTCTCCGCCGAGGGCGTCGATGAGCACCTCGTTCTTGTCGAACTCGAGCACGACGTAGGGCAGCCACCAGTATCGCCGCCGTTGCATGCTCTCCCGGTTGCCGGCCCTCGGCGGCGGCTGGGTCGTCAGGGCCTTCTCGATGATGTCTGGAACGGGTGTTGCGTGCGGCAGGCTCAGCCCACGTCCTGATCAGTGTTTCGCTTGAGTGGGTATCGTGTCAGAGGCTAGAGCGACGTACCTGAGAATATACGAATGGTGAGCAGGCCCTGGCGTAGATTACTCTCCGACGCATCTGGAGGCTTGGGTGTGACGGTACGCGATGGTATGGGTGTTGCAGATCTGGAGATCACCCCGTTTTCCTTCACATCCTTGGGCTCTGCATCACCCTCGTCAGCGAGCGCAGCAGCCACGTCTCCTAGCCACGTACTCTTCGAGCCCAGTTTTGGCCAGGACATGGTCGCGACTGTCGATATCAGAGATGGGCGCTGCCGGCGTCGAGGCGGTAGTTCTCTAAATAGTGGGCGCTCTCGGGCACCGCTGGTTGACTGTGAGAGCCGTGCGTGATCTTATCGGTCCCGTGGATATCGTAAACAGTCGTACGGGGGAGAAAAGGTGGACTTGTCAAGGGCGAGGACCGGCACGAGGACACATGCGCACTCCGTTCAGCCTAAGCAAGATATAGGGGTGGACCCGCGCGCACTCACCGAGAGCTTTCTACGCGGCAGGCAGTGTCAGTGCCAGTCAGATCCACTTCGTGGTACCTCTCTCCACTATTCGAGTGACCCTTCAGACGCAACGAAGGGAGGACCAAGTCCCGCAAGACAAAGGAGGAAGATAGTAGCAGAAGATCAAGCCGCGTCACCATAGCACAGCCATAGCATTGCAAGATCATAAGCCGCCGGTAACTCTGAGGATACCACTATAAGTAATATGTAGGGTATCATTCAGTGTTACTACTAACGTGGCATAGTGGCATGTGATTCTTCACAGCACGCATCCAAGAGATTGTCTACCTACATACATACTAGAGAAATCGTGACCGTAGAAGCCGACGTTTAGTGTCGATAGGTATGAATTGTGTCCGACATCTAGCACAGTCCTGTTACTCAAGTCCTGTCGACATGTCAAATCAATACATTGACTGGAGTCGGAGGCTATATTGAAACCAAATCATGAAGGCTACTCCGGGTTTTGCCTCGTTGAGAAGAGCCGCTAGTCTCGGTAGATAGGTAGCTGCATACTGAGTGTCTGATCGAATCGAGTGGTATTCAGCCTACGGATGGACAGTCGCCAAGTCCGACGCACGTTCACACCCAAGTTGCCCTTGTCACGACCGTTCACTTCGACCCGCTGTTGGACCCCACTCCTATCACTCGCCAAATGACGTTCCCCACCACGTCCACTCCATCATTCCTAAAGGCAGTTCGCCTCTTCCCATCTTCTGCGATGTTTGCCCCAATGACCCCGGTGCCCTGCCGCGCATCCAGCACCTTCGTTACGATACGGTCAGTGAACTCGGGGTGGCCCTGCACGGTGAAGATCTGCACGTCGTCGGGACCGAAGTCGCCCGGCTTAGCGGAGTCCCGTAAGCGGATCATGCCTTGGTTGGGGCAGATGGGGGTGGAGCCGAGAAGGTGGAAGGAAGGTGGGACAGAGGGTACGTGATCTCGATGCATTTGATGGATGTTCTGCACAGACCGACAGAAGACCTCGGTCAATATGGCAGTCAAACACCAATGGATGACGACGTGACGCACCAGGGTGTCCGTACCAAAGAGCCTCTTGCCGATATCAGTGAGCTGAAGCTCTACTATGCTGACCTCCCAGCTACTGTTGGGTACACACTCGCCGCCGAGTGCGCGTCCTACGATCTGATGGCCAAAGCAGATGCCTAGTCCAGGACATCAGCTTGCGTGAATTTACAGCACTTCAAAAAGGGAGACACACCGATCAGCTTGATGTGCGGCTTGTTTGTGCCAACATCGCGAATGTAGTCAACGAGGCGGTTGATCCATTCCAAATTCTCGTACGCCGATGCTGCAGAGCCTGTCATGATGATGGCTCGGTAATCATTGACGTTCTCCGGGTAGCGCTGTGCTTCACGAACATCGTATGGGTCGAGCACGTAGTCCACCGCTGCATCTCCAGGTAATGATTTACGCAAAAGTGTGTCGAAGATCGCCGTGTAGTCCCCGTCCGTGGCTTGTACGGAAGCTATAGGTTTGTCGCACAAGAACAGAGCGATGCGGATGGGTGACGAAGATGCCATTGTGCGATGCAAGGGTGATGATGTTGTCGATCCTAGGGTCGGCTGTCTGCGTTGAGGATGAGGGTGTTCTGCCAAGGTCCAGGAGATCATATGTACATGCCCTGACTCAGGACTCGGGAAGCTATCGCGGTCCGCGAGTCGGTGGCGCCATATCACATACTAGAAGGCTACCCGTGCTCCGCACGGAAAGCTGTGAGGGAGAACAGATGCATGTCCGAGTCGTGGATCCAGCGGCCATTCAAATCAAGCGCCCAGCGTAGTGGAGAGTCTCCGCGGATGCCAGATCAAGACGAAAAAGAATTTACCTGAACTGGCAACCGTGGAGACCGAGCTCCTTTACTATAGAAGATGTAACGCAATTCCTCCCAGCAAGAGGAGTCCACTATGAAAAGGCCATGGCGACAGTTACATATCGCAGCGAGTAAGACAGCGTTCTTAGACGAGTAATCGCATAGTGGTCGCGAAACGAGCTCACTGAGTGGTGATGGTCGTGGTTGTAGGAGTTTGCCGCCCGATGATTCGGATGAAAGCGTCGAGGGTCGTACAGCGCTTCACTTCTACTCTGATTTCCACCACCCGCAATAACATGTCCATCGTGTTCTACGGCCTTGTACGCGGCGAAGAAATAGACGACGCGCACAACATCGAGGAGGAAGGTACACTTACCTTCCGACTATAGTGGTCGGCCTTGTATCCACCACCCTTGCAGGTTACCCAGCGGACGAAGCAGCGAGCTTAGATGCTTTCAAGTGAGTGACTAAATACCCCGCAACTGTCCAGTACTACCATCGTGGTCGTAGGTACCGTCGGGCCCATGCCCCTGACCTCTTCCTGGGTGCATACATTCCAGAAGGGACAGGCCGCAAGGTCATCGGCTATGTTTGTGCGACGCTCTCGCCGGCCAAGACACTCACGCACGAATCGATGGCCACGCACGTCCCCGGATCCACATCCGTCTGCATCCATTCCGTCTGTGTCGCGGCCTCGCACCGGAGGCAAGGTATCGCAGTCGGACTCCTCAAGGAATACATCGCCCGCCTCGAAGACGCAGGGACGTACGAGCGCGTCCTCCTCATCACCCACGAGCACCTCCGGGGGCTATACGAAAAGGCCGGCTTCGAGTGGCTGGGCCCAAGCGCAGTCCGCCACGGTGCGAAGCCGTGGTTCGAGATGAAGCGCGAGCTGCGAGCGCAGCCCGCACCATCGACTTCTGATACAGTTGCGCAACCAAGCGTGCCAGCGGGCCTCTGGGAGGCCCTCCAACGCTCTGCAACGTCCCGCAACCGTTCCGCCGGCCGTGCACTCGCGGCGTTCCCCAACGGCGCGCAGGACCTCGTTGTAGACGACGGTGAGGGTGTATTGCGGAATAAGTGCGACCTCTTGTGTCCCCGGGAAGGCTGCGGGAGCGTCATCCTCAAGAACGGCGTCGGGTCACTGGTGGAGAGAGCGAGTGTGCTGATGGAGCCACCTGCGCATACGGCTGCGAGTCTCCTGCCCCCGCTGCCTGCGCCGCCCGGAACGATGAACTGGTGGCTCGTCAGACCGAACGCGATGGCATTCGAGAACATCGGGTTCTCGAAGGGTGTTATGGCTGACGGTGAGATTCAACAGCCCGCGCATGAACTTTGGCTAAATCCGCTTCACACTGTCCAGGAAAACGACTAAAACTGCTGAGTTGCGCGGACTGTGATCTCGGGCCGTTTGGCTGGTGTGAGGAAGGCGGCAATGAGTTCTGGTTGGCGTGTAGTCGTGTCAGTTACCGGGAGTAAAGGTGAAACAAGCAAAGCCATGGGACGTGGACTAGAAGCAAGACGAGAGATATGCAAATGGTTATAGCTGGTATAGGTCCAGATCACAAAGATACTGTACCTAGTTGCAATACGTACGGGATAAGCATGCAAATGCCCTCTTATATATTGAATGATGGATACGCGATGGGGAGCCAAAATGAAAAGAGGTTTGTCATGTCTTGGTGTTACTTAAGCTGATGAGCTAGTTTGCCAGCCATCCAGGGCCGTTGGGCTAGTGCTCATGCAAGGAGTCCGGCAGCAAGTGGAGGCTTTCTGCCATCTGCATTTACCAACGGGGGTGAGGTTCATGTTGTATCGAAAAGATGACAGCGTAGCAGGTCCACCAAATCCGAGTAAAGATGCTTAGCGTACAACAGTGTGTAAATGTCCTCCTATATGAAGCGCGGATGGCGGATATTATGCCAACCGGAACCGGGTAAGGCAAATGTCATGTCTTGAAAATGATGATGAGGATGAGCAGGACGAGAATGAGGAGCGCGATCATGACCGTCGAGCCTGCGGCCACGAGTTGTCAACCTCCGCATGATGAGCTTTAACACATAGACACACCGTTTTCCTTCGCTCCTTTTGCCACCCTATCCAAGCTTCGTCTCGCACCACTCAGCCGACTACCCGTATGGTCAAGCTCGTGATCGAGCTCCTCCAAAAGGCCGGTGTGTACGTCCAGCTCATCATTGATCTGGAGGGACAAGTCCCGCTGCCGGTTGATGGACTGGGAGAGGCGGTCGAGGTGGACGTCCTGGTCATTCATCATTTGGTGCTGCATCTGCAGCATCTCCTCGTCCGTGTAGCCCGCTTCGGGGTCATCAGTGTAAGGAGTGAACGGCTCAGCATCCACGTCAGGAGGTTGTTGCTTGGTCGCGGGAACGAACGGTGTGCTTGACGACTGAGCAGACTCGACTGAAGATGTTGAGGGGGACATGCTGACAATGCTTTCCGGCTCTTCTAGCCTATGGCATCCCTGAGCTCAACCACGCAACCGCAACACTCCAACAAGGATACCCACTTCTGAATGCCCGCAGCCTCGCCGTCCGGCCCCAGCATAGTGCGCATCCTCTCATACTGACTTCGCAGCAGATTGACGGCTTCCGGCCTCTCCTCCTTCTCCTGGAGGTCAAGCACACCTGCGCGCAGCTGCTGCATATTTCGTGTGATCTGGGGGATGTGGAGTGAGGACGCGCTCGGGTTCGAGAGCGTCTGTAACCGCTGCCTCTCTAGGAGTAGGGACAGAGTCTGTGTTGATAGTGAGGTGAGACGTGCTAATGAAGCCATGTGTGAACTGAGAAGGTGAAGCGGGAGGGGACTGAGGAGTTGGAGTGAGAAGGTGTTGTTCTGTTTCGCGCCAACGCCTGCGGAGGCCGTGAAGTACGGAGTTCCGAATTAGGCAAGTCCTGAAGAACGTCTCGACCCGGCCTTGTTACAGGCCGGGATGTTCGAGGGCACCGGACGAGGGGGGATAGTCGCACAATTTGGACCAGTGAGTATCAGGGGAGTATCCGCTCAATTCTCTCAGCGTAACGGAAGGCTTTGCATCGGAAAGCCAATACGTCTGCACATTCCACTAGTAGCCACCTTCCTCGGAGGGTGGAAACTGAACGTACTGGACAGGCACCCCTACATCTTATTGATTACTGTTGCCTTCGGTTTGAACTCAGGAGCTGGAAGGGGTGAACTTGATTCACTTAACTCAAACTCAAAGGGCGCGGAAGTTTGAATGTGAATTGCGGAATACAGACCGGATTTCGTGCTAATGAGGAGGCGTTTCTTCGTCGCCCAAGCTGAACTGGGATGCGGAAAATATTCTACGCAGAACGCCGGGTTTGATCGAACAGCAGCACGCCATGAACAGAAATCTATAGGCAGATCACTCAACGCACATCGCTTGGGTTGACCTCACGAAGGGCGCTGCCGCGTTGTACAGAGCTGCGAGACCGACATCCCAGACTGCAATGATTCACTTGCCGCTGTGCATTCCTTTTTGAACCTCCTGAGAGCTTTGGCCCCGACCGACACCGTCAAATTCTGCGGACAACCCGCGTTGAGCTACAGCTGAGCGCAAGAACACTAGCGACACGCACCTTCAACCTCAGGAACGGATCGTGTACACACAATGGTGGGCCCAGAATGCCCGCTAGTTCTGCGGGCGTCGCTAATTCGGGTGTCTTGGATGGCGTAACTTCCGCAGGGAGCTTGATCCCGAATCCATACTCATGACAGTCCTCTAGGTTCGCGAATTGCGGATTATCGGGAGAATGCCGGCGCGCGAGCTCCTTCTTCGCGATTATCCCACCATCCCGTACGCTGACTGCCATGCTATAGTCGTGTTCCGAGGCCCAATATCTGGTGCGTCTCAGCCGAATATGGGGCAAAGCTACGTTTGTCGAGAACTCACTTGAACCAGTCTATCAACGCTTCTTTGATGGGAGGGATGTTCCGAGTGGGCTGCCATCCCTCGCATGCCACCAGGCGAGCGTCGCATTTGGCCCATGTTACCGTCTTAGTGACCCTTGTGGTTCTGCGGAACCAGACACTGTGTTCATCATCGGGCCATAAGCCGTCGTATCCTTCTTGAAGGTTCGGGAGCAGTCCGCGTATCTACGTAGGAGATGGTAAGCAGATGTCACAGACTAACTGACAGTAGCTTTACCTGGAGAAAAGAAATTGTCATAAGGGCATACGCAAAGCTGCTTGGGGTCGCGGGTGTCGCTGATGGTTCATTCAGCCCATGCTTCCTTGCCCAACACTTGATGACATAGAGCATGGGACGCAGAAGTGGCGAGAGAATGCAGTAGCGATTTAGAAGTGCAGTATTGATGACACCGAGGCGGTCGTTCACGTTAAGGTCACAGTGCAAACCCGAGGCGCTGTCAGTGAACTTGACTACACGTGTATGTCAAATGCACGACGGTCGCCTCGGAATGAACTTGACTGACCGATGGGAACCATAGCGTTGGGCACGGATTCGATTTTGGTGAACATGGGAAACGTCTTGTTCTTCATTGATCGCACCTGAGCCAGCGCAGCAGCGACGGCACTGGTGACGGTGAGCGACATTCGTGTCGTCCCACTATCAGCTCACCTAATGTCGTAGGGTCCTGTGTCATGCAAATCAGCAGTCAGTCACTCATAGTGCGCTGGAACGAACCATAAGGACGAATCGGAGCCCCAGGTTCGGGTCCTCGAGGCTTCAAGGAGTCCTTCAGAACCATGAGGATTGGTTTGCTCGAGGAAGGGAGACGTGTCGCCCTACCAGCAATACCATGTCTAGGTCACTGTTCGCACTGTCCGTGCCATATACAGTGCTTCCGAAGAGCTCTGCGTTATATCGTTTGCCGAACGACCCTTGCAATGCCGAATTCACCCTCCGCACAACAGCTGCTCGTGCCTTGAGCACCTTCTGCGGTACACTAGGTATCTTCGGACTCATCAATACGCCATTGGACAGTCAACTGAGGGTACCGACAGTGAAGTCCTTTTCTGTCGCATTGATAATTGCGGACGCGGAGCTAAATCGGCGGACAGCAAAAAGTCTCTGCTCCGGGCACGCTTGTTCATGTCGAGAATAGGATCGCATGGTTGTCGCGTTGGGTCGCCTGGAATGAAGTGCGACGGAAGACGCATCCAGTACGCGTAGAGCAGCACAGTGAGCATTTGACCGGGTGCTACGCGTACCGGGCGTGCCACACGTGCGTGTAGAATTGTAGTCGCGAAATACAACTGATCTCCAAGTCAGGAAGGATCTAAGTCGCTCCTGTGTGAGGTGATACGCGTTAGTCGGAGCTCTGAGCGCAAGAGCTTCAAGTGGATACATACATTCGATATCATTGGTCTCCTTCTCGTTCCAAGCCTTATGCAGAGGACCGGTAGAGCGTGGTCTGTCCTCGCCTTCTGGGATGGGGCCGTTGCCAGTTCACGCCGGATACTAGGTATCATATGCGTTCGAATGAGCCTGCAGACATGGCGCATGTACGTACAGTCCCAAGTGATATGTGTGCCTGTCTAGATGCGATGTTTCAAGAACAAGTAGCCAGAGAGCAGGCTTCACGTAGTCTTCCCTATGCAGACCCTAAATACGACCTTGGTGAGGGGAAGGAGGGCGGTCGAGGCTTAACGCAGCTTGGCACAATATAGTATGTCGTGGTAGTGGGCTAAATACAGTGGTTGTGTTAGCATCAATGGCGCGTTAAGGGTGCGATGTTATATGAATAACAACGGATTGTTACTTAGTCAGTAAACCTTGTCGACTGAGCCTTGAATTCGTCTGTGTGGGCGCCTGAAAATCCTGCTCTTCCTCCGCCACTACCCTCGCCGCGAACTCACATTATCGGGGTTCCTGTTTCTTGGCCGTAACATACGATGACCCAACAACGCACCACTCTTTGGGAGGCTGAGCTGGAGGAGGATTTACAGGATGTCGATGTCAACCTCGCCATCGGAACTTATGGTCAGAATGGCTTGTACGATGATGGTGAGCGACAAGTCTGTGAAGCAGCGGGTGGTCATTGAATGCGATTCTAGCTCAGTCTCGCATAAATGAGGCGACCCTCATTGCCGCTCAACAACAAATGGCTCAAGCTGCTTTCTCCCAGGTTCCCGATGTAGTCAAGCGAGTGAGTGCTTGCCAAACGCTCACTATGCAGAAACTGAAGCCGTACAGTTCATCGTACACTTCCACCAAGCTGTCCTGGACAATAATCTTGCAGAAATCACTGTTGCGTATGAGAGCGGCTGGAACAGGCTGACGGAGAAGTTCTACGCGAAGACCGAATGGCCGGAGGCTGAGGTGATCGCACCGCTGGTGAACGATGGTGAGGTCGCCCCCTCTTCGTGAAAATCGGCGCTGTAACTCTTCAATAGACCAGATATTCTTGATCTTGTACCGCGAACTCTACTATCGCCATGTGTATTCGCGATTGCAGCCCGACATCGACGATCGCTTCCACTCGTACGAGAACAGCTGCGAGCTGTTCAATTACTTGTTGAGTGAGTAATAGTCGTTGACGGCGGGGGTCTGTTATTCACTACCTTCGCCGCTCAACTAGACTCGGACGGCCCCGTGGCTTTGGAACTCCCTGAGCAGTGGCTCTGGGATATCATTGACGAGTTCATCTACCAATACCAGTCGTTCTGCGTTTGGCGATCAAAGGTGAAGTCGAAGACGGACGAAGAGATCGTTCTGCTCTCCGAGGAGAGCCAGGTGTGGAGCTCATACAGTGTTTTGAACGTACTGTATTCACTCATCCAAAAATCAAAAATCAACGAGCACATCATTGCGCTCCAGGAAGGCAAGTCGGCTGAGGAAATTACGTACGTAGTATCCGCTTGGAACAGCAGGCTGTTTTTCATTTCTCTCTTTTAGGGAGATTGTGGGCGAGTACGGTGCGCGACCGTTGTACCGGATGCTCGGTTACTTCAGCATCATCGGGCTGCTGCGCGTCCACACCTTACTTGGTGACTTCACCCTCGCGCTCAAAGTCATGGAGAACGTCGAACTAAGCCAAAAGGTATACTCAATTCTGCTACACCCGATGTCTAGCTATGTGCTGACTGTCTGCAGTCGACGTTCATGCGAGTGACAGCTTGCCACGTCACCACATTCTACTATGTTGGCTTCTGCTACATCATGCTTCGGCGGTATCCAGATGCCATCCGGACGTTCGTTAACATCCTGAACTTCATTCTTCGGATGCGGCAATATCATACCCGCAGCTACCAGTATGACCAGGTATGTGACCGGTGGTCAGCTAGCCTCAGAAGGGTGCGGGTCTCATCGTATCATCCTAGATCAACAAGACTGCGGACCGGATGTACGCGCTTCTCGCGATGTGTAGCGCCCTGTCGCCCATGCGCGTTGATGACAACATCTCTAACATTGTGAAGGAGAGATATGGCGAGCAGTTCACGAAGATGTCGCGAGGGTAAGTCATATACGCAGCACCCCTCCAGTCGTGATCTCACTTCACTAGCGAGGAGGGTCTCCCTGCATTCGAAGAGCTATTCCTGTATGCCTGCCCGAAGTTCATTTCTGCCAACGCGCCGCCGTACGAAGAGGGTGACCAGCTCGCGTTGTACATGGAGGACCCGCCCATCGAGCCTGCTCAGAGGCATCTCTCCCTCTTCCTTTCCGAGGTTCGTGCCCAGGCGCCTGTCCCGACATTACGCAGCTTCTTGAAGCTGTACGCGTCGCTGGACGCAGCAAAGCTTGCGAACTTCCTCGACGCAGATGAAGAGGAGATGGTCCAGCAGCTGATGATCATGAAGCAGACGAGCCGTAGCGTCAGCAGATTCGATACAGAGCACGACAAGGGCCTATTGGACGGCCAGATGGCATCAACGAGCGACCTGGACTTCGTAATAGACGGGGTAAGCACGGATAGTTTGCCCAGGAACGATGCAGTCACTCACGGGCTTGCAGAACATGGTTCACATCGCCGAATCGACACTCGGCAGAAAATACGCGGGCTGGTTCATCCGGAACACGGAGCACGCACAACGCGTGTTCGATTCCCTCCGCAACAGCCCGCTGCCCATCCCTCCAAAAACCAACGCGCTCGCAAGCAAGGCTGCGCCGGAATCCGCTTCAGCGGCACCTCGCACTGGAGGGCGAACCGTCGCGTGGGGTGGTGTCAAGGCCTGAGCACGTAGAATATGTAGATGCTTGTGTATCCCTGTTCCATCGATTGCTGAGGTTGTAGTCTTGTCCAATATGCATTCCCGCGCCGTTGTACGATTCCAGAGGATCTTGTGCATCTTACGACACGCGTTCAAGAGCACTCTATGTTTAAAGGACCTACAGGCTGTGGACTTCAGCAGATATCAGAGGTGCGCTATACTATCTGAGCAGTTCTTATAGGCAGGATTCCATTATTGCCACGCACATACATGCACTTGGCGCTACGATATCAGGTCCATATGAAGCGAAGCGACGGAACGAATGTAGTATCAGGACTAGTTCGGAGCCACCTCCCCCCCACTGGGTCTCAGTCGTCACCCATAAGCGGCTTTGTCAAGAGTCTGAGAATCCACTCCTCCAACCTCGACTCGTTGTCCCGCAGCTCGTCGAACTTGCTGTCGAGCTTCTCCGCTGTGCTATGCACCACGTCCTGGATCGATACGTCGCTGCGCAGGGCATCCAGGAACGCCTCCGCCGCAGGATCATCTCCAATCTGGCTGACGCAGAACATGACGGAGGTCGGGTCGTACTTATGGCTGTCGAGCGTCGCGCGGCACTCGACGATGGCGTCCTTGAACGTCGACTGGGGCTCGCTCGTCGGCTCCCCGTCCGTGATGACGCAGACAAGGTATGGCCGCCTGAACGGGTTCTGCGTGTCCGCGAGCCGGTCGTAGACGAGCGGCTTCAGGATGTCGTTTTTGAGCGTCGTGCCGATCTTCGTACCGCCGCGCGGCGAGACAGTCTGGAGGGTCTGGTCGATCTCGTCCGAGGTCATGTTCGGCTTCGTGATGCGCGAGTTGATGAAGCGCAGTTCGACGCCGAAGTCGTCGGGCACGATCTTCGTCGCGATGCGGGCGATGCGCGAGACGAGGTCGCGCTGCTTCAAGTACCGGTCGTCGGTGGCCATGGAGCCGCTGTCGTCGCAGTAGATGATCGGGTGGTAGAGGGAAAGGGTGATGAGGTTCTTCAGGTTCTCCGGCTTGCCCAGTGGGTCCGATGACTCCCGCAGCTTCGCTGCGCGTCCGGCGAGATCCTGGATGAAGGGATCATCACGCGGGAAGAACTTGCTGAGGCCGGTCTCGGTGACGTAGTCGGTGAGGACGTTTTGGAACTCTTTGACGGTACGGGGCTAGAGAGGATCGTCATTAGATGTCTCCTCAATGTCGTTGACGGACATACCTCTGCTGTTGGGGCGTCAGGGCCCGAAGGAGGATCTGGTCCTTTCTAATAATATTCAAAACCTTGAGCTTCTCGTGGCCGCGGCATGCAACTGGGCTAGCAGCATACCTGTGACGGTGTTCCCGTAGACTCATCGAACTTCTCGTTAAACTCCTTTGCAACTTTAGGAGATAAAATGTCCTATTCCAACGGTAAGTCAGCCACGCTCAGAGACAATCATCGCCTGGATAGGAGGCTACCTTGGCTACTTCCTGCGGACACAGAGTTAGAGACGCGCGGACAATATGGAGTCCAAATTGACATACCTTAACCCCCGCAGTATCACGCTTGCCGGTGAAGTTGAAAATCTTTCCAATGACGCCCTTCACCGCGCTCTTGATCATGCCAACGTTGATGTACGATACGACGAACAGAACGGTTGAGACGAGGTAATCGATGAAGCCATTCCTGTTCGCCTTCCGCTTGTCCGCCGGCAAGAGCTCCTGCTCCATACCGACTTCCTTCGCGATGGAGCGCGCAGTCTGGCCCTTGCCATTCTGCAGGTCCAGCGATGCATTGCGGTCGACGAGAAGGTGAACGAGATCCTTATCGCGAAGCTGCCTCAAGGCAACCATGATCGCCGTGCTCTTGTCGTCCTGAGGCAACTGAGCGTCGATGCTCGCGCCCGCATCGAGAAGTGCCCTGGCGATCTCGGCCCTGTACTTCGGCGGCGAACGTGCACACACGTAGAAGAGTGCAGTGCGGCCGTTCCCGTCAGCTGCGTTGACGTCAACCTTGGGGGAAGTGTTCTTGAGCAGCAGGCGAACGACATTCAGGTGGCCACCCCAACACGCCCCCGCTAGCGGAGTGACGTTCTTCTTACCGCCGGGAGAATTGAGTAAGGTCGCGGCAGAGGGGCCGGCATCCTTGAGGTACTTCTCGAGGAGCGTGGCCGTCAGAGCTCCGCTGAATGCGTCGTCGTGGAGAGTCATGGTGTCGCGGAGTCAGAGCTGTGGGAGAGGGTGACTGCGTCAAATCTGAGTGTGATACTGGAGGGCAACGGCCGTCCATATACCTCACCAGAAATCTGTGTGGCTGCCGAATCAACATGACGGCGCCAAGCCATCCCGCGGAGTGCCTCCCAAGCGCAGCAGTGGCTACCGCGCAACAGACTTGGTCGCGCCGGCGAGCGAGGATTCCGAGAATCAATATGGTTAGATCAAGGTTGGGTGGCGTTCAAGTTGAAGGATTTTACGAACCCTGAACAGCATAGTCACAGCGTCGCGGAAGCAGAAAGGGTCCAATCCGCCACAGGTTATGTCTTTGAATTCACCATGACCTACGACGGGAAGTCATCCCGCGGGGTTTCCTAAATATTCTCCGAGGCCATGAGTTCACGGGAGACCCAGAGTAGAAATTCAAATTCACCCTTTCCCAGTGGGCCTGAGATCGTTGTTCACGCCAGCGACTGGTCGCACGCTAGTCCGCAGGGGGTCGCGGCTGTACGACGTCAGTAATGCCACGCTGGTACTGACTCGGTCATATTCTGATCTGCTGTACAGATCTATGCTGTACTGGATGAATGGAAGCTTGCAATTGTACTTGGTCCGTGGGCGCGATTCGAATCTGCACCCTCCAGAGTGAGTGTAATTGCGATCGAGTAAACGGCCAAAGGTAGGTTAGCAGGGAGATGCCAGTGGCTAAGTCGGTCCGAGACTGTACTGTGTTCAAGTTGCAAGGTCACATTCCGAAGGGTCATGCGAGTCTGGAGAGGCCGAGGGTACTTATGCCAGCGCGATACGTAGCACATCCCTTGATATGTGAAGTGGTACATCACAAGTCTGTTGAAAGGCCAGACATGCCTGCTGACTTTGTCGTCAATCCCGTCCGAGCGCCCTAACCATGGTGGGAGCTTGGCAGATCTCGATCAGTTTTCGCCGGACAACTAATTTGATATAACAAGTGCCGGTACCGCATCAGCGATCGTGATTCCTGAGGAGCATCCCACTGGTCCATCCGCCTGCTGTACCGTGCCTGTCCAGCGGCCGTAACATGGCGGCCCGCGGGACGATTCTTCTAGGCTGTCCATTCGTTGGGCGTTACAACACCTAGGATTCCCCGTGTGCTGAATTTTCGTGGCTAGTGTCATAATTGAGCTTTGCAACTGCGTGGCATGATGATCGTGTTATTGCGTGAACACTAGTTGTATGTATTGTCGATGATTTACATGGAACGTTCATTCCTCTGCATTAGCAAACCAACTCAGCGCTCTACGTCGATGGCGCCACCGATATGACATACCTGCGCGGCACACGAATAGTAGGACTCACGGATATAGTTCCCATTCCTGGCTGGCTTCCACCGTACTAGTCCGCGGAAGCAGCCGCACTTTCTCTATGTCACAAGGACAATGGAAGCATACCGTCTACAGCGGCATCAAAGTCCAGAGTGTCATTGCGCGCAGACCTGGGACAGCAGGACGCGTTAGATAAAAAGGCGATAGTAGTCTCCCACTCACCAGCAACCCGCCTACCCTTGTATCGCACAGACCACTATCCACTCCAACCGCCCACTATGTCACAGATGAAAGACATCGCTCGCGGTCTCTCCGCCAACGGCGCCGCAGCCGGTCCCACCACCAAGGGCCACTACCTCCTCTACACCGACACCGGCAAGCTCGTCGTCAAACTCTGGACCGGTGAGACGTTCAGCGACGAGCAGCTCGTCTCCAGCTCTGTCCGCCGTGGCTCCACCGCCGGGTACGTCACCCTCGCCAGCAACAAATCCCTCGCCGTCGCCATCACCTCCGACTCGAAGCTCGCAGTATTCCAGTATGACGAGGAAGAGGAAGAATGGACGCAAGACTCGACGCTCCCCGCTGTTGCCGTGCACCCCTCCGGCAAGCTCGCCGCGACGCTCTGGCAAGAGCGTGTCCTCGTCGTCGTCCAGGCCGCCGGGGGCGAGCTCCTCCACCTCTCCAAGCCAGCCTCCGGCGGCGCGTGGGCGTCCAGCCAGCTTACCACCGCCGTGACGCCACTCGCAGGCACCGCGCTCAGCTTCTCGCACCCGGGCGGTGACGTGTTCTACGTCTCCGGCGCCGACCAGAAGATCCACGGCCTCTACGAGTCGGAGAGCTGGGCGGACAGCGTGCTCGCGGGCGCGCAGGTCGCCGCGCTGACGCAGGTGTTCGTCGTGTCCGGCGGGACGAAGGAGACGGTCGAGGCGTACGGGCTGACCCCGGAGAACGCGGTGCTCCACATCCCCGCTGGGGGTGAGAAGGTCGTCCTCGGAGATATCCAGGCGGACGGCAGCTTCGCCGCGAAGGTGAAGGCGGAGTACTGCAACACTAACACCAACACCACTTGCGTGATCGCCTAGTCGGGGCGCCCTGAGGATGACGCACTGATTACGAGGTATGTCATCCCCAGTCGCGTGTGGCAAACGCAGAAGTGACTCACCGCAAATATTGACAGGCTGCCGTATCACTGTGGCTGTGACCGTGCTACATAAGAGCCTGGGTATTTCGGTTGTGACTTTGCAATCGCGCTGTACTGTTAGTTGTAAATCTTCGGACGAGATATCCATTGTGATCTTGCTTTCGCATTGTCTTATGTTTTCCTCGCAGCCCCGTCGATGAGAATGAGTAAGAGTCAACGTCCAACGTGCCCCTCAGGCTCATCGTTGAGTCAAGGCCTCCCAGCGACCGCCCGAACGCGGGTGTAACCTAACACCGAACCACGCGCCACTAGGTTCTCAGAGCAGATACCCCTGCAATATATGCGCCGTCAGTTAGCTTGAAGCTCGGATCCTTACTGCAGTGCTTATCAGTACAATAACCATAGGCGACTCGCCGGGACGTGGCACGTATGCGATCACTGGCAATTAATGACTCCATAGGTCTTTTGGCGTGCAATGTTACCACTAGCAGGTTCGTTATCTAGATGTGCCACTGATATCAAATGATGCCTATAGGCAGGATTGCTGGCAGTGGAAGAGAATATGTGTGACAGCGAGGGAAGACGTACGTCTCAGCCGAAGACGCCCATCAACGCGCAGTCTGTGTCGGTGTGCGCAAGCATGAGCAAACAGTCCCCGCAGCCACTCCGCGAGAGACAACGCTGGGTGTTCCTGATCCGACACGTTCGCCATCCCCTTCCGAAGCTTCCGCGGCTCACGTTTTCTGGGAAATGTGTATGACTGCAGTGCCGAAGTATACCCAGCTACATTCACACATCGAAGGCTAGCACGAATCGGTACCGTCACACTGACATGCCGGGCGGCGAGGGTCCTCAGCTAGCTGGGACTGACCAAGGACTGTCACTCTTCAGGGAAGCGCAAGCTAGTATGATTTCACTCGGCACCGGGGTTGTGCGTTGTCTTTGGAAATGCAGCCTGGTACAGGTGCGACGTGGTTGCTGCCCAGATGCGGTGACAACGATACCTGTGAGTAATGTACGGCATGTCTTGATTGGAATGGACTAACGGTGGCTCCTCTATCAAGGGTACGCGCACAGCGTGGTCCAGGGACTCTACATTGTGCGCCTCATGAGCGAAGGCTAGCCGCAATACCGTGGCAGAGTCATGGAAGGCAATAGCACAGGTACGCGGTCGCCACGTTCCTACATTCTCGGCACAGAAAGGTGTATGACATGCCTTCTGTTCTTCACTCCGTTGCCAACGCCGGAATCAAGTCCACATAAAATCGGCGCATCGACCCACCGGGCTGCCCACATGAGGTAGCATTACGAGCGCTCGAACGTGCATCCCTACCACAATCCCCGTCAGGTCCTAACCGAAGCGCACACATTCAAGTCCACGAACCACCATGTCGCAGATGAAAGACATCGCCCGCGGGCTCGCCGCCAATGGCGCAGCGGCACGGCGCGACAACGACGGCTACTACTTGCTCTTCACCGACTCGGGCAGATTCGTCGTCAAGCACTGGACGGGCGGGGCGTTCAGCGACGAGCAGCTCGTCACCACGTCCGCCCGCCCAGGATCCACCGCGGCCTATATCCACGCTCGCGCCGGGAACCCGCGGCCCCTCGCGATCTGCGTCTCGTCTGCCTCGCACGTCGCCGTCTTCCAATTCGACGAAGAGGAAGAAGAGTGGACACAGGATGATACTTTCCCCGACCTCGCGGTGCACCCCTCCGGCAAGCTCGCAGCGGTCCTATGGGAAGAGTGCGTCCATATCGTGTGCCAGGGCACGAGCGGCGAGCTCGTCCACGTCACCAAGCCGACTTCAGGCGGCGCGTGGGCGGTCGCCCCGCTGCAGGCCGCCATCCAGCCGCGCCCTGGCACTGCGCTCTGCTTCTCGCACCCCGACGGCGGCGACATCTTCTACATCTCCGCTGCCGACGACTATGTCCACCATATTTGCGAGACGACGGGCTGGGTGGACGGCGTCGTGGCACAGGCACAGGTCGAGCCGCTGAAGCAGCTGTTCGTCGCGTCGAGCGAGAAGAAGGATTTCTTCGAGGCTTATGCGCTGACGCAGGACGACGCGGTGCTGCATATACCGAGCGGCGGGGAGAAGACGGTCACGGGGAGGGTGAACCAGGACGGAAGCTATGTGTCGGCGACGAAGGCGGAGTGGTCCATCAACATCAACATAGGCTGTGTCATTGCTTGACCTGCGTGCCCGCTAAGAAGTGGAATGAGCCGATGGAGGTCGGTGTCGTTGGACTGTCCCCCTGGAGATGCACACTGACATTAATGCCCGTCATTATTAGGTTAGCTGTGATCTTTCTCACATAATCATGGTGGTGGACGGGCTCAGGCTACGCCCTCTGGCAACGTTTGACATGAATTTCCGATCAGCTTGTTATGAATTATACGTCCGGCGTCTCACAAAATGTCTTGGCGAGATCTCCGATCGAAATTTCCCGGTGCCTAGGCGAAGAATTTTGAAGATGCTTCCGCCTTGCCCGTGGCCACGCGCGCCGACCACAACTTATCGTGTACGCACATCCAAATGGCTGCCACTCTCACGAGTCACGGCGACACCAACGGATCGGCTCTAGCTTTTCCATAAACGCCCCAATTCTGCCCTACTCCGCGGGTACGGCACTCAATAAGAACGTGTCAGTGCCACCGCTAGCCTTGCGGTCGTACTCAGGCTACATTGAATGGGCCCTGAGTGTGTTCTAGCGCATTTCTACGTAACATGCACTATCATAGGTGGCGTTCATCCAATGGCATCTTCCATGTGTTCTGAGACGCTGAGGAGAGCACCATGGCAGGCACCATGAGGAGTTATGAGTCACATATGCCAGCAACGCCAACCACTAGGAGCTCGAACGTCGAACGCAGTGTGGGCGAACGAAGGGAAGTCGGCAGTGCCCAGTTTCTCAGATGCGGGCGATTGCGCTCAGATTATAGAAGCGCACATACAGTGTTCAATATCCTCCTCCAGTCGAGCCCGTCTACTGATCTCACAATGGTTCGAAAGCTCTATGTCCCCGACGAATTGCAGCACCCCTCTTGGACGGGCGAACAACCAGACAGGATCACACCCGGCGGTTTGGCCTTCGCCACGCTGCCCACCGAATGGATCGTGCAGATGCAGTTCCAAAGAGGCAGTGAGACCGGAGTAGGCAACGGCTTCTTTGCCAGCATCCCCGGCGTGCCCAACTACCACGTCATCCTCACCGCCGGCCACAACCTCATCGGATTAGACGGGACCTTGTCGCAGAACATCACCATCAAGGCGATAGACCCGGCGGACGACTACATCGTGCCCGACGGCGACTCCTATATCTGCAAGTCATACAAGGCGCAGAGAGACAACAATGACCCGAACGACTGGGGCATCGTCCTGTATCCGCGAGGGAAGCCGAACCTCCTTCCCCCGCGCTTCCGCGACAGCAACACGACACAGGCGGATAAGGATGCGATCGAGAACAGCTTCGGGTTCCGCATCAGCCTCCACCTCGGGCACGCGGAGACGCTGCAGGGCCAGGCGACAGTCTCTGGCTACCGCGACCTATCGAAGCGCGGAGAGCCCGTGTCGTCCAGTGGAGACATCATGTCGGTGTACCCGACCCAGGTTGAGTACAAGCTCAAGACAGAGCGGGGCATTAGCGGGAGCTGCGTGTGGGTCCCGCACCGCACCTTCCCCACCGTGATAGCCATCCAGTGCGTGTCTCCACGTCCTTCGCACCCCTTCGTCCACTCACGCTGCGGGCAGCAACTACGGCCCGAAGACGAAGCACGGCGGGAGCCGCGGCTCGCGCATCACGGTAGACCTCATGCGGGAGGCGTACGACTTCACGAAGGGCGCCGCGTTCGGGGTGAAGCTCCGCGCGCACGGGATCCCGCGGCAGCTGCGCGAGCTGCCCAAGGGCGGGCTCTACCTGCACTTCCCGCCGAACTTTCCGTTCGCGCGCGTGCGCCTCGCGTCGGGAACCCCCATCGACCTGCTTCCCGCGCAGTCTGGCGGCGTGCCGATGCACGTCATGGCGATCGCGACGCCCGCGGGCGAGCGCTACGCGGGGTTCAACCTCGGGCGGGGCGAGGTCGTCTTGCGCGAGCGGATCAGGGACGACTGCCTCTTCGAGTGGTTCAGGGGGAAGCCGACGAAGCAGGGCGAAGAGACGGTGCAGATCAAGGTGTTGAAGGACAAGGACGATGTGGAGGGGAAGGCGAAGGTGCAGGTGCGCGTGCAGGGGGCGGCGATCAGGGGGTTTGACGGGGAGGACGCGGAGAGCTCGGAGGTGTCGTTCGTGGACGCGCCGACGGCCGATGCGGTGAGTCCTGGTCTTGGGTAGCGGCACATGTGTCTGACTGATTGACCAAGTGGACGGTATTTGCCCTCGAGAAATAAACGCTGGGCAATGCGAGTGTATGCAGGTCACGATCCAATAGGGATGAACTCTCTCGTGGGCGTCGAGGTTTCGGACTGCTTCACATCAAGCTAGTGTGCATCTCATCCGTGGCCGTCTACACATTCAACCGCCGAGAGAAGTTGGCGTTCACTGATGCAGTGCGTAGCAGGCGACCGGACACTACCTAAGCCACCATAGAGTTCCGGTTGCCGGACCGGATCTCCGATGTACTATCCCAGTCCTCGCATGTGAGGAGCTGTGAGGAGTGTGCCATATACTTTTAGCTGCCTCAGTGTACTAGAATCATGGCAATTGTGCTCAGATTCAGAGGCACAATGTGCCCGTAATGTTTTGGCACCACAGCCGAAATCACGCGTTGGTGACCGGCCCTCGTTTGTGTGATTCCCGTACGATGAAGCTGAGGATGCAGTACAATACACATACAAGTTGTGATCAAGCTAAATGCACAGATACTATACAAGGCTTCTTCGGCCGACAGAGAACGGCTGCACTCTGCCTACGTCGCTCAGACGCGTGTGTGCGCAGAGTCCGCAGGTGGCTATAGGCCCGCTCATCAGCTTAGGGGACGACGGATAGAAGAGCGGCACGACGCACCGGAGACTTGATGTCGAGCGCGCTCGCGAGCGAGTTGAACTCGCCGGTCGTGGGGACGGCGGCGCCCGTGCAGACTAGTACGGCGACATCATACGCGGGGCAAGGAGGAGATATCTACTGCATCAGCCTGCGAGGAACGCACGAACAGGAGCGGGAGCGGACGCACTGTCGACGACGCGCTGCTCCGAGATTCCGATCTGCTGGGCGATCTGGGTGTAGGACAATCCTGCGCACGATGGTCAGTGGCCCAGCCGCGATGAAGAGGTCGTGAAGCGATGTAGGGTCGTTGGGAGGAAGTGCAGTAGTACTACGTACCCTTCTTGTCCTTCGCGGCGGCGAGGGCGGAGCACTGCGGGTTCGGGGCCATGGCTGCGTTCGTGAGTGGTATCGAGCAAGGGTTGTCGTCGGATGCTGGGAGAGCGCAGCCTGAGGGGACTGAGTCTTATATGGCCCCAAGAGCCGCGATGGGGTCTGGAGAGCTCCGAGTCTGCACAATCAGATGATGATCATTGGATAAGTTACATCACTTCATCCGTCTTATCGGGAGGCTCCAGCAGGAGAAACGCCAGATCCGTCGACGTGGCTATAGATCCGTTAGGGTTTCCAGGTCATAGTGCTGCCAGTGTTGCACTCAGGGACGAGTCATGGGGAGCGCGTACGACCTTGAAGTTCGGGGGCGCACAGGACCCAAATCGGCTGATCAACTTGACCAGTGTGAAGCTATTTGGAGAGCATTCTCCTACCCATCCGCAGAGGGAGGTAGGGGTGAGGAGACCTTGTCGAGAAACGAGAATCAAGATATGATAACTACTAGTAGAGTCTGAGCGGACTGCTACATAGGTGTCCAAGCGCCCTAAACCATTGGCTTGGATGCCCGAGACTTGAGTGCATACTTAGACTGGGATTGACTGAGTTGTTGTGCATGTTAAGATGTACTCACACTACACCACATTCAATGGTGGTTCTCTAAGTCAGTTCAACAGAGTGGTCAGTGGAAGGTGTCTTTATACTCGATTTGACTTATAGTATAGAGCATCGAACCGTGATACTACAAGTCAACGAGCGGAACCACGACGTCCTCCCTACGGAGAGTGCGGTGGTCGTCGATGACCTTCGGCATGATTGGGACGATGCGCGTCTTTTGGATCTCCAGGCCCTTGCTGCCAAAGTATCGCCCGCTCTCGAAATTCCAGCAGTCATTTGCGCGCGGCCACATCGCGATCGCCTGGATGTATTGCTGTAGCTGCGGGTCGATGTCTGGCCCAAATGACGGGAGCCGCTTCATTCCGTCCAAAAAGCGCGCCTCGACCTCCTCGTGATAGTCAGCGACCCACTTCAGTGCCTCATCGAGACTGTAGCCGAACTGATTCATGACGACGGTGAGAATGTTGTACTGATCGCCGGCGGCTTGTTCCTTGTTGTAGGAAGCAAGGTCCTGAGGAAAATTGTGAGCCTGCGCGATAGTTTGGGTGGGGGCACTTACGTTGCCGAGGACGAGCAGGTCAGCACAGAGGTTGCAAAGCTCAACGACAGCAGGGTGGTAGTAGGCCTCGTCCGGGATATCAATCGCCAGAACAGCAGGCATGTACGCGGCCTGGGCGCCGATGTTCTCGCGGCGCGTCTTGATGTAGCTCTCGACTGTGCGAAGCCTGTTCATATCGCGGTCGAGCGCCTGGACGTACACCGCGTTAACGAAGTCAGTGTACGCATCTTCGAAGTGCTTTCGCGCTGTGACAGTGCATGCTTGGATGCCCCGTGCCCAGAACCTAGACTCAGGCGGTAAGCTGATGACGGGACGCGTCGTTAAGAGCATACGTACTGCCGCGCAACTTCTCCAAGGAGGACTTCGCCTTCGGGTCGCGGTTTATCTGGATGGTGGATGGCGTCGATGACAATATCGGCCATCTCGCGGACGACACCGGCATCCTCGACATCGGTATACTCATCGAAGAGAAAGGACAAGTTCATGAAGTCGCAGCCGATGCGAAGGTGGTCTGCATAGACCCCGCTAAGCAATAGTGGCCGTAGCTATCCGAGTCGACGTTCACGTACCCTTCGGAACGTAAGGATACGCGAGTGCTGCGAGACGCGCTAGAAGACCACATGAGTAACGTTGAATATTAGAAACCTTGTAGTACACACTCGTGTCGCCCTTGTCGAATGCGATCTGAGACTGCTCGTTGAATGGCTTGAAGGATTTGAGCCACACATCCGATTCGGCCTTCATCTCGTCGTAATGAGGGTTGATAGCCCGTTGCCACGGCCAGTTGTCCATGGTCTTGGGTATATAAAACGTGTCGGTCATAGTGAGATGAGTGGAAAAGTCTGAGCGAAAAGAAGTAAGAAAGACTGCGAGGTTAGTGTGCGATTGAGCTGGACTACTGTCATTATATCTCTGCAAGCAGAGCACCCAATACGTCCGGGGTGTGTTTCTGTTAGGACCGACACAAACCCTCTCCGTGAACGTGGAGCAGCAACAGCCGTAGAATTTCCAATACGACGACCGATCGGATCCAGGACCCACACGCTCTCCACACATCCGCGCTGTCGCGGCATGGACGGTCTTAGAGCGAGACTAGTGTGCCTTGAGGCTCTCCCAATAGCAAACCACTGGCCTACTAACTCGGTTCCGCACGCGAGTAGTGTGCCACCTGCATACTGGTGGATCGACCCGAGCTTTGCTATTTCAACACGCCCTGCTGAGCGCGCGGGTGTCTGGATGGCGAACGCGAGGTGTGATCGACCGGGTGATGCGTCCGGAAGCTTGAGGAAACGCGGACGGTAGTCTTGTCACCAGACGACGAACTGAAGTAACCCTGGGGTATTTTCGTATAGAGGAGTGTGTCAATGGCCAGACGCAAAGAAGGGTATAAGAATGCGGCGTGCCTTGTGAATGAGGCGTGCCATCGAGTCGGCGGTCGTTGAACGTTGAACTGCAATGCATGTCGTTAGCATAGTTTCGGCTAATGCAGATCATGACATGTCAATTCAGCCATAGGGTGAGCTCAACTCTCCCATGCAGGCCACAATTCCTCGACGTGAGAGACCATCAGTGCAGCACGAATGACTTGGGTGAGGCTACAGCCTACGGGATGACAAGATGTAAGAGATCATAGCCTAGCTGTATATGTAGTATGCCAAAAGTGACGTTGAACCATAACCTACCTCCTCCTCCTCCCATTGCCCTTAGGCTTCGAAGACAAGCCGGAAGAGAGCGCGGCTGGTATGGGCGGTCAAAGCAACCAACAAGCTTCCACGATTGCAGTTTTCGTGTAGTCTATGTACCTTGTTAGGTAGTACTGATTGAGTAGTGTTGCACAAGAGCGGCACGCTGTGGAAGATGAGCGCGCGCTGAGTAATCAGAGTAGTACATCGTAGTAGCAAGAGGCACTGCGGGGCGCAGCCCTCTGGCCCGTCACCTTCCTGCTTCTGATGCCTCTCGACGCGACTGACTTAGGGAGACGCGGGTGGGTTAAAACGAGTGAGGCTCTGCGAAAGCTCCGAAGTCCTTTCGCTGGTGACTCTGAGGCCCTGAGTACGGTTGCCCGCTAGTCCGAGGTTAACCGCCGCGCGCCACCGGCCTCCGCCACACTGCGTCCGGCGACGACCTCCATATTGTACGGGCTCTGACTGGCTCAAACATCACGGTGGCAGCCTGGAAACCTCTCTGAAGTGCTCCCCAAACCAAATAAAACCTTCCAAAGCTGTTTGAAGGGCTGTGGGGGTACACAGATGCACGAATAATCGACGCTGAAGCCCGGAGGTCGCAAGCGCCCACGCCAGCTGGCAGTGCCGATGGCATACAAGGAGAGACGAGGAGATATTGGAACGAGGTATTGCTCTACCGGAAAGGCATTCGGGATGTTTTTTTTTTTTTTTTTGATTCCATTTAACGTCCTCGAGGGCAAAGCCCTATGTAGACGCGACGCATACAACGGGGGAGTGAGCTACGGAGAGGAGTGGAGTCAGGATCGGGCTGAGTAAGTACTCCTGCCGGAGCAGGAGTAGAGGGAGACATGTACAGTATATAGGAAGTGTATGGTACCGAGGCCGTAAGCGAGAGGGGAAGGACGCTCGTCAGTGTGGTTTCTCGCATGGGAGAGAGTGCGGCGTCAGGTGCGCGCGTAAGGGAGGAAGAGGAGGTAACAGAGGGAAGATGAGGGCATGTACAGTACGAGGAAGGGTGCTCCCGCCCGGGAGTCACCAGAGTGGCATAGCCGTCGATGTACCTTCCAACAGGGCTAACAAACGAGCGCGGTGCCTCCATCAGGGCGGGACTATTTACGTGCGCGACTGGCCGCCTCCAGTGCGGCTCCGTTCCCTGACAGAGTCCGGGTCGATGCTAGGCTGTTTTGGGTGCATCTCGGGCAATGGGCACTGAGGTGGTAGATGTCGCGGTACAGTAACGGAATGTAACTACTCACAGAGGGGAGGGGGAACGCGCGTGTTGGGGGACAGTCAGAGTTGGGGTGTGCAACAGAGTCACGGGTGAGGAGGAGAGGATAGCTAAGAGTCGTGGAGGAGGAGGTCGCCATACGACGCCGCGAAGCGGCGTGTGTCGTGTATAAACCGGAAGAGTGGCTTCATCGCCTTCGGCTCCGTGAGGAGGTACTGCAGAGAGGTTGCCGGGGGTCCCAGCTTGAAGTGTACGCGTGCACGGGCCTCTTCGTACGCGGGGCAGTCCAGTATGAAGATTCGGGATGTTAAGTGGAGCGGAGGGAGAGATGGGTGCGAGGGTATGCAAGAGTAAAACTGAAAGCTAAGCTGCCTGCCTCAGCCTTCATGCGTCCTGCACAGCTGGACTTGGCCGTCACTACTCCCTCTCCTACACACTTAGTAAAGCTACAAGCCCTGTGCGACCGCAGCCAGCACCGGCAAGTGCGGCCAGGATCATTCTCTCTCACTACCAGCATTAACAAGAGCTACTTCAAGTTAGCAAAGCCTAAGAGCTGTGTCACTGAATGAGCATTCGTATAGTCAGTCAACCGAAATATATTTCGTTCCTGCAGTATACAGCCGTCCCCATTGACATGCAATCAGCATGCAGTGTGTACCCAATATCTCAATATTTCAATGCTCCAGCCTTGCGAAAATATCGGCATTGCTAGCTGGCGTGGGCGCTTGCGACCTCCAGACTTGATTGCACATCTGTGTATTTTCACGGTCCTGAAGACAGCTTAAGCGGGTTATATTGAGTTTGATAAGCATATCAGAGAAGCTTTCAAGCTGCCAGAGCAGTCTTTGAGCGAGTAAGAGCCCATGCAATTTGGAGGTCGTCGCCGGACTCGATGTGGCGGAGGCCGGTGGCGCAAGGCGTCTAACCTCGGACTAATAGCGGGCAACCGTACCCTGAGGTCTAGTGGGCGCGCAACGAGAGAAGTGTTGCGCGCCTAGTCCAGCCACAGCGTAGAAGACCGTCGCCCCTCCCCTCTCAGCTCAAAAGGTCTTCTTTGGATCTGCCTACGGGAGACTACGCTCTCGCTGCTCCTCGTACGCCGGGCATTCGCGTAGGTAGTGGTACACCGTTCCGGTGCCGCGCCGCATTGCTCGCACATAGGTGAGTCGGCCTTCTGGATCCTGTGCAAATGTTGCTGAAGCGGGACGCAGTGCTCCGTGCGGAGCTGGATGAGGATACTCGCCTGTCGCCTGGGCAGTCTTTCTGCTAGCTTGCGGTACGCCTTGAGGGCATGCGCTCGTCTATCCGGTCCATCCGCACTGCTCGCGGCGAGTTCCTCCACTCCTCCTTCGCTCGGCGCGTTATCTCGGCATTCAAGGCCTGGTGAGTTTTCGACACGCTCTCGGGCAGTGCGTCCCTCTTTCGTAGCCAGCCCGGGAGATCTTCGACCGGGCTGCTGTCCCCCTCACCGCCTTCTTCGCCTCCACATCCGCCATCTCGTTCCCTTTGATGCCCTTGTGACCTGGTACCCATCTCAGCGCGAGGGCAATTCCTGAGTGGCGCTTTTTCAGCGCTTCGACCCGCCGTAGGAGCTCGTCGACGAGGAGATATTGTCGTCTACCCCATTCGCTAGCCAACGACCGCTGGTTCCATCTGCTCAGGGCGCCAAAAGCTCCTCTCGTCACACCGTGCGCAACATCCTCGTTTTCATGGTCCAGAAGCTACTGATACAGGTGCAGGCAGAATATCAAAGTGCATACATTTAGTACACACAACCCCGCGGTATGTTGCGGTCAATTTCTATCGCTTTCCATGCCTCTACGCGTCGGGCCAATCCAGTAGCTTCTTTATGAATGCCGTCGTGTCCGCGGCGCGCATCAAACTCTCTCCGACCAGGACGGCGTGCACGCCCTGCTCCCCATACACCTTGACGTCATCTGGCCCCTGAATCCCGCTCAACGCGCACAGCAGCACGTCCCTCTCGCGCACCATATCCACAAGGCCGCTCGTCGTGCCCATATCCACGCTGAAATCGTGCAAGTTCCGGTTGTTCACCCCCACGACCTTCGCGCCGACCGCGAGCGCGCGCTCCATCTCCCGTGCGTTGTTCACCTCCACGAGCGGCTCCATCCCCAGTGCGACCGAGTACGCATACAGCCGCTCCAACTGCTCCTGCGCGAGCATCGCGACGATGAGCAGCACCGTGTCTGCGCCCCACAGGCGCGCTTCCGCGATCTGGTACTCCGCAAACACGAACTCCTTGCGGAGGAGCGCGGGGCGGTCCGGCAGCGCGTCGACAGCCTGCCGCGCGAGCCGCAGGTCGAGCAGGCTGCCCTTGAACCACGTCGGCTCGGTGAGGACGGAGATGACGGACGCGCCCGCTTGCGCGTACAGCAGCGCCTGCGCCGCGGGGTTGACGTACGGCGCGATGTCGCCCTTGGACGGCGACGCACGCTTGATCTCTGCCATGAGGCTGAGCGACGGTCGCGCGGTCGCGCTGGACGGGTTGCGCTTCAGGCGCGGGACGAGCGGGATGAGCGGCGGGGCGAGCCCCATCTTCAGGTAGGCCTCGAGCTCCTCTGGGCGTGTGCCCGGGGTTGCTTTCGCTATCTCTACGTCCTTTTGGCGTTGTGCGTAGATCTTTTCTAGGATGGTAGGCGGGTTACTTGCGCTATCGCCGCCCTTGGACATGACTGCGCTGATGATATGCTGTGTTCGCAGTGTGAGGGTACGTCTCGGATGGGCAGACGCGAAGCGTAGACTAACGGTTCACTAGCACTGTTTGCAGGTAGACTTCGGTCGCACGGTGCACTACGTCGGGTGAAGCATATATACCGTGGCACAACCTAATCAGCTACTCTATCGGAGTACTGTATCATTTCGACCATAGGTTCAGCCACATGTCACAGGCCCCCCATGAAACATGGTTTAAGTTCATTTGTTTTGTCACAGAGGTCCCTAAACTTGCTTTTCTGGGTGTCACCGGTCCCAAAACGGTCTCCGGGTCCTGCGGGTCCCAACATAGGGTGAACCTCGGGTTGTCACAGGTCACCGGGAACCCTGAACTAAGGCGCTGCCTTGTCTGAATCCACGGTGTCACACGTCACAGCCCGTGAACCTATGGTCGAAATGATACATTATATCACTCCCCGATATGGACGTGGTTTCACCGATGAATCCCGCCTGTGGTCATCTCCCAACCTAGCTGCTCGTATGTCCACCCGAAGCACGATCCGCCCAGCTCCCCAGAGTGGAAGCCGCATACGCTGCGATGCATGCCTGGCTTCTCGTGAAAGCGGTCGAGTGTGGTCATCTCTGCCGCGCTGAGGTTGACGAGCTGCGGTCAGAAGACTCGTGAGCATTCCATCCTCTCGCCGCGCATGGAGTCGCAGGCTGTTACCTGAAGGTTCTCTCTCAGACGCTCGGGATGCACCGTCTTCGGGATGACTGCGGTTCCACGCTGGACGCCCCAGCTCAGCAACACCTGGGTACTTGTTACCCCGGGCCCGTGCGCCGCCGCGATGGCCGTGATGGCGGGGTCATTCGCGAACTTGACCTTCCCGACGGGCGAGTACGCCGTGAGGAGGATCCCGCGCTCGCTGCAGAACTCGCGCAGCTCATGCTGCGGGAGACAGGGATGGAGCTCCACCTGGTTCACGGCAGGAACGACGGAGGCGTGCGCGAGGAGGGTTGTCAGTGTGTTGACACTGAAGTTTGACACGCCGATGGCTTTCGCTTTGTCTGAGAAGGACGTGAGGAAGATGTGCGAGAAGCGGCTGCACTGCCTACCGCCCGCGAGGAGCCTCTCCATTTCTCGCCACGTCTCGACGAACGTCGGACTTTCCTCTGGCTGCAGCGTGTTGCCTATACGTGGTGTCAGGCAGCCACACGACGGTCGTCAGTGGCAGCCTGAGATCCGCACGGTACACGTCGCAATGTACAGACCTGCCTCGTCATACGCCATAGGCCAGTGCATCAAGTACAGGTCCACGTAGTCGACGCCGAGCTTGGTCAGGCTGGCTGACAGAGCCTGTCCAACGCGGCCATGATCGCTCTGGCTGAGTGTGTGATTGACATAGGTGAGTCGTGGCGCCCGAAGGATGTATCATGGTGTCTTACTCTAACTTTGTGGTCAGGAATATTTCGTGGCGAGGCGCGCTGGACTCTCTCAGGGCCTTGCCTACGGACTCTTCGTTCCCTACGACGTGAAACCATGGAGATTACGCACTAGGGGTCTCACAACGGGACTCACCGTAGTTGGCGGCCTGATGCGATACCTCAAATTGAGCTCCGGAGCAAGCTAGACCAGAAGTCGAAGCACTCAACCGTATCGATATGGCGATAACCAAGGTCGAGCGCGGCCCTGACCATCGTCGTTACGTTCTCGTCTTCCCCATACTTGCCCATCCAACAGCTGCAAACCCGTATCCCGTGAGACTCGGTCTACGTGTCGCGGAGTATGTACGCACCCGACACCAACCGCGGGCATGGACGTGCCGTTGTTGAGGGTGAAACGTTCGTTGCTTAAAACAGACATCTTCGACTGAGTTGATAGACCAGTGCCGGTCAGTGTCAGGGAACAAGGTGCGTAGCAATAAGCTTCAGAGTCTTGTGGTGCTAGATCAGCGCCCGATACCTGCTGACATGTTTATTGTGGATGCATCGTCCCACGAAGTATATGGCATTGAGTATGCCCGGTTGGAAACGCGCATCTCCCACATCTTTCCGCCTTCCTCAGTCGGGGGAATCGGTAGTTGTGGGTACACCTAGTGAGCGCGATATGTCCGCCACCCTTTTCCTTTCTGACCCTGCGTATGCACACCTAGCAGGTGTTAATACCCCCTGCTCCTCCCCCTACATCTTCGCCCCACATACCAGATCAGATTTGGTCAGGCGGTGAAGTGACTTCCATTGGTGCGCATCCCGCTCATCGCCACCAGCGGCGTTGGCCTGAAGCGGAAGGTTCGATGCACGCGTTTCAGTGCCACTATATCAAACCCAATGTTGAGTAGCGATAGACCAAGCATTCGCCGTTCCCGATTTGTCTACTGACTCATGGGCACCGCGGCTTCGACCGCAGAACCATGTGCCAAGCGCCACGGGAAAGCAACGCGTGGTGGCCCTGTCGCGCCCTTTCGTTCTACCATCGCTCATTTGCCTGGGCCGTGACCTCACTGGCAGCTGGGATCCTCATAGCGCCGCCCCCTTCGAACCCTGAACTCTGAGGTTGTTGCCGTCTCGTTGGTGGATCAAACCTCCTTCTTGTCCGCGTTAAAGGGCGCTGCTTATGAAAAGGCCCGCTGGACTCCGCCGCGCTCTCTTCGGCCCGTCGGGATATTTCTACTGATACTCCTGAGTAGGAGCATGCAAGATGCCCTTCCCGGCAGATGAGGTGAGCGGCATTCCTTCGTCATACCACATGTTAGTGACGCGTATTGACCGCGCTGTGATAGGCGAAGATTGTGTCGATATTTATCCAGACGTTACTCTACGGTGCTTCCATACGCGATCCTTCTCTGAGGTGTCTACTCACTTTGGCAATCTATCCGTCAAGGAGCCTACAGCGTTCTCTTCATACTCACGCTATGGGTCCTGCTCACCCGACGCCGGAAGCACAACCCGTGGCGAGACCACATGTTGTGGATTTCGATTCTCATGTTCGTCGTGGCCACGATAGTAAGCTTGAGCCGTCGCGCGCATGCAGCTGCACATCGTACTGATCCCATTGATTTCTTGGAGCATATTGGCGTCAACTACACCCGCATCATCCAGGCCTTTATCGTCCACCGCAATGAACCCGGGGGTCCAGCAGCCTTTTTCAACGAGTTATCAAACTTCACCCAGATATTCGGGAGCACGCTGTACATCGCCCAGACGGTCATCGGAGACAGCGTTGTCGTACGTTTCAACAATCGAGCCCTACAAGACCAGCTAACAACGATTCCTTGCTGCGCAGCTACTCAGATGCTACCTGGTCTGGGGCAGCGTGTGGGTCATCGTCGTTCCATTTGTCTTGCTCCTGGGAAGCACCGGTGCGTTCTATCCGCGGTAGGCATCACACTGATTGTCCTCATGACCCCGCCCTAGCCTCTGGAATTGGAATCCTCTACTCCTTCGCCAGGGTGGTGCCGCAAGCGGACATCTTCGTCACGGAGCTACAGAATTGGATTACCGCCTTCTTCTCGCTCACACTCGCGACGAATATCATCTGCACTAGTGCGTGAGTCTCCACCCGCTCCCCATTTACAGCTGAACCCTCCGTGCCCCACAGGCCTCGTCGCCTTCCGCATTTGGTGGCTAAACCGCTCAATTATGGCCTTCCTGAACCACAGCTACTACCCAATCATGTTTCTCGTGCTCGAGTCCGGCGCGGTCTACTCCGCGACGCTAACCGCGCTGCTCATCCTGTACAAGACGGGCTCATGGTTCCAATACGTCTTGCTCGATGCCGTACGTCCACGTCCCCGTTCCGTTGGCTTTGACACACAACCAACCTTGAGCAGATATCGCCGATCGTCGGTCTCGTCTTCTCCATGATCATCATCCGCATCGGGCTCGGGATCACAACCGCGCGCGGGTCCTCCCGCACGGGAGCGACAACGCGGACGCGCGACCCCGGCGCAGAGGAGCGGCAGATTCCGGTCTCATTCGCAGCCCCGACGCAGGACCAGTCGACGTTCCAAACGGACGACGTTGAGTTCAGTTCGGCGGACGTACAATTGAGGGACGTCTCTGAAAGCAGCCGGGATGTTAAGGATGACCAGGTGTGTTGGTTGCTTTGATGTTTGTAAGGGACGGTCTGACGAATGTGCATATGTGCAGAAGCCTGAAGCTTCCCCAGTGGTGAGAATGCTGGACTCGTGACCTACATGTTATGGACGATACGAGCGATGCGATACGTCAGCATGCAACGGATTTGGACCGCCGTGCAAAGGACGAGCGAACTTGTATGATATATCGTTGCTGTCGCTTCACCTTCACAAGTACAGAATATGTCTACATCAAGCTATCTCCACAGCCATCGCGTCTTTTCTCTCGCTGCGCGACGACACTCTCGAGAGCTGAATCCCGCTCGTCACTGCGGCGGTCGGCTCGATCAGCGCGGTCTCGCCCTCCGCGCTCGACACGCCTGTTGCAATGCGCAGCATGATGACGGAGAACACGATACCCTGTGCGAGACCAATGTCAGGCGCGCTCAAGGTCTGGCAGCGGGCTACTCACGACGATGGAGGACACCGCGTCGAGGACGACGTACTGGAACCACGAGTCGGCGTTGTAGAGCACGAGCAGCGCGAGGAGCGTCGCGGAGTAGAGCGCGCCAGACTCGACGATCAAAACCAGCACTGGCCGCAAGTTACGGTGCCGGAAGCTCAAGAAGAGATGCGTCCGGTTGATTGCCCAGATACGGTATGCCACTAGTGCTGTGGCATCCCCGTTCGCGCATACGATCCGGCGGGCTCTCAGCATGGGGTGCCCAGTGGGGAAGTGGGAGACGCACCGGTGCAGATGACGTTCGTCGCAAACGTCATGGAGAAGAAGGCGGTGATCCAGTGCCCGAGTTGGACGACGAAGATCGAGGCCTCGGGCTCGACCTTGTCGAAGGAGTAAAGGATGCCTACACCGGTCGCTGTTCACGTAGGCTGTCAACAGAAGTCGATGCGTATGCTGTGGCGAGACGCACCGGTGCTTCCGAGGAGGAGGACAAACGGGAACGCGACGATCCACACCTTGCGGCCCCAGACAAGGTAACTGCGATACAGCTGCGAGACGGAGCAGAAGTCAGTTTCCACTGGACATCCTCAAGGGAGGTACTGCGCGCGCACCGCCATCGCGTCGCCGATCAGGGTCTGTGCGACGTACAGCGTGCTCCCGAACATCTGCGTGAAGTTGGACATCTCATCGAAGAACGCGGCGGGTCCACCTGGTGCGTCTGCGTGGATGATGAACGCCAGAATGATGCGCGAGAAGTTCGTCGCCACGTGCTGGTACCCTGCCCGTCAAACCTGGGAATGCGGTAAGGAGAAGGTACTGGGTGCGTACCGTAGTCGCAATCCCGAACATGAGGAAGGACACGAAGAGCATGTTCCTGCGCAGTGGATTCAGCGTCCCGGACGTCTGGTTCCATAGCAGCGCTTTGGTCGTAGCGAAGAACAGTGACATGTAGTTCCCTGCATGTAGTACATGATTCAGAATCCGAGTCTATCAGCTTACAAGACGCACCATAGAGGACGGATTGGACGAAAATGGACACTAGCTTCGACTGCGCGCATCACCATGATACTCCTCAGCGCAAGTTGGCATAAGCGATGGCATCGACGGAGGCTCACCTCTGCCGCAGAGAACGCCATAGCCGGTTGCTGCCAATGGGTCGCACTCCCAGAGCTGTCCACGGGGCAGATGGCGATGCCGCGCTCTATATTATGAGCGCGACATGCTCCACCCCGGTACTAGTAGCCCCTCGCTGTCGTTGTGGCCGCTCAAGCTTCCGGTAGGCCTCGTGTACAATTGCGATATCAGCCTGAGAGCGCGGTTCTACTGATACGAGGAAGAAACGGCGTTTACTAGTACACTTACCGAACTAGGTGCAACGCCGGTCAGCGATGGGCCTTGTGACAGAACCCTACCTGAAGGCTGAAGTCATGACCCTACCTGACGGTCGGTGATATGTAGTAGTACATACGTATCTTGGCAACCGTTCGTGTAGAACCATCGGTAGTCTCACCTCGGTCGATCCGGACGCCTCGTCTTGCCAGTGGCATGGGCCTACGTCCCGCCCTACGATGCGGTCCATGGCACCACGGACAGCTCACTTGTATTTCCGGATGACGCGAGACCTTCCTTATCTTGAACTGACCGTTGCCAACTGATAGGTACCTGAGTTCCCGAAGGGTGTTTATCGCCAGAAGACGAACTCTGGTTCTTACCTCCACCTCCGGGATTACATCCCCAAGTTCGCCCTGACCTCAGATGCGGACCACGTGTGGCTGAAGAACACATTGTGTCGTGCGACTCAACTATTCCCTCACCGTGCGACCCTATATCGCGGGAAAAATGGGCGTTGGGGCGACATTTCAGCATGCCAGCTAGATGTGAAGAGACGCTTCAAGGTTGTCCGAACCGGTCCACAAGTACATCCTGCAAGCTCAACGATCTGCAACGTCCTGCCCAGTACCTCCTCCTCCAGCTACTCGTACAAATCCGCCCGCGATCCTTGCCGAACGTTCGACTCCTCTGCCAGCTGCTCACCAGCCGCGTCCGAAGGACGAGTCCTGGACGCTCGTCGTGTCCGTCGTCTGCACGCTCTCCTGGTCGAAGTCTGAGCCGAATGCGCCCTGGTCGAACGTGTCCGACACGTCCGTCGTCTGCGTGTTCTGGTACGACGAGTCCTGGACGCCGCCAAACGCGCCGTCGTCCACCACCGAGGAGTCTGCGTCACCAACGTTAGTAGGTCCCAAGTGCCATAGCGAATGAGGGGCATACCGGAGGTGTAGGAGTCGCTCTGGTAGCTGTTGTTGTCGTAGTAAGACATGCTTGGTTGTATGTGTGTAGAAGAGGTCGATTCAGGTGTGTGAGGGCTTTGTGATGGTGCTTTGCGTTGCTGCTGCTGACTAGAGTGCAAGGGCCAGCTTATATACGCTGTCGGGCGCGCGATCGTCGAGGCTACAACAAGGACGTAGCTATTCTAGCACAGTGCGGTACGCACATGCGTGCGCTGAGCCCTTCCTGGGGTCTCTAGACAAGGTGCGAATTCATAGAGGACACATCGTGTCCGCTGCGCAAGTTTTGCTGTTGAGCAGGACTGCTATATCTGGGTGCGATGCGGACGGCCATGGCTTCTACGAAACGCGGACCACCGCATACGGACGGGAATAGACGTCGAAGTCGGACTGCGGTACTGCGCGTGCTATGAATACGCACAGCGTCCCCCATAATAGACCATTGTCAATCACAGGTGGAGGGCGTAGTACCGTCGAGGTCGCAATAAGATGGATGGTGAGTACTTGAGTGCTTCCGATATTAGGCGTCGATGGTCGCATTTCATGTCCGCATGTAGGCGGAGGAGATCATAACCGAGACCGTATGACGCAACAGCGGCTGTGCCCTCTGGACGTTCGGGACCGGAGCGATAAAGTGTCCGCAAACGGTTGACGCCGCAGGTGGATAGACAGTTGTCGGTTGGCTCCTGTCGGCCGAGCACAAGAGATTCGGAGAGAGCGACATCAGTAAGGTGCATTATGGTCACCCTCACGGGCATCCCCTTCACCGTCATCGTCGGCATCGTCTTCGTTCGAATTGTCTTTGCCGGCATTTTGTTCGTCACTACTACCATCCGCATCCACGTCATCATCCTCTTCGCCCTCGACCTCGCTCTCTCCAGAAACACTGTTCAAGAAGGACTTCGGTGTGAACGTCCAGACAACCTCACGTAGGGAAGGTGGGCGCTTCTCGTCCCGGTTCTTAGCCTCCCACTCCTCCACGAACTCATCGTCGGTGAGCATCCGTGCAGTACACTCCCCGCACTCGCCCCGCCACGGCGTCTTGAGTTTCTGCAGGCTAGCGGCCCCGGGCTGATCGAACGTGAACGCAACGCTCAGCCGTACAGTGTGCAGCTGCTCGAGACAGGCTAGATAATGGTTATATATCTTCTGCATATCATTGTCAGCGCTATGCAAGAGTGAGGCATCCAAAGACGCACAGGCAGTCCATCTCCCTCCGTATAAACGATTTTAGGCGGTGGTGCCTCGCTCACTTGCAGGCCCGCACAGAGGTTGCACAGGCTGCACCACATGGTCTCCTGGTGAAGCTCGAGCACCCGCAGGTGCGGAAACGCGAGCGCGATGGGCACGACCTCATTCGGGCCTGGCCACATGTGATAGCGCATCTCGAACTCGATGAGTGTCGGCGGCGGCTCTGCGACGGCGTTGAGCATCAGCGGCGAGAAGAAGCCGTCGTTCGCGTCGTAGCGCAGCTTGTTCAATCGGTGGAACGCGCTGAGGCTGTACTGGTACCCGAACTCGGGGCGGAAGTTGGATGCGTCGGACGAACTTGTGATGCCGAGCGGCGTAATCCAGTGAACGGTCCTGTGCAATCCGGCGTGTGAGTTCTGTGTGGGGTGCGAGAGGACAAACGGAGCTACCTGGTCCAGGACGCGACCTCGGGGATGGGTGATAGGTCCTCGAGGTGCTCTGCGTCGCGTACTTGGAAGACTTGAAACCAGGCTTCCAATGTCATCCTGCGGACGACTTTGGAAACCAAAGAAAGCGGTTGCACGGCATTCCATTCTGGCTTGAGGGATGTGCTGTCCAGAAACGATAGGCTTGTGCTCTTGTTGTCGGCCGGGGTGCATATCTCGAGGTACCAGGAGAGGATTTCTCTGAGTAACTCGACCGGAAGCATATGAGGATCGGTGCAACAGCGTCACTCGAGGTGAAGGTACAGCTGATTCCGAAAACCTTGTCCGAGGCGCATTTCGGTCGCGATAAATTCGAATAAACAGAGAAAATCGAAAAAAAACACTGGAAAGTCAAGAGAGCCCTTCCTGCGATGTTCTGATGCCTCAAAGACGCGTACAAAGTGTTGCGTGCTATGTTGTGTACTCGCTGCTACATTGAACTGAGATGGAAGATACCTAGTAAGCTTCGAGATGAGGGATATATGATGGTGCCGACGTGGCGACATCTTCGGGCATTCACGCGAAGAGCAGACACTGATGCAACGACAACGACTAAGTTGTCCTCAACGTACAAGATGGCATGGTCCCCAATGTGCAGTGTTTGACTGATCAATGCCTCCCACAGTGCTGTTGAGGACGCCATCTCAGAGTTCTAACTTCTACCACGGGCGCCAAACTCACACGCTCTTCATACCTTCAACGACCGGGCGATCTTGACCTCAGAACCTTCACTTGTCCACTTGCATCTCGTTCTACCGCTTTTCGACTGCACTGGCAGGTGTTTGACCCCCCTCTCTGTGCGGCAAGAAACAATATCGAGGCCAGTGCTCGGCCGCATTGCTTCGTAGGCTCATTTGCTCTGGATGACGACGGACTCGGGAGGAGATGAGCGGAGGAAAGGCGAGGAGAATACGAGGATGGCTGGCATGTGCTGCGGGTAGTATGTCACGAGTATGTCACAACAGGTGCGTTTTTTGTACGTTGGCGGAGCTGATTTCGATCGGTGCGCTCTTTTGCGCGTAAGACGTGCACAGAAGAGCATCTTCAAATGGCTCAGGTTCTCCAGTACATCTACGACTACTCACCGACCACACCATGAAGAATTCGGCGCGGTCTATGTCTGTGGTGAAGTGCAGCAGGTCACCCCAACACCGGCCCTTCAGTGGAACACGGCGGCGGCTGTAACACTAGTAGACCATTGGCAGGATCATGTAGACTGCTAGTACGTAGACAACCAGGTAGTGTGCTTATGAATTGAGATACTTATCCTGACATGTGTGCCGTTCAACGCAACGTAAAGACATTGTTCTCAACTTTGTGTACTACCGGTCAGCCCTCAGCCGCTTGCCAGGGAAACCGGCATAACTGCCTGACCTGGCACCCCACACCCTCCTTTGCGTCCCATGTCCTTTACCTTGAATCTTAGACCCTCAATCAGGATTCTGCGGCCATTGTAAAAGGTGGTGTGAGCTGTCGCACAAAGTACATATGGTCGACTCCCTCCCGGCCCCCAGGATCACTTACCACGAGTGCACCGACCCCGCGTGCCATATACATGCATGTATATAGGGAGCTACGAGTGCCCACAATCTCATCTGACCAAAGCTCGTCCTCTGTAGGGCCTCTCAGACTTTTCTTGATTTTCTTGATTTTCTTGATTTATTCGAATTTATCGCGACCGAAAAGCGCCCCGGACAAGGTTTTCGGAATCAGCTGTATGTAATTGAAAGGGCGGGGCGACTAACACTAAGTAAAGTACCGTGTCTCATAAGGCCGTATATTGCGGTACTTAGTGTGGGAAGGTTTCTGATATACGCGACATTATTGTGTCATAGACACAGGGAGCGGCTTACCATAAGTCGGGTCTGCATATTGTGTAGATATGATGAAAATGTGGAAATCCCGGTTAGGATATAGCGGCAGTAAATAGGCTGAATGAATTATGATCGTGTTTCGCATAAGCCGGGGCAAGATACTGTGATACAATGCAAAAGGAAATGTGACGAATGTGTCACCCCCTTTCTTCTCTGTAAGTGAGCAAGACAAATGGATATCATTTATGAGAATGTGCTTAGCATATTGTGCGGCAAGAGAGGCTGAAGAAAATGTGACCAGTGTCACACAATATGATCACAGGAATTCACCCGTCTGTAATTGAAGTAATATTGATTGTGACAGCAAAGCGAGACAATACAATCAGACTATGCCAAGGCCGAGGTACTGTGAACCAATCGGAATCTGCATAGCATAGCTCGGGGGCAAGTTATCGTAAAGGAACGGTGAACAAAGCATGATGTCATCGCAATATCCCCAGGCGATCTTTAGGCGCAGGACAGAAGACCTTCACGCTACATCGACCTCAACATATTGTAAAGAGATACTGATAACCACATGCTTTGTTCACCATTCCTTTACAATAACTTGACCCCGAGCTATGCTATGCAGATTCCGATTGGTTCACAGTACCTCGGCCTTGGCATAGTTTGATTGTATTGTCTCGCATTGCTGTCACAATCAATATTACTTCAATTACAGACGGGTGAATTCCTGTGATCATATTGTGTGACACTGGTCACATTTTCTTCAGCCTCTCTTGCCGCACAATATGCTAAGCACATTCTCATAAATGATATCCGTTTGTCTTGCTCACTTACAGAGAAGAAAGGGGGTGACACATTCGTCACATTTCCTTTTGCATTGTATCACAGTATCTTGCCCCGGCTTATGCGAAACACGATCATAATTCATTCAGCCTATTTACTGCCGCTATATCCTAACCGGGATTTTCACATTTTCATCATATCTACACAATATGCAGACCCGACTTATGGTAAGCCGCTCCCTGTGAGAGCAAGTATTATCATGTAGGTTGGAAAGCTACCAACTTGAACGTTTGGACCCTGCGTGCCCATGGAACCGCATCTCATCCTCCTTTCCGCCATTTGTCGTCTAGGCGGTGGACAGTGAGGCCGCTAATCCATCAGTCACTCGTCTGACCTCTGCCCGTGGCCTTGCCAGTGTGCAGCGACTGACATGCATATGGTTGCTTGGGCGATGATGCTCGCACCGCTTGACTCGCAATCACCACAGGCCAGACACCAAAAGCACTGACTAGCAAGCATAGTAGTTTCATGGTCCACCAGCATCGGTACATGTGGTTCGAACGATTGACAGCGGTGCGTCTTTTGCTGCTACGGCTTGTTCTCTACTCGGGATCTGATGACTCTGACAGAGCCATAGACAAGAGGTGTCCGGATTCCACTGAGTGATGTATGCAGTATGAGTGTCAGCCTCGCAAGACACGACTCACTGAGGTGGTAAAGAGACCGTGTGAGGTAAAATGTGTCCTAGAACAGCACAGCAATCGTTGCAGCTGACAGTATTCAGAATATGCGCAACCCTTCTAGCTGATGAGTCCCCCGCTACCACACCGTACTTATTGCTCGAGGTCCAGGAGGCAAGATCTAGCTATTGCTCCCCCGCTCTAGGACCTCGACCCAGTAATGAGCCCTACTTGTGGACCGACGACGTCCGACCATCCTGCCTCTCTAGGAGCAACAATCGGCGCGTCGTTTGTTGGTTAGCAACACCCTCACCTTCCTGCGAGACACGGCTCACACATTTTGTATTCAGGGACTCTGCTTGCATCGGCGTGAGTGGCTCAGCACATTGCATACTCAGTGGGCTGTATCTGAGGTCGACTCCCAGACTGTATGGAGCCACATCTATGCAAACAATCACTTTCTTTTGGAACTACAGACAAGACGCACGTTGGCTGAAAATCGCCGTATGCCTTTCCTCGGTTCCCCTCAGTAAAGCGCTCATGAATTGTCACAGGTACTGTTTTTGTGGTTCGTACTCCACTTTTTGCGATACGATGTCACTAAATATTGCAGACATAATATAGGGTCCTAGACACCATTCACCTCGCTTTCATAGGACACGCCGTCTACACCTATGTCATCACCGATTTCGGCAACATTCAGGCGATCGAGAAGCCTCTATGGTGAGAAAGCTGTTGCTTTCGTCGTTGTGCTCCAAAGTAACCCGCTTTGTGTGTGTTCTGTATCAGGAGCATTACCGTAAGTCTTGCGTCATACAACGAGATCAGGTTCTGATTCCGAGGGACTGGGAGTAGGCACATGTGTTACTCTCCGTGAGTCGTATGCAATCTGCCCGAGATGAAGCCGATTCTGATAATACTCCAGAACCTTAGTGATGCAGTTGTCAGGACGTACGTACCCAAGGCTACTCGTTGAAAGTTGGACTGATATCAGTGATCAGCGTCTTTTTGTATCGCATTTGGAAGAGTCAGCCCCAGTCACCCATTGCATGAACCCTCCATTGAACTGATGACCGCAGTTAAAATGGAAGGCTATTTTACCCTGATCGTTGTAGTCGTCACCGTAAGTTGATCTCATCATTGCTCCTTCATGATACGCATACACCACGGCGGACGTCTGCTTATTATGTGCCACTACGTTTAGGGTGTCATCTCGCTCATGGTCCTTGGTGAGTCTGGTAAGTTTGACGTCTACGCCATGAGCCTCAACAATCATGTCTCAGCCAGCGGTTGCGGTAAGGTCTATGGTCAACGTGGTATCTCAGCGTATCTAATCAATGTGTACGAAAGCGTTCTCAGTTTGGGGGTGAGTTTAGGTTCTGCCTCCGTGCCTGCGTCCTTCTGAGTCTATGGCAGCTTTTTGTCTGCGAACTATATCTTCAAACACAGAGAGCTTTCGGTGAGTATGAAATAGAAGTGAATCGAGCCCTCCAAGGTTTGACCTGCCTGCAGGTCTTTGTGTACACCAATCTCGTATCAAGCATGGTCGCCGACTTACTCATCGCTGCGTCATTCTCTTGGAATCTGCAACGTCAACGTAGCAAAAACATATCGAGGTGAGCATGTTGGCACTGAGTAGCATTTGTCTTACCAACCACTGCTCAGAACCACCGACTATGCACACTACCTGATGGTATGTAGCATCAGCATCGGTCTCTTGATAAGGTGTGTCACGAGACGTTCATTCGCGGTGGGATGGGCGATGACGTGTCTACTCCAGCGTCTGTACGCTTCTGGCCATCCTCTTGGTGAGTTTGAAGCAGTGTGGTACTGCTCAGCTTTGCCAACGAATTGTACGAAAGTATGCATTACTACCCTTCCCAAAGAATTTCGCCTTTGTAGCAATCTACTTCGTCCTTCCTCAATGTGCGTCTCTACACTCTCAACGTTGATCCAACGGCGAGCACTACTGACATCCCCTCGCAGTACTGCTCAACTCACTCCTTGTTACCCTCAACATACGCAAGCCGCTATTCAGAACGGGAGGACTCGGAACAAGCGAGATCTACGCGTGCCCAATTGCGGAAAATGCGGAGATGGGTACCCTAAGGCCGTGGTACAGCGCGATGTTTGAGTGTTTACACCGCCGTCATGTGAGTGACAGAGGACACTGCTCGGAAGCCAGTCGCACACGCAATTCACCGTCACGACACAGCGGCCTGCCAATTATCCGACGATAGTGAACATCGATGTCTTGGTCGAACAAGTTGTGCAAGCGGACGACGATAAACTTGCCATTGCTAAGGTGCGTCCCTTCTCCCTCGCCAAGCATTGAAGTCCCTTATATTCGTCAGAGATGTACACTGGAGGAGGGATTTGACGATCGGTCGCCTCCACGCAGCCCCTGAACCGACAACGATGCGTCGATGATCTACTGTAAATTCTCAGCACGCCGCTGCTGGTTCACGAGTCACTATACCCTGGTGCACCACGTCCACTGTCTCACGCCCTACGGTACACTTTGTTTCTGGATCCGTGGAACTTGATACACGTATACCCGAGTGCTTCCTTCAATCCGTCAGCGGCAGACGCACCACGCCTTGCAACAGGGGCCTACAAGGTAGACCAGCGACTCGTGCTTTCCCAGACGGTAGGCTGCCACCTCTCGGGATGTAGTAGTATTGTGAGTGCCCTGTTCTGAGTCAGGTATCCTTGATGTTGACCTTTGTCGGTTGCGTATTCTACTGCTGCTCTGAGTTCAATCATGGACCGATATCGAGCACAGTAAGTAAGCGGACGCGACTGTCACCACTATGATGCTGATGGGTTCTGCAGAAGCTTCTATCAGCAGTTTATCTCTCAAACCGGCCGGTCATTCAAACCAGTCAGTAAAAGTATACAAGTCTGACGATCTGACCAGACCGACCACCTCCGAGTTGGCGTTACGCAAGGCATGTAAGGCGAGAGTAATGGTGAAGGACGGCAGCCTGCAACACAACTACTGGGGTGTGATTGTCTAAGGCAGACCACTGCCCCGATCGATATGCTCGACGACGACTGATGCTGCTTTTAAATCGCAGGTGGGATCAAACGCAAAGGCTTTACTAATAGCAGGCTGTGCCAATCAGCTTCCCGGACATAATGGCTATGTAGACAGCACGGTACGCCTGGATTGTGGGGTGAATGAAATCCACCTCATTAACGGATGCATTAACAGCCCCCATCGAGCGCCGTGTACAGGGTCCCATTACATCAACAAGTGTGGCGGCTCGGTTGCCGTACTGATCGTCAGAGCTGTGTCAACCCCATATCTCAGTTGCGAACCGTCTATGAGGTACCGCGACATCACATAACAGGAACGGGAATGCGCACAGCTATATTGTGCGGCATCTTGTCATCTGAGGTCGCAATACCAGGGTGGTAGCCAACTGCCGAGGAATAGCAGCAATGATATCCTAGCTTCTTACTTGTGTTCCGTTGATAGCATCCATACGGCTCTTGGCTACGCTTTTATGGCCCAGGTTTCCTGTGGACTCATTGCCCATGGTATCCAGTCCAAGGTTGGTCCTCGCATCGCACATAATCCCTAACCCCGTAGGTGACCCATAGGAATTCAAATGCACGATACGTCAGCAGCAGTTATTGGTGCCCCCTTCCTAGGTGAGTGGGTGACTGTGCTGTCCCTCTCCAGATTACTGCCACACAAAGTGCTGACGGGTAGGAATGCTATGTAGGCACTGTCGCCGCTTCAATGTAAGCCACCTGCCTTGAGTGCGATGAAGAGTACGGCTCAGCACTCCTCAGGCTTTACGGAGTCACAACGATACAAACACTCGCATTCTTCCGCTTGTATAAGCAGGATCCACGGTGGCTCAGAACGACGGTACTTACGCTCCCATCAGCTCCTATGAAGGCGCGCTGACTCGCTCGACGACGCACAGGTCGCATTTCTATGGTGTGTCATGTTCTCTTTCGCCCACGCCGCGTCTTGACCGTTGAGTTTATAGGCTTCTCGACACAGTTCATCTTTCATTCATAGTCCATGCCATGTGGATCTACATCGTCGATTCCCCGGACCTATATAGTATACAACCTTGGTCGGTGGTGTCAATCATGGTATTTCGTTCTCATTGCTGACTGCGCGAAATCAGGTCTATGACGGTATGCTTCTGATTGTGAGTAGCCATGCTGCCAATTAATTATGGAATTCAATAGGCCCATGTACTGGTCTCCGTGAGCCCTCTTCGTCTTCACACGTATCTATGGACTTATATGGGCCATAGAATCTTAGTGATCTTATCGTCAGGAGGTGCGTCGGGCGATCTATTTTCGGAGGAAAAACTCATGACGTACCCTATGTCAAGTGTGTTCTTGTATAGGATATGGAATGGTAGGCCGAATCCCTTGTCAATGCTTTCATTATTGTACTATCTGACCTGTACAGTGAGCGCACAAGAGCGTTGTTTGACCGTTTCCGCGATTGTACGTTTCATCTACCTATGTCGCCTGTATGCGCGTTCCATCTCACATCTGTGCAGGCTTCGGCGTCGCTTGTGGTCTTCGGTAAATGGCAGAGTATTCGCATACTAGAAAGCCGCAACTGACGGCTGCCGATATCGACAACCCAGTGACCGGATGCAGTATGCTACACTCTCTTGTATCTTGGTATGACGCTGACGCACGGTGACCATAGCGTTTGCGGGATGGGGGTAAGATTTGGGACATCCAGGGGCTGAATGGCCTAGCCTCACGAAGACCGTGACTATAGGTTCCGGGATGCAGACTACGTACTCCAAGCCCGCGGCACAGACCTATCTGTCAGTCAAACTTGTTATTCCACAATCTCTACAGCAAGTGACAGGGCTGATGTATCCGCAGATTTTTCTCTACATGAACCTTTCCGCGAGCATACTTTCAGACCTGCTTATCTCGGCTTTCTTCTGCTGGTTCCTGAACAGACGCCGCACAGGGTTAGCAAGGTGTGTTTCACTACTCGCCGCCAGGTCCGAATCATCACTCATCATCGTAAATCTAGTACCGACTACATCATCGACTATCTCATGGCTTATAGTATCACCATCGGCTTCGTCATGAGGTAAGCTGCGTATTGACAAAGAGAGCGGCAATGTACTGAGGGCCGCGTCAGTCTCTTTACGTTGGCTTGTCTCCTCCTGGTGATGCCATACGATCAACTCTACGTGTTCCCCGTACTGACTTGCGCCTAGTATGCTGCTCTACCCTTCCCAAAGAGGTTTGCCTTTGTTGCGATTTATTTTGTCCTGCCCAAGCGTGAGTCCGAGTCCTCCTTGCATTCTAGCTTGACTCATGGCTGAATCTAAACAGTGCTGCTCAACGCTCTGCTTTCCACCCTCAACATCCGCAAGCCCGTCTCCTCGCTGGTGCCGAATGGGTTCTCCATGTTCTCCGTGACCCCGGAGCGGAACCAAACCTGCATGGCGCGGCTCGTCGCGCCTCTCCGCTGCGTGCCAGTGAGCATTTCATCTTTACGGCCACCCTCGTATACTCATGCCTCGTTTAAGCAAGCGTTCGTGGGCAATCCCAATCAGAGGCAGATCACCTTGAATATACACGTCGACGTCGAGCGGCATGTCCTAGCGGACGACATCGCACCGCTCGCCACCGTGGTAGGTTCCTCCCTTTCGTCCTCAGATCTCATTGGGTTTATTTGACCACCCTCGACGCACGTAGAGCCAGAAGGAAACGGGGCAGGACAATTGTCCGGAATCCTGCCCGGATTCGGATGAAGTCTTCAAGGTTTGCCATCAAACGTGCGACTCGGTGTGCTGAGATGGGTCGCGTGGCTATGGACTTGCTGAAGTCCGTTAGTTATCGCTGCATCGCGAGGTTTGAGGCGTGTACGGGCTCCGAGTCGGGGCCGAATAATAGATCCATCGAACCCATGGATCCCTGCATGCCAGTGTCCTTCGAGCGACAATCGCAACTTCTTCACTCTGCACGGGGAGAACCAGATACCTCGGACCGAATTAGTGTCGGGTCACTGTTCCGCTCGAACCGAGTCTTCGAAGGTGAGCTTGCGCAATTCGAGGGCGCCGCATTCCGCTCTCTCACCAGCCTACGACCAACCCGACCCCAGCTTAAAAGCCTCATGATCCAGTGGAGCAGAATGCACCCTCGAGAATACCTCGGACGGAGCTTCTCCTCGCTCAGGATATACCTCATTCGGTCCCGACCAATGCCGTTTTCGCGCTCAGCATCTCTCATGCACCTGCCACTGATCTCCAGCAGTGCAGAGACCATCAGACACAATGAACGTGACCGCGAAGTCGCATCGGCCCCGCGCTCCGCTCGACACGGAAGATCCGGTCGCGCGCGACGCGCGAAGAGAAGCCGCTTAAAGCGGTGTGTCCTACGTCTGTTCCCCGATCGTGCACAGCTGACCCCGGACCTACAGATCGTTACGAGGGGCGCGCAGCATAGAACGGCTCGCCTCACAGCTGACTGGCAAGATCCCGCAGGCGTCTCCGAGGGACCCGTTGCACGATCACTGCACCGGTGCGTCATACATGGCCGTGACTGCTCGAAGCCTCTGAGTCGGCAATTGGCGCGGAAGGGCCTCCTTCACGACGCGCCTATCGCCTCGAAGGCACGTTCGCAACCAATTCGCAACCACCCGAGGTCGCTTCACCGCAGCAGAGGTGAACTGTACCCGGTCTTACTCCATCCATCGTCGAGGTGTGTGGCCTTACGTTTGCCGTCGCGGCAACTCGCTGGCAGGTCAAGGCATGCAGGGTCTGCCCGAACTGCGTGGTGGACCGCTGCGCACACACTTCGCAGCCTACGGCGGCAACCCCCGCAGTCAGCTCAAACCCCCTGCCCAAGCGTGTTGCCGTGGCAGGCCTGGGTGGCGTACGAGACAAACTAGCAACTCGGCTCGTGCAGCTTTCGAACACCGCGGCCGCAACGTTGCATCGATCGTTGGCATCGACCGCTCGTCGCACCGTATCCCGATTTGCGTGCCGCGGGCTTGATCGCTCCCCGCTTGCGTTCAATGTAGCTTCAAGGCCACGCGTTGTGTGCACCCCGCCGGCATTCTACGCGCGTTCGAAAGTGAACTGCGAAGAGGTTGCATATGTAACTCGCCGTGTCGACATATCTGGTGCATGGAGGAGGGCATGCACGCCGCGTAGATAGCGCTGTGTCCTTTTGGCGACCGCGGGGCGTGGAACAGGTAGATTGTGCAGCGAGCGTGGACGGGCGCCCCGGTGCACGAAGGCAGTCTGTGCGCGCCCCGATAGGCTGATGCGCCTCCTGTGATCCGCGTGTCGATCTCAATCGACAGTACAGTCGGCCCCGCAGGGCGATTACTGACCAGGAAGCGGTGGGCTTCGAGCTGGAGGTCAGTGTTATATCTCACATAGGCACATTACCGTCGGAAGACGCGTCGTATCACATCTACTACGCCACCCCGAGGACACGCAGCGTAGGATAGCTTCTCTTGTAGATGAGTTTAGACGTCATCCGCCCAGGAAGCCGGGTGCAGCGGTTGCCCGAGGACACACAGCCTGCGCGTATAGTGCAGAGATAATGCGCCTGCAGACTTACACGTGTGCGTTATCGACATCGGCCCGCACTAGCATCGCACAATGTTCGCTCAGAAATGGAACTGACGATATAGCATTCGAGGCCCAGATAGATGAGTTATCGCCATTACCCATCATTCAGGCTCGTATTCACGACGAGATTTGAATCCAGAATTTTCATACGACTCATTTCAAATGGGCTTCCAGGATTAGGTAGGGAAAGGACGCGCCCTGCAGGGTCGGGAATTCCTACTCAACATGTAGGCGTACTTTCAAACTCTTGCGGCTGACGCATGCATCAGGTACGCTGAGCGAACGTGTCCTCGAAGTCCACACCGCCGCGAGGCCAATCACGAATGGGAGACGACACAACCCTAACAAGACACCGCCCATACCACGGGTCGAATGGCATATGAACTGTAGAACCTCTTTGAACGATTGACCGGGCGCATTTCGTCCCACTTTAGCGATCGTCGGCGGTGGACAATGCATGTAGTACGTATGAATCTGGATCCGCGTCCGATCGCAGCCCGTGTCCTCGATCGAACGGGAGGGCATGTGAACGCTCCCAACCTCGTCATGGCTCGCGGCGCAGGGGAAGGTGCGGGATGCGGGACGATAGCAGGATTAGAGACGGTTGAATGAGAAGCGAACCCGATCTGGGCCGCGAGACTTCAGCATGGGAGACGGTAGGACACGTCGAAGACCCGGGGAACTTACACATACGTGCGCGTCTCCAGACGGTGATTACCTGGTCGCTTCGCGTCGGGCGTCAGAACGTGACATAGCTCGAAAATTTGAGTCATCGAAGAGTCAGCTCGGGGGTTCTGTTGTTTTTTATTTTGCATGTTTTGAGCCCGTACCTGAGATACATGTAGGCATAATAATTAAGTACGAGGAAATCAACCATAGGACCTATACTTCGCCATTGTACTACTAGTAAGTCAACGTCCTCCTTCGTAGGTGCGGCTCGCGCGAGTCGAGGGAGGAAGAGTCAGCTCGGGTTGCTGACACCACGGGGTGTCGTCGGCGGACGCTGACTACGTCGAGAGCACCAGTTTCCCCGCAGCAAAACGTCAAGGCTTGGAATATGGAGGTGAAGTGACGCTTCGGCGGGTGGCTGGTGGTTGTAAGAGGACGGGGTGGGTCCTCCTTAGGTAGGCCTTCGATCGATATTGAATGAGACCGCGTTGTATGATATGAAGAGCGCACCGTGTAAAGGGGCGGATGTGAATGAATGGAGGTGAATCGGGCGATAGCATATGGTTCCGTCTCGAGCTGTACGTCAGAAATAGCCGAAGATGTAAGGAGCGCGTTCATGGGATGCTGATGGCACTACCTCCGTGATAGTAATTGCGGTCAGGCGGGAATTCATTAGACGTACACACCAGAATAACAACAGAAATTCTGTTGGCAGGACACCGATATAAGGATGGTGGGGGAGGAGGTATGTCGAACGAACCCGACTCCCCTGCGCCCACCCCCGCCGTCACACGCCACCGGACACCGAACCACAGCAGGCGCCCACTGCCCTGATCGGTTCGCCTCGGAGATCGGAACGCGGAACAAAAGCGGAGGAGAAAGCTTGTCTGACTAATCACCGACCAGCGAATCACAAATTGGTTCAGATAAGTCCTCAGATCGCATCAGCAAATTATCAAGAACTGTACAGCTACGGCTTGCCGGGCTGTCACATTTTTTGACTCGGCCCTCTCTTCTCCTCATCCCACATCCCACCGCACACTCCCTGTTACGCTCGGGCCCTCTTGCTCTCATTTTCTCAGTTCAGGTGAGTCCCTTTGGCCGGGCGGTGGGGCTTTTCTCTCCCCCTCTGCCCTCCTGCGCAGGATCCGGCCCGCTGACTTTTCTTCAGGAGATTTTATGCAGTTTTAGCGCCAAGCTGCACCTGAGCTTGTCGAGCATCAAAAGAGAGGGCTACCGCAGTGCGACGGGGGCGGCGAGAACGCGGATTGACGTCTGAGTGGAGGCGTAGCATAGAGTCAAGGTATGTCGCTCGCCCATTCGCCGGAGGCGCCGGGCAACCCGGGGAGGACAAGGGGGCGTGGAAAAGGAAGGCCGCATGTTTTACAGCTCGGGCAAAGGGCATGGGCCAGAAATTGCACGCGGCTTTGTGATGTCCTGCCTATCTGGGCAGCCCAGCCTCTCGCGGCTACTTATAGTCCTGACTCACCTTTTTGTTTCCGCTCATCGCTAATGTCCGCCCTTCCTCTGCCTAGGTTTTGTCGCTGTAGAGTGGGTCGCTGCCATGTTTTCCCTTAATCCTGGCTCCCTCTGTGACGTGTGCGCAGAGGAGTATGGCTCGCACAACTATCCCCATTCTATCTCGTGCGGTGAGCCCCCTTTCTCCAACCGCTCCCGTCGAAAACTTCTGACCCGTCGTCGTGCAGGCCACATACTGTGCTTGAACTGCTGCAACAACATACTGGAAAAGACCTCACCACGACTGACTCCGTCCTGTCCTTTCTGTCGCGTGCCCTTCACTAGCGACACCATTCGTTTGATCCGCGTCGACTTCAGTGGCCATGGCAGCGGCTGGTCGACGCCGCGGGCCACCGACGGCCCCGACACCCACATCCTCGGCGTGGGTGACGACGACGTGCTTCTGTTCACGGGCGACAAGGACCGGGACAAGACCCGCGTCAAGCTCGAGTCCAAGGTCGCGCGTGTCGCGGGCAAAAAGTGCTCGGTCGAGGAGGTCAAGCACCTGCACCAAGAGCTCCGGAACTGGCTGTCGACAGATAAGAAGCGTGATGAGCAGGTAAGCGTTGGTGTTCTCTGTCTGTGAGCTCCTTCCCCGATCCCCGTCGATATCATATGCAAGGCTCTGCCCGATGCAGCGAGTGATGGTGTGACGCCCAGTTGATGCGCGTGCGAGTTCGACGATCGCTTCGATTGAGCATGACGACATGTATGTTCGCCTTCCCGCCCTGCCTATTTGAGTCATGTCGCCGTGGCCCCCACCGCTTGCCGTCCTTTGCGCATCATCGTTGTGCATGTGGCCCGCTTCTATGTTGCTCATCCACCATCGACGATCGGGAGTCGGGGAGGGATGCCCGTCCCTGCATCATGTTATTGACAACCCTCGCAGACGGCTGCCCTTGAACTGAGCGCTGCTCTGCTGCACGCGATCCTCGTCAACCACGTCGCACACAAGCACGCTAGCGACACGGCGAAGCAAGTGGAGAACACCCTGCGCGACAGGCTTTCGGCGGTGCAGGCGGAGAAGGAGGAGCTTGAGCAGGAGCTTCACAGGTGCGTCACCCACCGCTTCCCGTGATCGGCGATCCTTATGTTGACGTCGCTTTGCCTCTAGAATGGTCGGTCCTTCGCCGCATCCTCGGGCGAACCACGGTTACTCACTGTCCTCATTACAGCGCACCCAGTCTGCAGCCAAATCTGCCGAGATCCAGACGCTCCGCGCGGAGCTGAGCCGCCACAAAATCAAGGTCGCAGCACCGGCGCTTGGCATCCCTGCCACGCCGCCCTCTGCTACCTCGCTCGCGTCCGCGCAGAGCGGCCTCACGTCACCTCCACGCCCGCAATCGACGACCGCCTTCACGACCCCGCGCTCCCGCGCGACGTCTCCCACGTCTCCCACGCCGTCCCCGGCGCGCGCCGCGTACACGCCGTCAATTGCGTCCCCGCTCTCACGCATCAACTCCGCGTATGCTGCGACGCACGGGCACACGCGCTCGGCGTCTGCTATCCCGATGCACCGTTCGATGACGCCAGCAGCACGCCCCGCTTCCGCGATACCCTCTCCCGCCCAGCCGATACCCCATGCCTCTGCGAAGCCGCGGCTCTCGAGCCCGCCGCCCGCACTCAAAATGAGCCGCTCGACGAGCTCCAGCTCGGACGAGAAGGAAAAAGAGAAGCAGCGCAACGCGCAGCGCCTGCAACTCATGGAGCGCTGGATCCCGACCGTGGACGCGGCGTCGACGAGCCCGCCTACCGGCCCCCCAACGAAGTGGCCTCACTTCGCGACGAGCCACGGGTCCGCACAGCATGCTCCGTTTGTGCCCCCCACCCGGTACAAGACCCCGTTTTCGGTGCACTCGCCCTAGACGCGCGCGCGGGTATATTATCAAGTTGGATCACTTATTTTTTCCTCTCCGTCTCTCTCCATCGACTATCTCGCCAGGATTTCGGCTCTCATCTATCTCCTATCCTACTAAACCGCTAGTGCCACCTCTTTCTCCGCCTCGCCTCTCGAGCTCTCGCGCTCTCGATCGTCCGTCCAGTCTCCCCCGCCCCCGCCCCATCCGCCTCGGATTGACTTCGCAGTGCGCCCGGCGCCCGGCGGGTCTCCACGTCTCTGCTCGCTTTGCTGAAGGTACATACTTACGCGCGCTTTATTCGGTGTTTATGTTGGTTCGCTTGCTTATTCCGTTCAGCTTTCTCCACCCTGCAGCTCGCTCGCGTGCGCGCGGCCGCATATTCCCCTTTCCTTTTTTCAACCCCTTTTGCCCTATCTATCGTGGAGTCCCGCCGTCATCTTCCTACCCTCCCCGACCGCCGTAATCTCTCTATCGATCTCGTCTTGCATACCGAATAGTCTTTCCTCTCTCCTCGTCTCTCCTCTCTCGTCTCTTTTTCCGTTGTTCTCAGGATTAGTTCCTCGTTGAACGACGCACCCTGTAGCAAATTGCTGTCTCCTCTTCTCTCGTCTCTTTTCCTCTCTACCTCTGTCTCGCGCATGGCGCGTGCTCTCGATTATGACTCTTACGGATCAATCTCCCTATATAGACCGTGACGATTACAGTACGATACCTCACGAACCCTCAGGACATTTTACGACATTTATAGGATGTGTGTTCCGCACGCATTTGCTGGTGTGCGCTTGATGAGAAACGCCGGGACTCGCCGACAACACACTCTTCTCCTTGCATCGTGGTGGCAAGTGGTATGTCGCATCTGCTACGTATGTGCTAGTTTACTGAAGCCTCAGAAGGTAGGAAGTAAATGAACGGAATGTCGCCGGACCTGGATTCTAAGCCTTCCTCCCATGCATTGTACGCACACCATGCGTAGTTGACACCTTCTTTGTCCTAGACTCCGGGGGCTCCCAACCTTCGAACATGCTCAGGGCCTTGCGAAGAGTACGATGCACTCTTCACGCTGCCGACGGGTCGGAACTAGCGGCACCCATGGGCCTTATCCTACCATCGAATCTCATCCACTATGCCCTCTTCCCATCGCGGCGTGTGATGACGCAGTGTCGCGCGTCAGGCCGATGAACGTTGGAAGACCTCGGACGTCGGGGGCCGCTCGCAGACGGTGCATGCGTGGCACGTTCGAGGTGCCACTGGTGCTGAGTCCGTTCAGTGCGAAGGTGGGATGTGCCGGCCACTGCAGATCGCCCTCTCAGGGCAGCCACTCGAGGGGCCCAACTCGCACTAAGTAATCCCTGAATACTGGCGCAATGCTCCCGGGGACCTGGCCGCTCCGAGATCTGGCTGTCCGTTCATCGTGTGGCGCCGATGGGCCAAGATTGGCGTGGACAGGCATCTGTTTCGCGTGTGAGGGGAGATTGCCAGTGGGTGCCACTGACTTCAGAGGATGGTTCTCGTGATCAGCTTGCATTCAACGGATCTCAGGCACTGCGCGATTGGGTTGCGTCCTGGGATGCGAGATGCGGAGTCGATAAGCTACCGGGTGGTGTTCCTTGGTGTCTCGAAGGCGATGGTGAATCTGTGATGTTTGGCTGGGTGCTGCGTCGGGTCATGTTTGAGTCTCGTGTCTATTTGTAAAGCTGTAAGTTGTAATGCACACGAGTCTATGCACATGACGGCTTCTACAGAATTATCTCTAATTCGGAGAGAAGGCCCATCGACCATAACTGATAATTATCGTCTGCGGATGAAGTCTACATCTGTTGCTCATGGATCATGATCACTGCCAGTGGCCACGGGAGCAGCCTGAGCAGTGAGCATCACGTCTCCCCGTCACGGTGTTTACCACGACTTGATGTTCTAGCTCTGTGCCAATAATAGCGAAACATCACTTGTACGATACCTCCCACATTTCATCTCCCACTGAGTTCTCAAAATCCTTGATCAATATTATTCTCGAGGGTGGTGGGCGCACCTAGGTGAAGCCCGCCACAACGCGTCTGTGGCGTTACCAATTTTAGCGCCTATTGTATCGCGCGGGCCCCTCGGGCCGCGGCCTCTGCCGATTTGGCGTGGAGGGCGCTCGTTGAGTAACCAGCCCTCCTTATCCTGCTACGATGATTTTACAACATACTCCTCTTCCACGAAACATGTACAACTTCGAGGCTTTGACGCAACCTCACGGTCGTCCAGCGCAGTCACCACACAACAAGGACCAGCAACTGAAATGCCTTACTGGATAGCATGACAGAGAAACACTCACAGGGCTACTAGTATCTGAGCGTGCAATGCCATGAGCGGGCAAGTACAGTTGTTTTGCATGTGTGCACTCTGATCCTACATGGGCACTTCTAGATAGTAGAACTTGCAAGGGGGGGAGGTAAAGAAGCACAAGACGGGTCGATAAGGTACACGTGTTGGCCTGTAGAACCACAAGAGCATTCCAACTGGCACTGGTAGGGGAGTAAGCGGACCTTCCACGCGTATGATGCAGGCAGGAAGACGCGTTTTAACGGTTGAAATCTGGGATTCTTGACCATAGTGACTCCTGGTGAGTTTTTCTCGTTTTCAAGATTCGTTGTCGTCCTAGGGAAATCAATTTCGCGAATAGATCGTCCACTGCTCAGACACACGTAGGCCGGCCAATGCCTGGTGTTCACGGCTCAAATCCTCTTCAAGCTCTGTCAACTCCGTTTACCATGTATTCGGCTCATGAGATACCTGCTCCCGCGATGTCCCCCCGGCTCGGACGTCGGGGCGGCGTCCTCAGGTACGCGGATCAGAGGAAGCGCATCGATGGTGAAACGGACGTGACACTTGGCAAGTACTAGTACTAGGCCTCGCCCACACTGATCGAATCGATCATCGAGCGGGGCCCCAGGGGCGTGCTGCTGCGGCGAATAGGCTACCAGCGACAGGCCAGTCTGGTCTTCCGGGCAACGTGTTACCCTTTGATTGCGAGTGTACGTGTTAATATGAGTATGGTCGTATTGGTTGCTGAGCCGATTGGACGTGGGCCCTTCGAGACGAGTGCCATACCGACTGTCAGCACCCCTACTGGCCGTGGAACGCTGACAATCCGAAGAGTGCTCTTGGAAATGAGCGAATTGAGGGCAGCACACTGAAACCTCTCATCTATCGACGTCTCCAGGCTCACCGCTGTCTCGTATAACTTGATAAGATGACGGGCCTTGATTTACTGTGGGTTCACCCTATCCTAGGTGTCAATTCTACACGCTGACTACGTATACGGACAACGTGCAGTACTCGTGTTGGGGCATTCATTACAGAACCGGCCTACAGTATTCAGCGGACTTGTGCTGTATCTACCGGAGGTCGATTGACCGATCCTCTACAGGCACCGACTCCCGCTGCCGAGCTAGCCAGCTCTGTTCGCTGACTCTTACTCCGGCAGGCCGCTTTTCAAGGGTAACTAACACCTAACCGCCGCGCATGCAGTGTTCTACTACTGAATAATCTCAGATTTTCGGGGTGGATATGGCTGAACGACCGCGCACGCGAGAACTGTGGTATATCCGATCTTGTAAGTAAATATGCACGCTCTCATTCTGGGGTTGCGCAGACTGACTGACGCTATTACGCGATGCTACGTGAATCCTCCCAGCAGCTACGGCCGAAAGGATTCACGCATTGCTAAGTATGAAGATCGGAAGCGGCGCCTGGTGGCTGCCGTACGAAGGTCGCGCAGCAAACCAGGGGCGCATCTACAACCTCAAAGTCTGAGAAGCACCCTCAGGCCTCACACCGGCCCTCTCCCAGTACTCTCTCCCACCGCCTACAGATACCGACGTCTACACTAGTGCAGCACGTCCCGGCTCCCGAGTGCGTTCAGCACCCCGAACAGATTAGGCAAGTAAATAAGCTCGTGTTGCTGATTCGTCCCAGGCCCGTGTTTCAGAAGCCGAAGGGGAGGAAGCACAGAAGGGCCCACGTAGCATGGGAAGACTGAAGAGTTCACAGGAGCATGGACCTGCTCGTTCTCAGGGACGGCAAGCGACGGACGCTGGTTTCTGCCTCGTGATCACCCTCCGTGCGTTCGCGGGCGGCATGTTGCCCTGCAGGTTCATACTCTGCTATTGGGTCGAGAGGCGGAGTGCATTGCTACCCGGTACGTCCGAGGGAGCGAAGCACGAACAGACGATCCTTCACTGAACTTGGTAGTACTAGCAGCAGGTCGCGAATAGCCAGGCAGAGATACGTCCTTCCCTGCCCTTCTTTCGGGCCTGCCAGCGAAGGGCCCACGAACGCCGTTGCTGATAGTACCAACTTGTACGCTACTAAGGCGCGCGATCTCCGCCTTGATCTCGCTCTGACCGAAGTCAGCAATCAGGCAGTGGCCTCGGTCGTTCACTAGAATGTTGTTTACCTATATATATACAATCAGCGATGTTGTGCCATGATTTCATACGTCCTGACCTTGAGATCCCCATGTAGGATGATGTTGCAGTGTATCTACTCCATACTATTTGCGATGTCGTTGATCATGGAGAGAAGGGTTCGGGGTCCAGATTGGGCTTGGACTTCACGTAGGACGGTAGGTCGCCGTGTTCGTGATATGGGCTCACAGAGAAAGGCGGTCTGACGGTGGCTGAAGACGCGCCCAGAAGAGCATGTACGTTCGGTGCGAGAGCGATCGCCATATGTCTACCTATCACGAGAAACCTGTCAAAACTAGACGCTGAAATCACAATGTCTGACCTCTTAAGAGAAGAGTTGATACGGTATGAGTCTATCGCCAGTGCCTCACGAGGCGGCCAACCCAGTGATGAACGGGGCTTCAAGTTCTCACATCCAAGAAGCTGAAGCAGAGAGTGATTAGTCTTGTTCAATCGAACTACGATTTCTTACCTCGAACTACGATTTCTTACCTACCTTCATACATACAGTCTATCACCGCCAAACGAGACACGACCGTCAAGTGAGACGAGGGGCTTCTGCGCACGCACACAGGCCTCCCTCACTGGATTTCTTTGCACGTAAATTAAGTTTCATGCATCACAACCCTATACTAAATCTGATGGAGACTGTGGACATCTGGTCGACGAGAACGTTGAGTAAAAGTAGGCGCGATACACCCCTATTGCACACTTCCTCCACTTTGCAGATGTCTTGTCAGTGATACACCCAAGTTGTGATTAAAAATTTTAGAAGACTATCCAGAAGGATGTTACTTGCAAGTGATGAGCTACCATACCTTTATCGCACGTCGGATGGTTGAGATCGTAGGGGATAGATTGAGAGAGCGTCGATCACGAGAATAAGCGCCGGGAATGAGCACGGTCGGCGGTGAACGCAGCCCGAATAGGAAAGACACGTGCACACCGATTGGCGACGAAGAAAATCTGGGGACAATGTACGAAGCGAAGCTAGATTGAAACGAGTTCGCTGAGAAACCGCGAGTGGGAACGTAAGTGATTCAAATCTCCTGAGGACGGGGAGATTCACGAGCCGGACGTGAATGAAGACGAGGCGTCTCACTAGCTGCGATAAGATGTGATCGTACCCGATTTGGGTGTCTCGCATGACGGTGTATCATCTCAGACCACCGATCAACACTCTTACTCTACAGGCTCCCCTGACAGGCCATAGACATGTCCCGCAGTATTTATTTAGGTTTACTCTAGGCTTAATGCTTTTATGAGTACAGTCAGTACGCCTCGGAAAGACATCAAAGATATTCGAGAAAAGCATCTCAATTGGGTGTCTCGTTTGACGGTGATAGACTGTACTTACAATCGGCAGGATAGGGTGGAAGTCGGTGGCTGAGGAACTACTAAGGTTGTCCTTGACTTTGGCACTGGCACAAGCACGACGTGCTCATTACGTGATCAATCATCACCAGACTGTCAAACCACATGTCCATGTACAACACGGCTTACCACTCCTCACCGATCCGATGCTTGTCGGAATGCACACAAGATGAGTTTGATCGACATCATTGGCAGCCACCAGGACAACTCGAAGGCATATCCATCACCACGACCGAAGATAACGTGGTGTCATAGTTAAGGGGATGACCAGCCAACTCGCATGAGTCGACTGAACTGCTCTTTCCTCGTAAGCCTTGCCGCGCGTTCAAAGCAAATAAGATGGACGATGCAATCACTAGCGAGAGTAAACATCGAGTAGTTCAGACGTAGGATGGAATTTGAGACCACTCACGATACGGAAGGATCCAGAGCACTGCCATGAATAGCACGGGCTTAGTGGGAAATGTAGCGTACTGATAGGCGATAGCAGAGGCCGAGGGAGTTGAAGATCAGTCGCGTCTGGTACGGGACTTAGACCAACGCTTACAAGGATCAATCCGACGATAGCTCCTATGCTATACCAGGCAGCGGTGTAGTCAATACCGGGAACACACGCACGCGAGTGACGATAATGAACATACCTGGTGATCATGGAGGTCTCTGCACTATACCAGACAACCCTACGTAACAGACGATTGATACTGCTCGCCGGTAAAAGCATTAGTGATTGGATATATATAACACTGCAGACGAAAGGGCGTACCTCGGAAATGCAGAGCGATGGCAATAAATCACTGACCCAAGGATGACTGACATGAGGATGTCGGAACTTGCTAATGCAACCAATGTCCCATACGTGCCCACCTAAGGCGAATGTCATCGAGGATGGTGTTTACGCTGGAAAACCCAAGAAACTCACCGCTTGAGGAGGGGCCGTTGGATTTCTGACCCTGGTCAAGAGACGACACGGTTAGCCCAAGGTAGCAATGATGGAGCCACGAGAGGGAAGGACATACATCTCAGCCACCACGACTGTTCGCAGAAAGGCATCGAACGTGAGTTCTAAGGTCAATAGGCATCATGTAGCTCACGTGCGGCAAATGCTAAGTCGTAGCAAGTGTAAGTACAATACGAAGATATCGCATACAAAGAATGTACCGAACGTCACCAGTGCGGCGAAAATCTGATTATGAGGATACAGACGATTGTAAGGGCTTGTATGTGACTGCAGCGGATGAACGCACTATAAGAGCACCTAGGTACCATTTTCGGCTGACTTTTGGGCAAGTTCAGCCGTCAGCCGTTGAGGTGAAAGAAGAGGGAGGCAGGCTCACCCTTCCATATACGAAAAGAGAATATGCTGCATCCAATAAGAATGCGGTGTTACCACCAATGGGGAGACATCATGAACGCGCACCCTTTCACGCCAAGATCGCCAATAACCTTTGTATGAGTAGCAGTAAGTTACGAGACTCCTCACAGGGGATTGCACGTACGTTTCCTATGACGATGGCCTATTCCACGGTCGGTCATATTGAGCCATCTGGGAAGGAGAGGGTGGTAGCGAACTCACCATGGCGCTCCTTTGACGAAAATGCGACGTCATTAAGAAAGAACGCAGCGTATCATCAGGTTGATCACATACCACGTCAGTGTTTCGAAGGCAATTGGGTTTCCATGATGTGTGACAGATAATGTGTATACAGTATCGGTGACGAGGAAAGTGTGGAAAAGATTCATGGCCCTAGGGTGCACTGAATGTTAAACAAGCTTCTAAAGGACGAAGGGCGAGGACTTGCCAGACAAAGAACATCTAGTGAACAATGCGATGATTAGGACATTCTATGTCCACGACCCGTAGTACACCACTCACAAGCGACCTGATGACAACAGGATCCGACTCGCTTTGCAAGTAATATACCAATGTTTGACAGCTTGTGACCCCCTGGAGACTAAAGACCTATTGGCGTGTACATGAATACGTGGTGGAAAGGCATAATACATACATAGCTCCTAGAGTTGCGCCTGTGGGCCCAATCAATGTCACGTGTCATCTACATGGCAATGCCACTCACTGATGAGCATCACCCCGACATTTTCGTTCAGGAGTGCCAGAGGAACTTGCATCGCGGGGGTCGCCATTGCAGAAAGGTCTATGCGCAAAAGGGTATCCAAGCGCCGCAGACCGCAGTGCCAACCCTATATACGAAACACAGTAAGGGTGGGGCGCCAGTCAGTCGGTAGCTCTGTCGATTTCGCAACAACATTTCAATATCGTTGAAATCCTGTCGGAATGCATGGCGTACCCTACAGGTGTTCTACTATAGTGAACAAGTTGACGAGCAAACCAAGTATGCAGGTTACTTAACCGTGTTCAAAGCGAAGAAATGTGAAAACAAGCTCTCACCGTTATCAGTCCCGACGGGTCGATGCGGAGCTGACAGCTATGTAGACTCAGTAGAGGACGTGAAGTCGAAGAGACAGTGCCGCCAGGATGCATGACGCTGATGAGCCCGACTGATGTTGGTCGTGTCCCACGCAGACAGTCCTGGATACATCAGCAGATACCCGATGACGAGTCTCACGGACTCTCACGGCCAGACCCTCCATCGCGCCACTGCCACATCTCGATGTCAGCCTGAGCTGTGGCTTGGCTGTGTACGCTCGCTATCGGCAACAGTCGCGGTGCCCGTCGACCTTACGTATCGAACAGTCACTTGCGCTCACCAAAACCAACGGTCAATCTGTAGGTTCGACACAAACCCACACGTCGCGTGGAGGTCTTGTTCCGAGACTAGGTCAATCTGCACAGCTGCGACTGTCTATAATGACGAACTGTCACGGTGAACTCTCGATGATACCACTGTACATGTCGCAACCTACCTTATCGGAGTTCCCAAGGGGACCCTGACGCTAGCTGCTCGCTGGTTCATCGTAGCCTGGGAGGAAGTGCACTCTTTTGGATCTGCCCAAGTACCGCATGTGCCGCTATGCCCATCATGCCCGCCCATCGCTGCGATCAAGTGTTGTTGCTCTTGAAATGTACCAAAGAAGGGCAGCAGGTATGGTACAAGCGACATGCGCACCCCGCTCGTGCACCTCTGGTCGATATGTTTAGTTGGAGACACGTCAATCTTCCTAGAAATGGTCACACGTAGAGACGTATATGCTCACATTTCACGGGTAAGCGCTGACTATCAGTTCGCTGACTGTCAGTTGCATCTTAGGGAAGAAGAAGTGACTGGCCCATTGCATCAACAGCTGCGATAGAGATTCATCGGAGGGATGATCGTACAATCGGTGAGCTCGACGCACCTTCTAATAAGTTATAGCCATCCAATATCCTTGATGCTCCCATTCTAGCTGAGCTGTGTGTGCCAGCGGAGAAACAGCCGGTAGCTCCAGCTTGCTGAAGCGACGAAGATAGAAAGTCACCGCCTCGTGAAAAAGATCCCTTTGCGAAATCGGCGATATCAAGGTGTGGTTCGCTGATGACTCCAACTTGCGATGCAAGTAGCACAGCCTGCGAATGGACGAAACACTAATGGTATAATTCATTCCAGCTTATCAGCATCTCCACATGAGTAGCCCTCAAGAGAACCTTCGCAAGTAAATCAACCGATACAACGCGGGTACTCAAGAACTCAGGTTCCAGGTTCTTGCAACGTCGTATGGTCGGTGATAATCCGACCGAACTATCGGAGACATGATGAGGGCGCTCCGTTGCCTGAGTGCTTCTCTGGCGTTGAGACCGACTAGCAGTGAGCCAAGGATGACTGCAGCGTGTTGTGTCAGCGGGTTACAATGTACACGCAAGAGAATGAACTATACGCACGGTGAGGAAGTATCCAGAGCACTGCCTCGAAGATTGCCGTGTTGGGTAGGGTGACGTACTGTGAACACGGTCAAGGCTGTATAGGTATTATGGGCGTAGTGCTCCAGTGCGGCTTACCATAATGACACCTGCCATCGATCCTACCCTATACTCAGGTTCGATTTCTGGGTGTGCATGGAGACGGAAGGGCGGAACACGCACCCTGTCACTAGGGACGTCTCCATAGTGTACAATATCGCTATACGCAAAATTCGGTTGACGCTACCAACTTCGTCAGACGCCGCCGGGGGTCCAACGCGCAAGAGGCGGGGACGTACGAAGCAAACATGGAGCGCCGACGCCAGAAGACGATAGCCAGCACTACTGACATGATGACGTCTGAGATCGCCAACGTGATGAGTGAGCCGAGCGTCCCGACCTACGACAAAGTCAGCACAGGTCTGAAAGCAGCACCTCCCCGTCACGCACGCGATTAGGAAGGTTATTGGGTGCCATGACCCTACAAGTAACCGTCCAAATTGTCAACGATCCCAAGGCAGGCCATCGATGAGCGACAGAGCGTACATCGTGATGGCCAAGACTGTTGGATTGGAACCCGGTGTTCAAAATGACGGCTCACTCTGATGGCGACATGACACTCACACAAAGAGAATCCTAAGCATGCGTAAGCTCAGTCAATTGCTACTGAATTCGGCGTGGCGTACCGAACGTGACGAAAGCGCCGCTCATCTGCAGACGAGAACGGCATTCAGTGGTTATCAACGATTTCGGAGGCAATAACGCACAATAGCAGCGGCCAAAGCCCATTTTTGGCTAACTGTCTAGGAGTCAGCCTTGTACCGACATTTGTAATAACCTTCGTTACTGACGCCTCCACACACGGTACGAGAACGTCCTGCGCCCCATATAAATCAGCATATCAAGCGAGAAGACCGGGGTAGTAGCAGCTCACTCCTTCACACCGAAATCACTCAGGGCCTACTCCCACTCCTCAGAATTTGTTAGACATACTGAAGGGGTAGCACTTACGCTGACAATGACGACAGCCTAGCTTGAAAGAAGAGGAATCTGTCGCAGAGTACGCGAAAGGATATGACGACTCACTATGTCCCCCCTGTAACACAGCAGTGAGTACGATCCACTTCAATGACCGAGGGAGTTTATCATTGTTGCTTACCAGTTGAGTTTGCTCAGATCTGCATCACTGTGGTGATCGACTGACCGAATATACACCGCGACTCCCACAAGAAAGATTTGTAGGGCGTTGAGAAGCCTGCAAGACCACGCGAGCAGACAGGATGATAAGTCGCGCGACGCAGCAATATGACAAGATACGCACAAAACAAACAAAATCTGGGAATATCGCTTGAACGACAATGAGCACTACGATGCGTCAATGTCTACTCACCAAGCACTTTATGACATATGGATCAGCTTGACAGTGTTTGAAGTAGTAAATCGCTTGCCCATTGTTAATTCCTTGCAACCTACAATGCTTCAGCGACAGTCGTGAAGGGCTTGTTGTAATGAGGCTTACATGCTACCGACAATCAGGCCTGCTGAAGCGAGATCAAAAGAGCGTGTTGGCTACCAAGTGCCACCACACGCACCTACGAGCATTGCTCCTAGCGTCTCGTTCAGGACCACGATCGGGATGCCCAGCGCTGGCGCAGCCATCGTGCAATGAGGACTCTGGGTCTCGAAGATTGTCGTCACGGAGCGGTGCTAAGTGACATATATAAGACTGAAACACTGCGATATCGCCGTCTCCCATGATGAACTACGACCAACTGTGAGAAAGCAGTAAGCCCGGGATTGCTCTAGTCGGAAACCTTGAGAGAACAGAAGGCAGGATATTGAGATGTCATCACAGAATAGCCGTCTGGGGATAGCAGGGGAAGGCGATTTTAGTATAAACTTAGTTGCTTGCTATCACAGAAGTCGTACTCGAGGGAGACAATCATCAAGGAATCACACGCTGCGCGTGGATCTCGTATTCGATATCTATAGAAGTGAGCCTCAAGCCCTGTACTTGTCGTGGAACAAGCTCAACAAGAGAGCCAGTGAAGAAATGCCATACCTGACTCCGAAGATCTAGTAACTCGGTGCGTCGGACACAGCACGCAGATAGATCACACTTCGTGATGACGAGCGACGCTGGGGCGTAGCACTGCCGACCTCCGGAATTAAAACGGACGGAACTCTAACCGTCCGGGGTAAATAGTGCGAGCCAATACCGAGGTCGGCCGTCCAGCATGTCTCGAGAAGATGGAACGGCGGGATGACCAAAGTGTCCCCGAAAAAGGAAATGCATGATTACAGCGTCCAAAGGCTCACGGCTGATTGGCAAGTCTTCTTATAGGATCATGATGTGTTTGAGAGGCTAGCTGGCAGACTGAATGTGAATGTACGCGATCTGTAGTCGAGACAGTAGTCAACATATGAGCCTCAAGGTCACCGCGCAGTATGCTCACCGAGTTTCAGCGCAGCCCGAGCCGCGATTCACATGCGGCGCCTCGACGCGTTGAAAGCTCAAGAGACATGGTCTGAGGATGCAACTTGACTCTGTCAAAGCGCATACATGTACGCGACCGACCAAAGGCAGAAGTAATTCAGTCTGAAAGTTGCGTTCAGGCGGTAACGTTCAAATTTGCGCACACTTTCGTAGCTATAGGTATATGAGCAATATAAAATACGACAAAAAACCTGATCAACTATAGTACTCACTGACAGCTACTGCAACCAAGACGAGCAGGCCTCGCAACCGCCGCCAGTTAATACTTTGGAGCCGGGGAAGGTCGGGTACGATGTTACTTTGTCAGATAGTCGCGCATCGGACAGCTTGTCTGACGCTTTCCCATGAGGGCTTAATATTAGACAAGAACACAGACCAGAGCAGCGCAGTCGACGTCGAGTTCGAGGTCGTTGAACGCGGATGTAAGGTACAGATTGCCAGTCCGGGGTACAATAGTTTGGTTGTGTTTGGCTCGTGGCGTCGTGGCAGGACTCGGCTGCCGTCAGCCGCGTCTCGCCGTTCTCGACGACGACCACCTACGACCCCACGACGCAGTGCGCTCACAACAACCTTGACATCGTTTGATACGGTGAGTGTGCCTACATGCCTATTGATGGGCCGCTAGGAGCTGATGACGGACATATCCTGTACTACAGATCCCCTTTTGCCACCATGTCAGTATCCGAACCGAGCACGATACGCATATCCTCTAACGCAGTATCCGTCTTCGCCACCGTGCCTCTGACGTGATGTGCATACAGGTCTGAACCTTACGACCCATACCTTCCCAGAGGCGGCTCTTCCTCGAATCCCTCCGGCGGCGCGGGTGGAAATGCGGGCAATGCGAAGACGGCTGCTATTCAGCAGCAGATTGACGACACCGTCGGTATTATGCGCGAAAATATCACCAAGGTGGCGGAGCGAGGCGAGCGGCTGGACCAGCTGCAGGACAAAACAGGTGCGCCGCCCTCTCTCGTCGCCTCGCGGCCAACGCTTCGATTGGCCGTGCTGCGGCTGCGGGCTGTGCTAACGATTCTACTCTCACAGACAACCTCGCCGTGTCTGCACAAGGTTTCCGTCGGGGGGCCAACAGGGTCCGCAAGGTGTGTACTCCCGCTTTTCGCTGCAGTGCATCCCACATTCATACTGCATTGTGTGCAGAATATGTGGTGGAAAGACATGAAGATGCGCATTATAATCGGCGTTGCCATTGCCATCATTATCATCATTATCGTCGTCTCCGTTGTTAAAGCGACCCACCATTGAGCATCGACCCTTCCCTCCTTGACCCTACCTCTGGACACCGTTTTGTCACGTCTCGACTCGATGCTCCGCCTGTCTTGTGTTGTGATGTGTTGTACATGATACTATCTATGCACGTACTACTATAATTCTGTTTCTACATGGTACGGCTTAGGCGGACTAGTTTTCTCATCTTCTCTACCTCACCACAATGACTTGGGACCTACAAGGCTGATACGTCGACGACTGGAGATACGCCAGGTTCTGAGTCTCACCTGTGATGCATGCATGATCCGGTCTGTGAGGTTCCACTGGCCGGTGACGTTGCATCCGTTCCCATTGCGTTGTGGTCAAGTTCCACCCGGCATTCAGTACTTTTGACGAAGATCATTGCGAGAGCTTCAGCCTTAAACGTAACAGACATAGTTCTTGGAGAAGTCAACGAAGCCAGAGTCCAGATGTATGTAAATATAGTGTAGGTGCAGTTGCATTGCAGGTACTACAGGACAACAAGGGGGTATCGTAGGGTAGCATACGAAAGAGGGTGAAAGATGTAAATAGTAGAAGCAATAATGTCAATCGACACGACGAAACGATCTACACGACTAAACAGCTTCGCGCTAGACAGCGGCAAGCAACTCCGGTCCGTAAGTTACCGCGCATAAGATCCATAACGATAAACCAGCCATACCGTAACGTTACTCTTCCTCGCCCTCGTCGTCTTCCTGGATAGTCGCGGGGCCGGAGCGGCTCGCGGGCAACGGGCGTCTGCCACTGCGCTGCTGTTCGGCTTGCTCGAATGACGACTCGGGGAGAGGCGACGTACGTCCCATGGGCGACCTTCCCCCCTTACTCCGTGTACGGCCACTCGCGGTCCCAAGCCCAGGAGCGTTCCCGCGTTTACCTGCCGCGCGCCCAGCGTGGCCCCTCGGCGCTGGGGACAGCAGCGGCACCTGCGGGCGCTGCACAAGCGGAGTCGTATACGTGCTCTGCGCGCCCATGCTCAAGCCCGCGTGAGAGGGCATCTGCCCAAGGCCGCCTGCGAAGCCGGGCCCGTCGTCGTCTTCGTCGACCCAATCGCTCTCGTCGCCAAGGGTGAGTGACGCGCGCCCGGAGAACACGTCACGGATGCCCTGCGGCGCACCCTCGACGGGTGGCGAGATGTCCAGGACCTCGATTGCGGAGTACGACGCGCGGGTCTGCCAGCCAGGCGGCTCCTGCCCCCAGCTCTTCTTCCAGCTCGACCGCCCCAACGAGGACAGGTACCCGCTGCTGCTGCTGGTCGGGTGCGCAAACGGTGTCTCGCGCTTGCGGGCGACGAACGCGGTCTGCCCGTGCGCCCGCCGTGGTGTCTGATTGTCATCAATGGACCGTCGGCCGAGCGGGCGGTTCGGCGAGCTGTTTCGTCGGCTCTCGCTCTCGCTGAGCTCGTATATGGAGGCTGGCCGTGAGGACGTCAGTGAGTGCACGGAGGACGCCGAATTGGATCGGAGGTGTGACGGTGCGTGGACCTGTCTGACCACACGAGTAGACGAGCCAGAGCCTCCCCGGCGATGGTACTTCGGTAATGGCGACGCCGTACGCCCTGGGTGCATTGAGCCCGCGGAGCTCGCAGAAGGTGACTTTCGATGCCGGTGCCCCATGAAGCTCTGGACCGAAGAGGGTCGTGAGACGAGTTCATCTAGCTCCGAATTTGGCGTGTGGCTACCGAACGACCGCCGGCTTGCATCACTACGTCGCCTTGAGACGTTAGTGTACCCCGGTGAGTCAAACGTCGGAAATTGCGTAGACTGCACTGAGGAGCGTTTGGAGTTTGCACTGCTGGATCGCCGTGAGGATGCCGACGCTCGTTTTGACCTGTTATTCGTATTCGTGTTCCGCCCTATGCTCATCTTACCACGCCCACTACCTCGACGTTTCACTGTGCCACGACCTCGCCCAGGTCCCGGAGTAGAAGGGCTTGCGCTACTAAGCGGGCGGGGGTAGGGAACGCTTGGGGAGTCGACGAATGCCTCTTCCTTACGCTTCCCTTTCGTATCTTCCCTAAAGAACAGGCGGAACGCAGACAGCAAACTTGCGCGGTTGCGATTCCCGCCGGAGCCCTTGTTTCCGGTGATATTCGGCAGCGCAGATAGCGTGTCCCGTGGGGAGTCAGTGCCATTGGGTGGGGGCGACGACCTATTGCCTGCCATGACCCACGGGGAACCAGTGTCTGCCTGCACACTGACACTGCTTGTAGACGGAGGGGGTGTCGTGGGTAACCCGCTATCTCTTGGCTTAAGCGGTGGACTCTTCAAGAGCCTGCTCGACGAGCTGCCATGCGACCCTCGAGACTCCTCTGTATTGGCCGGTCGCTTATCCCCGCTGTCCCGTACTCCCTCAGCCGATTTCTTGCGAACCAGCCCGGCAGCCTCGAGCGCAGTGGTAGCGCGTTGCATGATGCTGACGCTACCAGAACGTGCCTTCCGACCCTTCGATCCTTGGTCCTTGTCCTTGTCTCTCATGCTACTGCCGGGTGTAGACGGGCCGGAACGAATGGAGATATCCGCCATGGACGGCGTCGGTGACAAGAGTGCATTGGGCGAGTTCGCACGTGGGGGAGTCTTTGGGCGAGTTGTCGTGGTGGCAATTGGGGTCGGAGGGATGAGCTGCAGCTCGGGCGCAGACACTGCTTGCGTGAGCGCGGTCGGGATGGGACTTCGCGTCGGCGTGTCGCGTGAGCGGCGCTCGCTACCGTCTTTGTCTTTCGATCGCTCTTTACGTGGTTCCTCGTGTCGTGCCTGCTTGACGTCATCTTGAGGCTTCATCTCCTCTGGCGACTCGACAACGTCTACACTAGAAGACTTCACGCCTTCCTCCACCAAGCGCCGCTCTGCCTTTCGCTTCAGCATCCACCACAGTGCACCCGTAGCATCGCATGCGTCGCTAAGGACCGAGTGAACGATCTGACCGGTGTCCAGTCCTAAGGCGCTCATTGAGTTAAGCAAGTCGCGCTCGAGCGATGTAGAGAAGATGATAGGAGCGGGGGTACTGAGTACAGACGAGAAGTCCTGTGGGAGGACGGGAGCGGATGACCTGTCGAATGTGGGCGTAGAAGGGTCGGACAGTGTTGATGATACAGAGCGCCGCTTCGTCCGCGCCGGGGTACGAGTCGGCAGAACAGGAGGTGTCTTGGAGGAACTCGACATCATGCTCGAGCCTTGTCGTTGCATGACCGGATGGGTTGGAGTATCGTCCAGAGATCGGTCAACATCAGCTGTCCTTCTTGGCGTCTCGAGGATATCTGCCGGCGAGTCGTCTGGTACAGCGGCAGGGAAATCCGACGAGGCGGAATGATAAGTGGACTCGGATACCGCTGAATTCAATTGGGACGGCGGTTGAACAAGGGGAGCAGACGCAGGTCGAGGAGGGATAGCAAGACTGGTTTGTGAGGCGGTGGGATCGATAGGTATTGTAGCGACCTGGGTGAACCAAGAGTGGGCAAGGATTTGGGCGATGGTGGGGCGCCTGTCGGGGTCGGTTTGTAGTATCGACTGGAGCAAGTCGCGGGATTCTGTACGCTGTGAGTACTGCTACAGTAAGTAGCAGTGAGCGCACTCACCATCAGACAACCATTCTGGATCCTCGAATTGCCCTCTAATAACCTTCTCTTTCATGATGCGCTCGTCATCGTCATCAAAGGGCAGTGTCCCCGTCAAGAGAGTATAGAGTATGACGCCGAGAGACCAAACATCGACCTCCGGTCCCAAGTATTTCTTCGCCATAAGCATCTCCGGTGACGCATAACCCGTCGTCCCGCAGAACGTCTCGAGCAATACGCCGCGTTCGAATTCCCGAGTGAAGCCAAAGTCTCCGAGCTTCACACGGCAGCGTTCGTCAAGTAGGACGTTTTCTAGCTTGAGATCGCGATGTACAATACCCTTCGAGTGCACGTAGGCCACTGCAAGACATAGCTGTCCAAATATGACGCGCGTCTCTTCTTCATTCAGCCTTCCCTTCTCTGCTAGATAGTCGAACAGTTCGCCGCCAGAACAGAGTTCCGTCACGAGCCAGATGTTGGATTCGGTCGCGATGACCTCGTAGAGTTGTGTGATATGTGGATGGTGAAGCTGGCGGTGGTGGTGGATTTCACGGGTCAGGGAGGCGGACATTGCTTTCGGAATTTGCTTGATGGCGACACGGGTCCCGGACAAGCGGTGCACTCCCAGACGCACCTTACCGTACGTCCCTGCAAGGAATCGGTACGACTTCACAAGCGACGACCATGTTACACATACCTTCACCGATGACCTTGCCGAGGGTGTAGTTCCCGACCACTCGAATCTTCTGAGAAGAAAGCTCCTTCCCAAGTTCATTATAGGCGTTGGCGAGCTGCGCTTTGTGGTTCTGGGCTTGCGAGACAGACGTCGAGTGTCGATGACCATTAACAGCCATTGCTACATGTACAGGGGAAGGAAAGGAATGACGATGGTAGTAGGAGGTGTAGTTTGGTGCCTAACCTCGGCCCGTCGCGGCGCTGGCGACCCACACTCTCGAGCGATGATACCGGTATAGAGGAGTTGCCTGTCAGGGATATCGGAGTTGATTTATATTTATTCTCCGCTATGCAATACTTGAGGCGCAGACCGTTTATAATTGATCCGAACTACACAACTGATGAGAACGGTCCATCTGCAGCTGCATCGGACGTGGTGTCGGTACCATTGAACGCCTCATTGGATACTATCTGGTATGACTAGAATAACCTGCGATATGTCCTTGAACTCACCGTTCAGTACTAAGTAACTGACACTATCCTGATCTCTCAGAATACTAGTATGAAATCTTCCTGAACGGCACGCGCAATAGTGAGAGCGAGACGGACGCTGGCGATTCAGTTGAATGCACTGTGCGCGGGCCTCTTGCGTTGAAGACGACAGCAAGACACAACATCACCGATGGGACCCCTGGCCATTCACCCTGGATTCGCGTGATGACTGTGCACTTGCAAGAGTACTGACATACGCAAGGAAGTGTACCGACACCCGCGCGGGATATCCACCCATTCTGTTGGTCATTGCAGCCGCTTTACTTTCGTAGTAAGCAATGGCATACGTAAGTACGCCTTAGCTCAAGAAACGATGGCTTCAGTTCCCGCCTCGTTTCGACTTCCGCTCCTTTCGTTTCCTGCCAATGAGGGAACCAAGCTTCTTCCCGGGTTTTGAGGTGGGCTCGAGATCAGAGCCGTGCTTCTGCGCATGTGACGGTTCAGAAACACGCCGTTTCTTACTTGGTCGATCTTCACTCCCTTCCGCTTTGACTTCTGGGAGTGACGCCTGGCGTTGATGCTGCCGTGGGGTGCCCTGTGTCTGCCTCTGATGTCAGCGCAATCCTCGACGATATCGGATGATGACGCACCGATTGCTTCTCGCGCTGTTGTACCGCTCGTCGCTGAACGACCTGTACATTCTCGATAGAGAACTCGACAACAAGGGTGCCCCTACTCTTGACAGGTGCACCCTTTTCGAGCTCGTCTTTGATTCGCTTCAGACGGACATCGTCTTTCTCAGACTTTTTCTTTTCGATCTTGAGTAAGTCCCCCAGCTCGGATTTCCACCACTCCTCGAATAGGCGTCCGACTTCTGAGTTGTTATTTGCCCACCGTAGAACTCGCAGAGCGTCGGCGTGTTTCGTCAACTCCAGGAAACCGTAGCCTTTGCTGCGGCCCTTGCCTGTCACGGGGTCAACACGATCTGCCTGACGCACGATCTTCGCCTGCTTGACGCCAGTATCGCGACCAAGTTTTGTTTTGCCTTTACCCCTGGACTTCGGCACGCCGCGCTTTCCGCTCTCAAGTTTGACATCCTCCTCCTCGTCAGCGGCTGCGGTGGGTTCGGAAAGTTCGTCTGGGGTCAACGGATCCCGAGAGCCATCTTTGACTTCCTTGTTGAAGGCACGGATGGCATGCACAGCCAGTCTCTTCAACATGCGTTCGGTAACGAAAAGAGGCAGTTGACGGATGCTCAGGCGCGTCCTCGAGACATAGAGGGAAGGGTTGGAGCGGAGGAGCGCCTTCCGTGCGTTGAATGACTGTGTCCGTCGCTCGACCTCAGCTGAACTGAGCGACTCGGCGGCAGGTGCGCTCGGCAGAATAACTTATAACGACGTGAGATCACCGGTTGAACGTCAGCTGAGACGCAACTCACTGCCTTCGCGGAGTAGATAGAGGTTGCGCTTGTCTGCCTTCTCCCGTTCCCGTTCGCCGGCCTCCTTCAACTTACTGGCTTCGTCTCTCGTTACAGCGCGGATGACGTCCAACGTCCGGCCTTGAAGGACCAGGTTCTGAGCTATGCTTGCGGAAGGATCTGGGGTAAGCAACGACGGTAGCTTGAACGGGTTCTTCTTCGGCTGCTAGAACAGGCGGTCGGATAAAGAACTTGGCTCAAACATAACGCAACTTACGGGTACGACTTTCTCGCTATCGCCTACCGTTTCGGCGCGCAGGATTTCGCTCTGCTCAATGGCTTTGTCTGCGTCAGCCTTGTTCCAGAAGCAGACGAACCCCGTTCCGCGCGAACGACCGGTCTCGTGATCAATTGTGATGCGAGCATAGCGGAGAGGCCCAAAAGCACGGAACCTGAAGCAGGTGAGTAGGGCTTGCGAGAACGGGCAGACAAGACTTACAATGTGCGCAGTTCGTCCTCGGTTGCCTCGAAAGGGACGTTCCGGACGAACAGGGTCGTCCCGGTTTCAGGTGGCGGTAGTGCTGGTTTCGCTCGATCCTGCTCCTGTGTGTCGTCCTCTTCGCCCTCGGAGAGGTCGTATTCGTCGCTGGACCCACCACTCCCCTCACCCTCGTCATCCTCTTCGTGCAGCCCTATCTGGTCATCATCACCTTCGGCCCCGTCGCTGTCTGCACCGCCCTCACCGCCCTCGGCATCTTCTTCCATCCGCACATCTGCGTCCGCATCTTCCTGTTCCTGTTTCGCCTTCTCCGCCTGCCACTTGTCCTTGCTCAGTGCCCAGTCAACGGCGATCATGCGCCATTTGCCCCGCGTCTCCGGCACGCCGTCCCTCTCTTCCTCTTCTACTTCCTCGCCTTGACCTTTGGCTGCCTTCTCCGCCTTCTCCTCCTCCCTCCGCTGCTTCTTCTTTTTCTGCTTGTCGGTCACCAGTCGCGCCGCCATGCCCGCCTGAACCTTCGTCCCATTCGCTCCTTCCATCGCCCGCTCGGCGTCCTTGCGACTGAGCATCCAGATGAACGCGAAGCCCTTTGCACGAGGCTTGCCTCCGTCCTCGTCGTCCTTCAGCGGTATGTCAACGGAGTAGATGGGGCCGTACGGCAGGAATACGGCGCGGAGGTCCTGCTCGGTGATGTCGAACGGCAGGTTGCGCACAATGAGCCGGCTCGCGCGACTTGGTGTGGGGGCCTTTGTGACCTCTTTGGGAGTAGCGACGGCCGTCTTCACCTTGAGCACTTTGGCGAGACCATCCAACCGTTTCTTCAGTGTGGCTGAAAGTAAGGAACCTTTGAAGACATGCGCATGTAGTTTGTTGACGGCTTCCGACGCGGCAGCCGGGGTACTGAAGAGAGCATGGGCTGTACATAGATAGAAAAGTTGATCAGCCGTCAATGCAATGTCGATGCCTGCCTACCAATTGTACTGTCTTCATCACCATTACTAGACTTGGTCGGCCAGTCCACCTTCTCGGCACCTTCGAGTTTGCGAACCTTCTTCCACAGCGTCTTGGAATCGATCGAAGAGGGAAGGCAAGATATGACTACGGTGCGTATGGCAAGCGGATCCTTGAGCCCGGCTGGTTGGGGCCGTGGTTGCCGAGGTGCAGAGGATTCCGCCTCCGTCTTGGCATGCGACGGCGTTTGCGCCTTGTCTTTGCTGTGTAGTTTTTCTTTGTTCTGAGCAAGAGAATCTCAGTATCACGTAATGTCCGAGGAACGGCATACACACCCTCGAGTCCGCCCACTGCGCCCTCAGTTGCCTTCTATCTACGGACAAGCCCTCCTCCGCAATTTTGTCCAAGGCGAGCTGTGCATCTTCTCTGATTGCAAAAGAGACGTATCCAACGCCTTTCGACACGCCTGAGCCGGGTTCAAGGACGACGAATGCGGACCGTACGGGTGCGAAGTCAGAGAAGAGTGTCTTCAAATCCGTCGAGGTCGCTGTGTACGGCAAGTTAGAGACGAATAACGTCGACCTAGCCGGCGGAGTTATTTCAGTGGTACTGTGTATTTGTGATAGCACGTACCCATGTATCACATTCGGCTTCTCATCGTGACTATTATCTCTCTCCTTGCGCTTCCCGAGTGATGTAGTCATTGTCGAATATGGGGGAGAGGTATGCTGAGGGACTCCGGGAAATTCGGAAGCACGCGATCTTTCGAGCAGGAAAAGAGGATGGTCATAATTTGACATAAACGAGCATGGTATCAAGTCTTCTCAGTGACTATTACTTAACACGTTCAAGCTCCGAAAGGCTTTCCACCGCAGCGCCCACAGTTTTGGTAACAGTCTCACTTACTTACACCGGCAAGTCCCCTCGCCTTGAAGATACACAACCATCCTCGCCAGTGATGTAGCGCGGTGCACTGGCAGCTGGTGGACTGAGCATGTGCATTCCATCTGCAGCCAACCTCAATCAGGCTCAGTTCGTGGTATTACACGCCAGAAGTAACCATTGAATAGGATGCAGCCAAGCCAGTGAATGCGTACATACAAGGTGCTAAAGCAGAACCTAACTCTCGCGAGCAAGCGTATACAAGCATTCGCAACATCAGAAGAATCCTCTACGTCTCTTCTTACCCTCGAATCCCACTCTAAAGTAGAAGTCGACGGTAACAGGCCAAAGATGTGAATAGAACATTCTGCGGTGGTGCTCGGCACGAAACCACCATCCTTCTCTACTCGCCCTAGGTCCAACGGTGCTTGGTTGGCCGCAAGCTGTAACACGCTGCCCTTGTGAGTGACTGCGTATACTATGGTTCCCATCTTCTCTGACCCATTAGCCACGAATATGCGTTTGAGGGGAGTTCCACGGGCGGCAGAGAGCGTGAATGCGTCCGCCCAGATGATGTCTCCGACCACCCTCGTGATGCAGTGCACGGCACCGTCACTGGAGGATATGTAGAAAACGCGAAGCATGGAGGTGTCCGAGTCGGGCTCGATGCGGATCGATAGCGGTGTCCCAAACGCGGGTTTATGTGCGTCCTCGACCTCCGTGACTGTCCAGGCCGTATCTTCTTCATCCGGTTCCTGCATATACACCAAGCGGCCCTCCTCGTTCTGAAAAACGACGACGACATTGCCGCTGGCACCTAGTGTCGCGGTGAGTTGGCCCTCGGGGTGAACCACGCATCGCGGCAGGTTGTTGTTCTCGACCCAGTCTTCTTCGTCTTCGTCGAACTGCGTTATAGTGACTATCGACGACTCTGTGATGTAGGAAGCGGTGGGGCCTGCTCGGATGTTGGCAGTGATGATCTCTTCCTTTCCGAAGCAGCCCTCCGTCCAATGCTTCAGAACAGCACAGCCGTCGTGCGTGTATATCATGTACGCGCCCTCGCCGTCGGGATGGGCCGTGTAGCCAGAGCACGTCAAGAGGCGGGCGAGGTCTTGTAGCTGCGACATGTCGGTGTGACTCGTGTGCCGGGGTATGACTGCTCGGCTGGGTGGTTGAAGTCTGCTACGGCAAGTAAGGTGAGTACACGGTCGCCTTTATACTCTTGCGACATTTGTTTTCAGTATCCATCCACCTGCGCAGGCATCGACAGCATGATATCAGTCAGCACGGAGTCGGTAGGGTGCAGGTCTCTAGGTAAGTGGCGCTCTCGAACTCTCTTGGTTGTCGTTAACTGACCACCGTCAGAGCAATAGCCATTACGTTCTCCGAGAGCACTCCGGCGGGCATTGCGAACTTCCGGCAATGGCACAAACGAGCCACAGTATACAATAGTTTCCCCTGAGGCGCCGAATCTCGCGTTGCAGATGTCATACAGAGATGTTCGGAGTAGTGAAAACGCGTCGCTGATTCTGCATACGACACGCCTAATAGATCGACATCTGAAGGTATACCAAGCCAGCAAACTCAGAGGAGTTCAGACCCTAAGCGTGCCGACTACGCGGGCTCATCAGACTCCCGATTCCAGGGCGAAGCGCACGTACTGCAATGCCTGCGTAAGTGTCCGTGGAGTCGAATGAAGATTACAGTGTTTTGACTTACTGTGTCCTTGCTTGGATATGGGAGTAGTGATACTTCGGAACTCTCAGCACCTTCATCGTCCTCTTCGTCCTCGAAATGCTTCAATCTTTCCCCGCGGATACGCAACATCCACTTCTTGCCGTCCCGTGCAATAATGACCGATATCTCTGTCCCGCCTGTGCTCTTGATCAGCTTTTCCTCCATCGAGAAGAGACACTCCTCTCGGACAATCTCGCTCAACACCACCTGTTGCTTCGCTGTATTGAAAAGCGCCCATCTTCCCTCAACTACCATGGCGTACTGTTTGGAACTCTTCTGTGTTTCTGCTGGGACGATATCGACTGCCGACCCCGGACCGAGGCGCACCCTGGCAAATGAAAAGCCTTCGGGGAAGGAAAGGTACAGGCCCCGTCCGGGAAGCTGCAAGATCTGCTTCGGCGTCCCGTGTGCACGAAGCCTGACACCGTAGTGTCCCACTTGCGCAAAGTCGAGTATCTCGTGTAACATCGCAGCATTGAGGCGTGCGCCACGACTCCCTGCAGGGCCTGCACCGCGGTTTTTTCGTGTAGGATCTGGGCTGTGGTTACTGCCTCAAGTGATTAGGTTATGACCCATCGTCAAAATAGGAACTTACTGAATGGCGATGACGGTAGGACACCCGCCATATGCCGTCCACACGACTGACCCGCTGAGCCCCTGCTCAGTTGTAAGTCGGTACTCCAACCACTCCTGGTACGCTGCCACGAGGGTACCCGACGACGTGTCGGGATGGCCCGGCTCCGTCGTGCTGCGGTAGCCGCTGACGTACACCGTGCCTCCGATATGCTGGGCATATGCCAGTCGTAGGCTATAGCCAAAGCCAAAGCCAAAGCCCTTCTTCACACTGCCCAGCCGCTCGCGCGGATAGAGGACAACTCCCCAATCTACCCCCGGCTTGCCATGGGCACCTGTGAACGCGCGTGCCACGTAGATGTCGCCTTCCGGGACACGGTACTTGTCTGCTTCACTTTCCCCCAGAACGGTGAGTTCTGCAGAGCGCGTCCCGTCGCTGCTGAGCAGGTTATGCCCAGCTGTAAGTATCACAGCCTTCGCACAATCGGGGATATTGATGAAGAAGCCGCTGCCTGTGGCGACCCTTCCCTTGATCTGGAACTCGAGCTTCACTGTCCAGCAGCCGAAATCCAGATCGGTGAACTGGAAGCCACTGGCACGGACGACATCGGGGGCTTCGCCTCGCCAGCTCGCATGTTGCATGTCTTCCGGCATATAGATTTGTTGAGCCATAGTGGTAGTTGGGTGAGTGGTGTGTGCGTGAATCTACGCTGCTCTTAACCTGGTTTTGTATTCATTGACGCCAGTTTGCATGCGTACCTCGTGCCCTCCCTCAGAACTCAGTAAGGACACGACAAGGGGATCGATATCAGCGATATCCGTATCAGTACAGGGGGAAGTAGACGTAGAGGCACAACAACAAACTAGAATCGGATCATATAAGGTCCGTCATTATGAAGTTCTATCCACGAACTCATTACCAACAGATCCTCCTCCTCCTTCTCTGGACGTGAACGTGGAGATGGATCACGATGAAGGGAATCAAGCAGAAGCAGCATTCTGCGCTCGTACTCGGGGTAAGCTTCTGATGCTTGTCTATTCTTCCTAATTCATGTCCACCCTGTCCTCCGCTGACCTCGAGGACGACTCCCTCCATATGTAGTCAGAGCGTACGTCGTGAGCGCGGCTTCCTCACTCCCCCTCGACAGTGCGAGGGCTTGCAGCGGACCGAAAGCATGTTCAGAGATGTCTTCATCGGCCCACGGCCCTCCTTCGCGGAGTCGATGGATGCGTTTGTCCGCTTCTGAGACGTAGAAGACGTGGAGGCCGCTCTCGTCGAGCATGAGGGAGATGGGCGTTCCTAGCATGGGCTCGCAAGCCTTCTCCAGGACTGTGGTCATCCACCCGGAGCCACCGTCTGACGACTCTGAAGCGTCGTCGGAGTCGTTCTCCTCTACTCGTACTAGAGCACCGCGCACGTCTTGGAAGACGATGCAAATGCGCTGATCGGAGGTGTGACAGGCGGAGAGTTTGCCTTTCGCATGGACTGTGTACGCGGAAAGCGCACGATCCTGCACCCATTCTTCTTCGTCTTCATCGAACTGGAAGGCTGCGAGGGTGGAGGCGGCGGTAATGCCAATGATGACGTTGTCGTCAGGTGTGACGAGAATGGCTGCCGACGAGTCTGGTCGAACAGATGTCGCGATCAACTCCTCCTTCCCGAAGGATTCGCCCGTCCAGTCTTTACTTATGAGGGTTCCCTCGTCAGTAGACAGCAAGTACATTCCCTGGCCGTCGACGTGCGAAGCATACCCGGCAGCTAGTAGGCAGCGGGCGAGGTCTTGAAGCTGGGACATGGTCGGTTTGAGCAGTGAGAGTGGCATTTCCCTTCCTTTTATATTCCGACAGCTCTCGTTGCAGCACACCGCCTAGTATCGAATCCTATGCACATATCGAACTGCCTCTGACGATAGCGGTCCCCCTTTGCACGGTCTTGACATCACAGCCATTGATTGTTGCGCAACATAAGCCGTGCGTCCCACTGTATGGAAGCCGCCAATACAACACTGTCGGCGATAGGCACATTGATTAGCAATCACCGCGGGCACACTAGCATATTCGAGCACCCTATCTCACGAAGATTCGTCAACTGTCGGGACCTTTACGGACTCCGAATGTCCCCAGAACATGCTGCGGACATGATGTATTTCAGCATGTTCGGGCGTATTTTCGGCGAACATGCTACAAACATGAACATTTTCGGAGCAATTCCAGAGTCAATGAAGCTCTCTGAAAAGACCATTCACATTTGGAGTCCGAAAATCCTGGTTCGTTCGTGGTGAATATGGCCGAGCTCAGATCACAAGCACTAATCCGGTGCTGTCACATGGACCTCTGAAAACGGAATGGCCGACGATGTGTCTTTGCTCCATACCTCGCTACTAGTATAGTTGTGTACCTACTCAGGCTAGTCGCGCTCCTTTTGCGATGCAAGGACTGCATGTGTGGTCGTCTTCAAATTCCGGGCCAAGTGATATGCCTGGTGGAGGCTAGAAGCCCTATAAGCTTCTTTACAACGGTATCAATTCATGTGGTCATTGGTATGTTGTTTTCAGCATGCCAGCAGCCGCATTATAATCAGGCATGTTGCCGCTCAATATCAAATTGCTAGGCATTGTTAGCGATGCCCTTCCGGCGCTTGCCCATTGGCACGTGCTGGCCCATCGGAAGCACAGCGGATGTCTATGGATTTTGAACTAGTACATATCGACACGGGCCCCCTACCTCGCCAGAGCGGATGTATACGTTTCACGAACGTACTTTTTGCAATCGGGATGCGGCATCGCCGGTATCCTACTTGTAAGAACCCTCCCTTCCTTTGGGAGGAGTCCGAGTCGGGGATTCAATATTCAAGTCATGTAGCAGCTGCCAGTGCCGGCGGCCTCAGGCTAGCCCTAAACAGCTCTTGAGTTCAGCCCCTCCTCTGCCTCGTGAGTCGCTTGCATGCTTCCCATCTTCGTGCCAGTGTGTCCCGCACCGGCACTCCAGTGTCTCATAACACGTTTCCGTAGTCACGACAGTCCCAGGAACTTGCGTTGTGACTAGCCCGGTCCCGCCGGAATGTTAACGTAGAGTCTCTCTACTGCTTCCATGAACTACTTTCATGTTTTTCAACGTCGTGTGTCCCGCATCAGCACTTCAGTGTCTCATCACACGTTTGCGTGGTCGCGATTCAGTCTCTGACACTTTCGTTCGCGAGGGTCCGATGTCCATCCGGTACTAAGCACGTTCAGGGCATCGGTTGATGATGATGGAAGTGTGTATGTTTGTCGTTCCTTACACGGTTACATCGAGTTCACAATTTGACAAGCTCTAGCCATGATGAGCGCGAGTCCTTACCGAATTGGTTCGATGAATCTCTCCTTGGGTTCAGGAGGTAAGCTATAAAGTGAGCAGTTCTGTACCTCCTCCTGTACCGACAACGTTAACTACACGACAGCAACAGCGACAATGGCCTCCAGCCTACACGATGACGCCTACAAGGGGAACCTCACGCAGGTCCTCATCGACCAATACCTCTCAGGCGCGCAGGCAAAATTCATTGACTGTGTCGGCGGAGAGAAGAAACTAACTCCGTTGGCCTCGGCATGCCTACGCGGGCATGTTGGGGTCGTCCAACTTCTCCTCGACAACGGCGCCAACCCTGACGCTCTATCCACGCGCGATCGACCCCCGCTCTTCTACGTAACCTCCCGTACAACGAACAACAGAGTTGAGATTGTCCGGGCCCTCTTGGCCGCGCATGCCGATGTCGACAAACGATTCCCCAAGTATCTCAACTCTACCGCTCTCATGAACGCTCTCACCGAAGTACGCGATAAGGATGTCGTACACGAGCTCGTCGACAGCGGCGCAGACCTTGACGCGCAAAATTCCGATGGGCAGTCGGTGAGGCAGCTTGCGAAGGAGGTCGGTATGGAGCAGGAGCTTCTGACCAAGGCCGAGCGAAACGCGAAGCGAGGCGCCATCATCGATCTCATCGTCGCCCTCGTCATGTTCGTGATCGCAGTCGTCAATAGTGGCATAATCAAGGATACGATCGTCGGTGTGGTTAGCAAGCTATACGAAATCCAAGCTGCCAGTGAGAAAGATAAGGCACAAATGAAGGTGAGGCTCTACATATCTCAAGTCTATATTCGTTGTTACTCAAAAGCCATGATAATATTGATAGGATATGGCAAAGGTATGACTGTATTAGTTCTCGACAGCCCTTCATTATCTGACTACTGTATTCAAGGAGGTACTTGGTGCTAGCGAGGCTGCACAGAACTTTACGAAACGCCTCGACGGCCACCCTGTTGGTCAAATAGTAAGGTGAAGCTCAGTCTTTCATTTGCACTGCGCTGACAGCCATGCAGGCCGCGACCAATGGAAACAGCGTGGGGCTGGGTTCCGGCCAGGGGCTCCCCCCTAACTCAAACGAAAGCCTTAATTCAGAGACGTTATCCAGAGGAGGCCAGGTACGTCCAATTATCTCTGTGGAGTTTGGATTTGAATGACATGACCCTTGCGGACAACCAAATTAGGCGGAGTACTGTATTTTGGATAGACCTGCCGGTGTACCAGCGCCGCCAGCAGAGAAGACTCCCGACAGACTTGAAGCACTTGCCAGTGTCATCAACACGCCTCCTGTACGCACGTCCATGCATACATATCGAGAGGATCTAATGCCAGATACAGCACCTCGCACCTGATGTCAATGGCAACTCGCAGCCCGTAGGCGAGCCTGAGGTGCGTGCTGACAACTTGTACACTTATGCCTTGGTTTGACAAGGAACCAGAGGAGCACCTTGGAAACATCCCTTGTTTCCATTGATGATTTCAAGGGATCACTTGGCGACTATGTCCATGAGACAGGATTAGAGAGGTTCTTTGCACGAGATGATACATTCATCCAGGACCTTGCAGAGAAAGCCGCTGCTCTAACCAAGGACGGGAGTACGCTGCTTAGCAAGCCTGAAAACGTGAAGCGGCTCGTTACCCTGTCTTTATACCACCCTGTCTTCTACTGCGACGACAGCGGCTCCATGGGCCGCGATAGCCGTTTCGTCAATCAACGGCACCTCGTAAATCGCATGGCAAGAGTGGCTACCAAAATCGTCCCGGATGGCTACGGCGTTGAACTCCGGTTCATCAATTCCAAAATCGTCCAGCAGAACCTCGATACCATTGCTCTTGACAGGCACTTGGCCAACACACAGCCTCGCGGTGGTACCAGGATAGGCACCGTTCTACGCCGCGATATTCTCAGCCCTCTTGTCTACGAGAAGGTCGAGGCCGACTCCGCGTTTCGGAGGCCACTCCTTGTGTGCGCGATCACGGACGGGAACCCAAGCAGCGAATCCCCTACTGCGTTCAAAGACGCGATCGTGGAGTGCAGAAGAAAGCTCGTCAATGCTGGCTATGACCCTGCCTCCGTCATGTTCTGTATCAGCCAGATCGGAAATGACGAGAAAGCTGCAGCGTTCCTACAAGAACTGCGAGACGACGAAACGATCCAGGATGTCTTGTACTGCACGGCAGAGCGTTTGGATGGACAGTTCGAGGAGATGAGGGCGAATGAAGACAGGTTGGAGGAATGGCTGCTGAAGTTGATGACGAAGCCAATCATGGAGAGATGCGAGGAGTGATGGCTCCGTGTCCTGCTGGTAGTATTGGGGCGACCTACTTACTCGTTGAGTCGGACTTCCTATCATGCGTCTCGTGCCATACCCTTCCGCGCTGTTTCCCCCGTTCCAGTACTTCTTATCAGAACCATGTCCGTCCTCACAAGTTGTGATACGAGGTCTTGCACACCTTGGCTAAGGGAAGCTAGATATCCGCGGCCGCCACTAGAGACTAGAGGTGTTTGGCCATGCATAGGTCACTGGGGCAATCCTACGTCCAAGAGAGCTCGAGCATGGAGGTATATCGATGCCCGCGGGTAGTTTCTAGGTAAGCAAGGTTATGAATGTCAGAAATAGTACAGGCTAGCTCTCTGGGAGCCCCAGACCATCTCCGAGGGGTGTGGCTGATGAGGAGGCATGTGGTATGCTTCCAGGCGCAGATGAAAAAAGGTCGTATGATGATCTTCACACCGGCCGACGTATGAACTTTATTGCTACACGGTTCGCTAGGCGCATATAAGCGTTCCCAGCGCCACTGTCACATCGTTGCAGCGTATCAAATACAATAGGACACTGCTTGTAGGATACCGCCTGTGACTAGATGGGCTCAAACTGTGCCTACGAGCGTAACCCAGGAGGTTATGTATCAGCTTCCTGGTATTTGGTTCTCACGAGCCAGGTATGTTCTGTTGCAAAGCTCAGTTCACTGTCCTCTTTGGTTGTCCTGTCATATTCAACTTACCTCAGGATCCTCAATTTTAGGACGATTGACTTCGATGATCGACGCACCGCCGAGAGTACTACTGAATTGGGTCCCGTCCTTCGGCAGGAGGGACAGCAGCGGCATCAGTGTTTGGGGTTCGAGTAGTAGAGAAACAACTTACCGCACTATCATTCGCCGTAGCCGTTCCCAAGAACATGGGTATGGTTGGCTGCTGCATTGGAGCTATGCTGACCTCCCTCAAACCACGACGCGCATTAAGGGTTGCGAGTAGTGCGTTGAGAGAAACTGGTCGGAAGGGTTATGAAGTAAGGAGCTACGCATACATGCGAGTTGACAACCTTGGCGACTTACACTTGGATAGGAGCAGATACATTGCAATGTAAGCGTAGTTTTGACTGAGAGTAGCAAACTAGGACAATATGAGATCAGCAAAGGCAGGTACCCATGGCCGACGACACTTACCATGATGAGACAGGCTAAAGTGCAAACACTGGCACGTTGGCGCATCCGCAAGTAGCCTCAGAGTATGCAGCGAAAGGACGAGATGTGACTTACCTCGTTAAGGCGCCTGTCTCGATGCTGTATGCCATGAGCATTCGAACGATATTGCTTGTTCGTGAACTAGTGCCAGATGATTTGCCTACAGCTCTGTCCCATCTAAGACATTCCGCACCGCACGTACCTCGGGAGATCTTTCAGATGGTTTCTTAAAATGAGAGAAAGAGACGCCGCAATGAGGATATCGCCAACGACAGCATTGCTGAGGCCAGCGTAGATGAGAGCCTGGGTGGTTCCGCCATCAGTAGGCGCTGACGCCTTGAGGTTACTAGCGACTCACCGAGAACCTTGGATGCGTGCGCCACACGTCGAAGCTCGACACGGTGAAACTAAATTACAGTTCCAACAACACACGTCAGCGGAAATGACTCCGAACCTAAATGAATTGTATCCAAGTACCTCATGCCTGCGAAAACTTCGAGCATTGCGGAGTCAGTCGATGTGGTTGCCGCTTCTGGTGGATACTGCTCTCACCCCAATCTATGGCTGGAGGGCAGCGGCGTCAGATGGTCCTCCACCGATGCCATGCGTCAGTGGGGCTTACCAGTTGTGACAACACTGCTAAGTGCCTTGGGTGAAGTAAGCGGGTCAGCTGTCTTGTACGGCCGTGACGAACTCACCAGGCACCCAGTGAGGAGTGCGTTGTGCCCGCTCACTGTCAAGTAAGATGAACACTAGCTTCATTGTGTCGATGAGGAACCACCTACACTTCCAGATACGGAAGCAAAAGATGCTGTTTGCATGGTCAGATCGGCAGGCTCTCGAGTATCGCGCGGCATGTACTACCTCCGAATTATCAAATCGCTTGCACCCTGCATCATCGTATATATGAGTACACACAATGCTTGTGGAAGGTAAGGGAAATTACCGTTAGGAAGATCAGGACCTCCAACAGAGATGAGCATTGATATGGTAAAGCAGAGTCAAGCTCACGGGCAGTGTCCTGAATCGCGAATTCAATGCTTAAACAACCTTGAGATAAGCATTGTGAAGGGAACGAACCAGGTGATCCTCGTGGATACAAAAGCATCCCCAAAGTGGGCGATAGTGTAAGTGTAGGTTGTCAATGAGAAGAGTGCAAGTTGCAAAATATCGATGAACCTGAGATATGTCAAAAGATATTGGAGACGGACCACCCGAGGGGCAAAGCTCACCAGCAAAGCGACAGCTTCACGATGGAGTGAATGAGTGCAAAGTTGTCTTGTGCGCCGGGAAGCGTTATCACTCACGAGAAGCAATAAATAGACTGGATCATTGCCACGTTGGGTCCAATAAGCATATGTCTGGACAGTGGTCAAGCCGAATAGCCTGGGTGCGCAATGGTCAACGACTGCTCGTAGCGATGCAGAGAGTAGGCGTACACAGCATTCGCAATGTTACCTGACATGAAACAGAACGTTCAGCAGTGCCGTGACGGTCTCCGAATAGTCGATGCACACTTACCAAAGAGAAGAGCGGATAAGTTCGTAGTCAGCTCCTGACTAACAGAGCTCATAATCACCCGGGGTTGTACAGGCACAAGAGAATAGGTACTAAAGTGAGCAGTAGGTTCCCGACTTGGTTCGGGACTGCCTGGGGCAAGCTCCTTATACTCTCTTCTGACTGTTTGCACCGCGGTCCGCGGTTCGCATCTACTTGGGGATCCCGACATTGCATCAACCCCAAGCAACAGGCCATGATCGAGGGGATTGCCCTTTGCGTCTCCTGAGAATGAACTTGCCGCCTACGGTTCGGGGATCAACGACGGTCGGATGTCTCTACGGACAAAAGCGGAGGCGCTAGGATAACGACACAAGCCTGTGTCAAGAACGACCAGTAGTGTCAGACGAACTGATCGGACGCACCGTCTGATGTCATCGCGAACATCATGCTATGAGCAATATATCAGTTGTCTCCTTTGAGAACAGTCAGACATAGTGTCGTCACCTGCCGGTATGTATCTCCACACCAGCCCTGGCCTTGTCCAGACCTCTTCGATGCGAACCCGTTCTACTCTGTCCCAACCGACAGGGATGCTAGACTATGCTGTGTCAAGCATAACGTCCTTGAGTGACTGCACAGAGGTACTACGCCTGAGTATGATGGCAATTCCCCGAGTGGCAGCGTTCGTTCTAGTCCGTCGTCTCAAAACGAGGACGGATCACATGTCACAGGCAGGAACCCAACTGCGCGCTCCCGCAGAGTCCCGCATTAAGGTCCCACGGCGGTCGCTGGCCAGCATATATCGCAACACTAGAACATAATCATCTATACATCTTTTCAGACATCACATGTTTGAACATGATACGCTCACCAACTCTAAGACACCGCCTCAAGGGGTGCGACTACCACGGGGAAGACATGCAGGTTGTAGAGCGGCAGTCAAGTTAACCTACTAAGCAGGAACATCAGTCCGCAGTCCCAGTGAACATGCCCCTGGCAGATACATGTCAGATCTCTCGCAGGACGGCCATACCCCAGCACCTCAGCAAAGGTGCATACTAACACCAGAACAGCGGCGAATACGAAGAGCAATGCACGCGCACCCGCCTCCAAGCCAGTAAAGAGAGGATGTACTACGCATAATACAGAACTCCGAGTCATCTAGCCATTGCCCGTGCTCACTGGCCGTGATGCCCGCCCTGTACCGTCGTCGTCGTCACCATTGGCTCGTTGCTCGTCGTCAGATACCGCCAGAGTGCAAACACAAGCACGAGGAAGAGCAGGACCGCAAACGTGATGAGCCCGTTGTAGCAAGCAAACAAGGCTCCTAGCCTGTAGACGCCCGTGCGGGCGATCCTATGACGTAGACGGGTTTCGTTTAGGCTACACTCCTTCCTCTTTCGATCGCTGGTTCGTTTTCCTTCGGGCTCATGAGCTTTTGGTTCCATTCCTGTCTCGGGGATTCTGGCTCCGATGTACATATATAAGAGGTGGGTCTGCGCCGTCGAATGGATCACCTTCCTTCCACTCGAACTTGGATCTCCTCCTCAGAAACTCCAGTGCGGACGAGTTACGCGTGCGGTGAGCGCCTTCGAATTCGTCAGCTCTTGGTGTTAGCTCGCCGGCACTTCGTCTCGCTCTCGTCTTCGTCTCGCTCTCGTCTTCGTCTCGCTCTCGTCTCGTTGCTCTACTCATTGCGTTCTCGCTCGTACGCGGCCACTCGGCTCGTTACATCGCTGTCTGTTCTGCACGCTGCAAGTCTATCGCCTACTCTAGCAACTCCCGGGCTCGATTCTCTCATCCCGCCCTGTCATGGGCACGTGAACGAGCTGTTTCGTTGGGAACCGTTGTCACGCCGTCAGCCGCATCTGAGGTACTCCGCGGTTCCTACAGGTGCGCGTTTGACCCTTGGTTCCACTTTCGCTCAACTACTGACCGAACGTGTGCGGTCAGGTTCTGTGCTGTGTCCGTTTCGACTTACTTACTATACATGGAGTTGAAGCTCATGTATCGCGTCCTACGGGCGCTCTCTGACTGCGCTCTTGACTTCTACTCCGAGGTGCACGTCGAAGGGCAGCACAACGTACCCGCAGACGGGCCTCTTATCGTGTACGTATGGTTCACTGCCGCTTCTGCACGCTATATTGACTTTGTTCCGCGCGCACCAGGGTCTCGTGTCACCATAATGAGATCCTCGATATAGCAACGCTCGGTGCGTTCCACCACGTAGGCGACCTCGTGCGATCCTCTGCTGACCTCGCCGATGGGCAGCCGTGACGATCCCGCACCGCCGGCCCCTCAGCTTCTGGGCGAAGTCGTCGCTGTTCAAGAACCCGCTCGCACGCGCGATCCTCGTCAGCTCGGGGAGTATCCCTGTGCGGCGCAATCCGAACAACGCGTCCTCCGCGAACGGCGACCATCACGGAGGTGACGAGGGCGGTGGGCGGCAGGCGCTCTTCCGGGAGACGTTCCGCGCTCTGGATGCGGGCGCGGGCGGTACGGTGGGCGTGTTTCCGGAGGGGACGAGTTATACGGAGCCGCGGATCGCGCAGGTCAAGGAGGGTGCGGCGTGGGCCGCGCTGGAGTACCTTCGATGGAAGGAAGGCAGAGGGGAGGAGGGGAGACTGCTGGTCGTCCCGGTGGGCATCGTGCATACGGCGAAGACGAGGTATCGGAGTCGGGTGGGTATTCACTGCTTTTTGAGTCATGGGTGACGATTGTTCTGAATTGGATGTGTTTGTGCAGATGTTAGTAAGGTTGGTACACGGCCTAAGACGTTCACTGGGTGTCATGGGCTGAACCGTCAGTAGATGGGGTGCTCCCATAGATATTGCCTCGTTTATACGGGAACACGGAGCCCAAACCGACGACGAAGTCAAGGCTGTCGTCAAGAAGCTCACGGAGGAGATCGAGGGACGAATAGTTAAGCTCACTATCAACGCGCCGGACTGGTGAGCGCGATCAGTTCGCTCAGCTACACTGGCTCACATCGCACTGGTAGGGATACGCTTCACGTCGCGAGAATAGCCAGAGATATGCTGTGGAGCGAAGAGCGCAACATAGCCATGCGTGACTTCCCAGACGTGTCCCAAAGGTATGTCACTCTATCACTGTATCAGCATTGAAGGCAGTCTCAGGTCTGACGGTTGTTTACCAGCTTGATTGAGCTCCTTTCTGCGTCGGACCCGCTCCCATCCCTCTTCCGAGCGCGCACAGCACTCCTGAGGTACTACTCCCTCCTGCACTACAGCACCATCTCACACGCACACCTCACCGCGCTCCTCCCGAACCTCCGGCAGCCCTCCCTACCCACTCGTGTCCGCGCAACATCGCTCGCGCTCCGTCAGCTCCTCGCCACCGTCCTCCATCCGCGCTTCCTCGTGTTCCTCCCGCCGCTCCTCGCACATATCCCAGCATATGCACTCGCCGGCCTCGCGAAGCGCACCCTGGCGAGTCCGCGCGAGGAAGAGACTCACGCAGAGTTCAAGGCTATCTTCGGGATGATCGGCGCAGGGGCTACGTACGCCGTCTTGGGCGGCGTGCTCGCGCGGGTTGTAGATCGGCTACCCATCCTAGGTACAGTGCACAAGGTCGTCGCCCAGTCGCACGGCATTGCGAGAGCCGCGCTGGAAGTAGTGGAGCGACTGGGTGACTGGCTCGGCCGTTATGGCGGGATCTGGAGAGACAGGTTGGTACTGATGGGATGCGTGTACGTGACAGCGAAGGTCCTCTCGAAGTGGCACAACGGCCTCGTCGGAGGTAAGTGCGAATCACGGCCGCTTATCCACCGGTAGCTTACGCATGGATGTCATCGTCCCCAGCGAACCTCATACAGTGAGTTCTCCCGTTCTTCGCGCGTGTGGGACCCGACTGACCGTGGCCTCGCGCGTTGCAGAGCCCAACGCCTCGTCACCGCACTCAAGCTCGCGCGAGGCATCTGCGCCTCCCCGTCCTCGAACCTCGCTCCCAACGACCTGGAGCTCTACTGCACACCCCCGGAGCCATTTTCGAACCCTTTCATCAAGCGGCGAGGCCCCGCGGAGGCAGCTCCGAAGCCCGCTGCTCAGAGGAAGACCTGCCCAGCACAGGTACCGCCGTCATGGAAGTTCATCCGCCCACTGCTCGAAGCCCGCACGGAGGCGTCATATGCCCTGGCCGATTACCTCGCTGATGTGGAGATGCGCGACGTGCCGCAGGGTCCCGCTAGCCTCCGCCGGCTGAGGCAGCTCGGGACGTGCTTCTGAGGTTCGCGCTCGTCATGTTCCTTCCGTGTGTCCCATTCACTTGAGCGTGAGCTGGTACATCTGCAATACAAAACATATCGGTTCTCGATGCGAGGTACAGAAGCACATGTATCTATGGGTGTGCGGTCATGGGTCGCTCCTGCGAGATGAAGCTGGGCACTTCGAAGGGGGTGGCTAGATGGGGTAGGGCTACAGTCGTCAGTCATTATGCATATCCTAGGTCGTTTCTTTCCAGATCCGTACATAACACAGAAGGCTAACGAAATCAAATCAAACAGATTGCGACGATAGAGGAGCAGCAGTAGCAGGGCAGATACAACGAATTCGAACAGGTTGATCCAGATCATGTCGGTCATTACCTTCCACTTCTGACGCTCCATAGCCCGCCCAGCAGGCTACTAGACCGACTGCTGAGCGGCTGGGGTGCCGGTGCGCGGATGCCCGAATCCTGGCCCGTCGCACTTATCGCGGAGGAGCTGCCGCTAGCGGAGGGCATGAAGGACAGCTGCAAGCCGCCCTGGGGCTGATGGAGCGACAGCGAGGACAGAGACGCGCTGGCATCGACGGCTGAAGCTGGTGCGGACGAGTGCGTTCGGTGCTCGCGCGGCGTATCTGCATGTGTGTAGACGGGCGACTCGAATCGCGCAGACCGGGGCTCGCGCTCGGAGACGCGCGAAGGGGCGGATGGCTGTCTGTGGTACGCGCCCGGCGCGGTCACCGGGGCAGGGGGGATGACCGCGACCACCTCACTGGACAAGGACGATTGGCGTCGGCTCGATCGATGACGCGTCTGCGAGTGGTGATGCCTCTGTTCATCATGTACGGCACGGCCGTGCGCGTGCTCCGAGTCGCTCATGTATTCGCGATCAAGGCGGTGGGACGATCCGCTGCGCGAGTGGGCGGCCGAGCTCGAGCCGTACGCCATGTCCGGCCGGATGGACTGGGGCCGCGAGCTGTACAGCGGCACGCCCGTGCGTGCGCCCAGGATGGCGTCGGACGGGTCTCGGGGATTAGGCGTGGAGGATGCGAACCGTTCAGACTCGAAGCTGCGGTGTCTCTGCGAGCCTTGGCCGTCTTGGTCGACATGGACAAGCCGCATGAGCGATTCGGTCACGGCTTGCAGTTCCTGGGGCCCCCGAATCGTCGGATGCACGCTACTGTGTCTCGCGCCCGCATTGAGCAGGAAGCCCGTGCCTGGTGTGGTATGGGTATGGGCTGATGGTGGTGCATGCTCCGGCGAAGCTACCGTGCGGTCATACGATAAGGGTCTGCTCCTCGGGGTCATGAACTCGTCGTGATCGATGGAGTCCGAGGGGCCATCATCTCCCCCGGAGCTATCCGACTGCGAGTCATCATCGGACGACGCAACAAGGGCGGTGGGCTCGGGCAGGCCCATCAGCCCCAGGTCGCTCAGGCTCGGGTTGTTGGACGGGTTGTGGGAAGCCCGGGATGGCACCTGCGACGAGTGCACGGTCCCCCACGTTGTGGCGGGCGAGGGCTGCGAATGAGTCATGCGCGGCGTGTTCACGCTGAGGATGTCCATGATATCTTGACGATCTGCAACACTCGAAACGGTGCCTGAACTGGGGTTAGGCATGTTCAGTAGCGTCATACTGCTCAGGCTCGGATACGAGCCAGAGTGCGAACGGCGGGCGGGAGCGGCCCGTAGCTGCTCCGACTCAGCAGGAGCCCCGGACGAGGCATGCCTCTGCGACGATCGCCTGGATGGCGTGTGACCGCGGTTCGCGTTAGGACTGGAGGGCCCTGCTTCCGCCCTTGAATTGTCTTCTACGATGGGCTGTTCGTAGATGGAGCGGCCTCTGGCGGTGGCACCAGGTGCAGCGGATGGTGCCGCGGCACCATTTCGTGAGGGTCCAGCGGTGGCATTCGATTGAGTGGACGCGACAGATGCCTGCGACTGCGAGTACGGAACCTGAAACCAAGCGTATCCAGTTCCGGGCACGAAGCCATACTGATAGTATACAGATTGGCCGTGCTCGTTCTGTTCGCGACGCAGGGGAACTCCGCCTTCTGTCGTGTGAGCCCCCGTCGGGGGCACAGGGGGAGCAGACGCGGCGTCCAGGGGGTTCCAGGTTCGCCCTGGTGGCGCACTGTGGTTTTGCTGGTCGCCAGGACGTGGCGGCACGACCTTCTGCTGCGCTCCAGGCACAAGCACGCCGGTAGGGAGATTGCGGTCGCGTCGCAGCGCACGTGGATCCTCGAAACGGGACCTGCCGTTGGGGGAGGCTGAGGGTCCTGCGGCGTTCTGGGCAACGCTGACTCTGGACGTGGATGTTGTCCTGTACAAGTTGCGAATGCTGGGGGCAGGTGAGCGGCCAATCGATGCTAGGCGCTCAGGAGAGATGGGCCTGGGAGGCGCCGGTAAGGGATTCGACAGGTTCTGCAGCCTCGACATATGTGGAGGCGCTGGCAGGGGATTCGACATGTTATGACCTCGCGACATGTCAGATGATGGGTAGTGGGTGAGCGGTTGGCTGAGTGATCTGGACAGATCTGACGGCCCGGGAACTTGCGTCGGTGCATTCGAGGAGACCGCCAAACTTGACATGACATCTGGGACCTCCGAGTTCTCTCCAGATGCAGGAGCAAATGGTGCCGGCTCCGTCTGTCCAGATCGCAAGGAGGTAAGTTCTGCTTCAAGACGTTCTACCTACCATCAACTCAGCACGCGTGGGTATCCCTGAGCCATTGAATATCACCTTCCTGAGCAAGGATGTCAGACTATCGCTCTCCGCAGCTAATTGACGCACTCACACACGCCACTTATCCTCCATGGTGTGGATTTCTTCCAGCAGATGTTCTTCGATGGTGCGCGAGGTCTGGATGTCTTGGTCCCTCGTGCGGATCTTCCGGTCGTACTCTTCTATCAGGTCCCGAATGGTTTGTTTGTTGACTCGGTTCTCTTGCTGAAGCGTCTTGAACCTATGGAGGGCGGCAACAGCGGAGCGCAATGCTCGATGCTATATGGCCAGAATACACATGTCACGTCGGATGCTTGTATGAGCATGGAGGACTAAGAGACATAGAAGACGAGCGCTCTATCGCCGACTTAGTAATGTTATTGGATCATCAGCATGCGCGAACATGGGCAACTGCGTGAGGGAGCACAGTTACGCTAGGGCATCCAGGGGTTGTTGAAGAGTCTCCACGCTGACTGGACCTATGCCGTACGCAATCCAGATGACCTAAGGCTCGAGGCTTCAACCCATGCGGTGGCAACCTTAGACACGCCCATTGCCGTGGGGGACTCTCCCGCGAGGCCTCGTCCAGGGCTGAGACGTTGCAGGGTCGCCTGGCGGGTCGTTACCAACGAATCCACGCAGTGACCGAATGGTCGTAATGTGCCTTACCCAACTGGAGCGCCACATGTGAAGGTGGGATGAAGCTCGAACCTCGCCACCGCATAGATGCTCAATATCCCAGACGTAGCGTTCGACCTCAAGAACTACCACGCAGCGGGGATACGGAGTCGTCTGATCGCACAACCACAGAATACGGTCATATCGGCATGGCGGAACCATACCAACAAGGAAGCCGGAAGAGCGCCGCGTCACAAGCAACCAAAGAAGACTCACAGAACCAGGGTTGTCTTCTCCTTGAAGCGCAAGCCAATCCTCGGCCTCTCCCAGTACGGTATTCACATCCTCATCTGGGGTATTCTCCCCGAAGAAGAGCGCCACATGTTGGATCAGCTCGAACTCCTCTGCCTGCACTCGATCTTCGTCGACGTTTGCTGTTGGCGGCCGGTCCACATGCAGCTTCTTGATACGATCCGGCTGGAAGGCTTTGCGACAGAGAGGACATGTGCTAGGGTGCAGCAATCGGAGACATCTGTGGCCAAGGTTAAGTATAGGTTGAGAATCCTCGGATCTCATAATACCTACCGTAGGCAGAAGATGTGGCCGCAGGCTATGGCGTGAGGCGCATTGGTGGGGGTCGTCCAGTTGTAGCTGTCGAGACAGATGTCGCACGTCGAACTCGGATGGATAATCAACATAGACGAGGTCTCAGGGTGCCTCTCTTCTTCTTCTCTACGCAAGTGTGCCCCGCCACGAGGCAGCAGAGACCTTGCAGAGCTGGCCCTGAGGGAGATGAACGTCGGGAGGAAGGGTGTCGAGTCTCGACGGTCGGTGGTGGCGTGGCCTCACAGGTCGTGAATATGGCAAGCCTTAATGTGGTTCGCTCGGGCCGTTTTAGCCTCATTCACTCGCGGAGAATTCGAATGGGGACCACAATATACTTAGCTCAATTTCAAAATACTGCAATGACTACAATATACATATGAAGCTTCCAGCTGCATCCTGCCACTGAATGTCGAACTGCGGTGACTTCATTTGTGCTGCTTCGGCCGCGAGCCGTTTGATATAGCCCTCAATGACCGAAATGGCAATTGTCAGGTTGACATCAGCTGACTCATCAGCAACGTCGGAGCCAATCAGAGCCCTCCGCGCACACACAAGCCCCAGGCAGCTCGAATATCGAATCTTGGTTGTTACAATGAAGCTCATTGCAATTACTGGAGAAGATATGCGGCGAACATGCCGGCAGAAATAACTGCACTTGATTTTTGAGCCTTGCTTTTACCAAGTTCCCTGTCACGGAGATAGGTGCTGGTGCGTTGACGATACATGCATGTACTCTTCACTGCTGATCACGAATAGAAAATCTACACACCTGAGATACGCAATTGCGTACATTGTATTTTTCTCAGCATTGTCTCAGAGGTCGCAATGAAGTCGCCGAACGATATAAGTCACATGACTTACCTTGTGTGGAATATTATAATGGCATGATAATCCCAAATTATATTATATCTACATTTTTGTGACTCGAGCGTTCTATGGGGAGTTGCCCGAGGTCTACCCGAGCTCTCCGTACTCCACCACCACGACAGGCTATCTGTTGGCTGTTTGCAAATGGCTAGCGTGAACGTATCCTTCGAGTCAAGGATCGCCTTCATCGCGTGTACAGGTTCCACAAGATAAGGTGCGTAGGCGTGAGGTTAACTCGCACTCACTGAGCTGATCCATCAATCCGAGTCCAAGGTACTGCAGTACTGGACTAACACAGTATAGTCATTTGCCCGTATAGTACTATCGTGTAGGTCCCGGGTGCTCTGCACGCCTATCCGACTTGGTGGCGGCACAACTATCCCCCCGGAACGTGCACGAACTATATCCTCCGCACTCCGTCGAACTTGAAACTCCGTTGTACTGCTGGAACGTGAGAGAAGAGAAAGGGGAGGAACAGCGTGAGTGACATGGTGGCATTTATATTCTTCCACCCATTTAAATCACAGAATTGTGTTGCTCCGGCACAGCGAACGCGGTAATGGCCCTATTCTAGTGCCACTCTTTCCCGCGACATAGGCCATTTTGCTTGATGGAAGCACAAGTCAATTTTCCTATCACAAGTAGGAAGCACGCTAGTACGGTCATCTCTACTCGTTATGATCGTCGGTGCGGAATCTGGTATGTCCAAGCCTTTGTCGCGTTGGACGAATAATCCGCAGCCCTCGATTTTTGATACACCTCGGCAGTTGATGGCGACACAATTAGCGACACATATCATTAAATATTTGCTCTACCAGTGCCCAGGATTCGACGCGTCCACGTCGACGGCCTGAACTCTCCCCTCCGTATCGCACACGGGCCCAAGGCCACCCGAACGTGTCCGCGGAATAGTGCTGCCGCGTAGTCCAACACCCCCGCCAGCACTTTGCGTTATCCGGACATCGGCGCACTGATTGCCTGCGCTGTGGGAACATGCCGCGTCTATGCCTCTGCCCGTGCAGACGGTACCGCACCTCGGACAGGCCTCGATTATGTGCGGCAGAAGACACTTGCCACAAGGTGTCCGCAAGATATGAATCAACGTGGACACCATCCAGCTTTCAGTGGCCCTTGCGCTCGTGCAAACTTTCATTGGCCTGCTGGCAGTAGGGGGCGCCCCCGGGTGACAGCTACCCCGCAGGCAAGGGGCGGAGCTCTCTGATTGGCACTGCATTATATGTCATTGTACGCCCGCCGTTCAGCGAATGCACGAATCTTCGCATGATGCCCAGGGGCCACAGAATAGGCAGGTTGGTGTAGGTAATAATGCCACTGAGCGGCAGAATGCAGGAGATTCCACTCCTACGACTGTCTCCGTCGATCTGGTGAGCTTCCTTTCGATCTCTTGTGAAACTGTATCAGACAGTGCCTCCGCGCCCCTCCCATGACAGCCACCTACTGTGAGCCGGAAAAAACAGCTCAGCCTCGGCGGCCAATGGCCCAAACGGCGTTCTCCCCCTTTCGTTTTCACCCGGGGCGGCACAGGTACTACTGCCGGCGTCCACGACGAACGCGCGCGCTCCTCTGTCCTACTAGGCACCCTCTGCCCTATGGCTACTGGGCTCGTCTGTCGATGTCTCACTACTCCGTGTCAAACATGCAAGTAGAGCACGACCAGCTGGACAGACCGGTGACGAACGACCGAAGGCATGCAAGGCTACGTAATTGCGGCATTATCTCTCGTGATTGTGAGTGTACCTTAGCCCGTGAGGGGAAGCGTTCTTCGTCATCTCAGCACCTGTCCACAGACATGCTGCATACACGAGGCTCGCCCAGGATAACCGCCCCGGTGCCCGATCAGCCAGTTGCCCGTCCTATACTTGATCTGTCTTCGTTCTCCGGCATCCGTCGATAATGCTCAGCTAGATGAGACGCCCCAGGTGCCGAGTTGGCCCTACAACTTCAATTGAGCGTTCGCCAAGGGAGCAGCTGAGCCGGGCGCCTACGAAGGGTGGTATGGTCCGTTCTTGCGCTCCTTGTGCTGGTCATGTCTTCTAGAGGTCCGAGCAGGACCGCACTGCTGGGTTCATCATTCCACGCCCGGCGTCTGGGAGGCGCCTCCTTCGACTATCAGTTTCGGGAAGTTGATGCCCTGCTTGCTGCAAGCCCTTCGAAGAGATAGAGTCCCGATCTCCGATGCCTCGTGTGCACAATGTCTGAAAGCCCTCTCCTTCGTGCAATGGCTGTCGAAGGTCTAGCCGGCACGCGATATAGGCTAGGCGAGTGTGCCATTCCCACCTTATTACCCGGCGACAGCCACTGCTCCTGCATGCCGCTTGCTACCACCGCGCTGTCAGTGGCCTACATCGTTGGCCACCATGCTAGTCCTTGATTCCTCCTCGACCTGCGACGTCTGCCTTGAGCCTTACTCTGAGACGAAGGTCCCGCATGTTATCAATTGCGGGCACGCGTTCTGCTTGAGGTACGATACCACCTCGCTGATATGCAGTCCAGTTTCGTTGACGATAGGCCATTGCTACCGTATGCAGGTGCCTGCAACTCTTGACGCGACAGATATGTCCGCTGTGCAGGAGGGATTTCGAGCCCGTTCACGTACGGAGACTGCATACCGATAAGGGTGACGGTCGTGCCAATACACCCCCTCCATCGTTCGACGATGAGCTGGACGAGCCATCCGCACATGCTCGACACCTGCAGGGTAAAATCTCGAGCATTGTTCTCGAGGGTGCTACCGCTCTCGATGTCAAGAATACCCTAGAGGATGTTACGGAGTGGCTCAAAGGTCACCCTCCCAAACAGGTGCGTCGTGAGGCCCTTTGTCACCGCTAGCCTAACGCTGAGTGGGATCTAGTTCGCTGACCTAGAAGCTGCTTACTTGTTGCTTCGGAACTACACGGATCTGCAGCGTAAGGCTACAGATCGTAAAGCAAACTTGGTTGCTTCACAAGAGGAGTGCGACGACCTCCGGCAGCAGGTCGAATCTGCGCTGGGCAACTATCAAGAGCTAAAGCTTAGCTTGTACGACCAGAAAGCCAGGTGCGAGGAGCTCACACGATTGCGCGATGAAGACCGCCAGAGATATAAAGACGCAGAGACCGAGCTTCAGGAGAAGTGCGATGAACTCGACAGCACATGGACAGGGTAAGTACTTATGCTGTCTTACGTCGATGACCTCGCTTACCCGTTGTTATAGAAGAGTATGTATCTCATCGATCTTTGATCGACATTCTGAGAGCTCACATATCTTACGATATTGAACAGTATGAGGTCTGCCTCAGCGAGTGTAAGCGACTCGCCGAGAAGGTCAAGGAATGCGAGCGCACCCACCGCGATCCGCTTCCCGCCCCTCCACGCTATGACCCAGTCCTGGGAGGTCGCACAGCTCCACGCCCCTCGCCTCAGCAAGAAGACATGGTCATTGAGCGACCCGAGCGACCCGAACCCAATAACACGCTCAAGATCGACATCGGTTCAGATGAGAACATGTTCCACGTCTCGCCAGTCTCCCCCATCGCGCCGACCCTCGCGATCCCCGACACGTTCCGCGCGCTCAGCGAGGACATCCCCGACAGCGAGGACGAGGGTCTCCGGAGCCGCTCCGCGAAGCCGATTCCGATCAAGAGCGGCCTGCACCGAGCGGGCTCGTCGCGGCTCAAGTACGAGGCAGACCCAGCCGCGAGGTCGGTCCCGCGGAGCCTCATCGACGTGCACATGGCGAGCTGCTCATCGTCGCCGAGCGTGTCCAACCTCCACGTAGCCCTCCGCGACCGCCGCGGCGACGCAGGGTCCAGCAGCCAGGAGAGCGCACTGAGCCTCACGTCGCGGTATGCTGACTGCCAAGACATGACCGAGGAGGAGCGACAGGTGAGGCGCCGCGCGGCGCTGCAGGAGGTCCTCCAGGACCCAACGACTGGCAAGAGCTCGTCCACATCCGGGGCTCCCTCGAGCATCCCCCGCTCCCCGGCCCCCGTGATCCCGCCTCCACCGCCGCCGACGCGCACAAATACCGTTCGATGGGCCAGCGAGGCCGCACGGGCCGCTGAGCGTGCCCGCAGCGCCAGCATCTCCCATTCGCATATCCTGGCGCAAGCGCCGCCGAGCTCGCCCTCAGCGACGCGCACGCCTTCTCCCACCTCAGCGTACACCTTCACGACACGCCCACCATCTCCGACGCGCAGCCCCATTGCGCGCATCCGCCCCCAGCCGGTGCGCACGGCGTCAACGGACAGCCTGAAGTCAATGAAGATGCCCGCGAATGCGTCGGGCATCACGCGGACGTTCCTCCAGGGCGCGCATGCACAGCGGGTGTCATGACGTGGCTCGTCCATGCGCCCTACCGTCCTGCGCCGAGGGTATTACCATCACAGTAGCGCTGAGCGCGAGGAGAGGATGGCTCATACGGGGTTGACTATTAACTTATCCATGCCTGGCCGTTCTCGACGATTCGCCTGGTGAATGGCTCATTGTCGCTCAAGACATATGCGTCTTGTATGTAGTAACATTATGGGTACCGTCTGTGCCAACGATGCTTGGAATACTATCCGTCGTTTGCTGTTTGCACTTTGTCTGAACGGGAACGGTGTCTGCTGCAACTGCTCAGCGCTCAGTACTCAGCCGCCAAGGCAGGGCATATGCGGAACGAGCGACAAGTATGAAATAAGTAGCAATGCATAGCTCAGTACACCAGACTGGGCGGTGATATGATAAGTTTTGGTACAACCCAATGTCCATGGCAGCCCAAGCCACACCCAGTCCCAACCGCCCTCCATGCCTGCCGCCTGGCTACCCTCACATACCGGGTATAAACACGCGGATTAGGTCACGATGAGCCTATTATTTTGTGAACGCGCGGATGACCTTCGCGGAGATGTGAAGGAAGAAGATGGAGGCGATGAACGAGAGGGACAGCACGAGGACGATGAACGGGTCACTGGGAGAAGGTGTCAGCGCGAGCAGCTCCACGGACCAAGCGAGAACAATCGCATCATCGAGAATGGGGTCAAGGATGCTTCGTAGCTAAGAAGAGAAGACGCACACTCGAAGCCCTGGCGAGTCGTCCGTGTACAACTTGAGCATGGTGTTGGAAGACCCGCCCGCGCCGGCTGCCCGTGTGGAGTTCGGCCGCGCCGCCTGAGTGCTCGCTGCTGCCCTTCGCCTGTTCGCCAGTAGAATGTAAACAGGGCACGCGAATAAGGGTGCGATGATCCGTTAGTACACCAGTATGCCTTGTAAGTTCGAATCGCTACACGGACCTCATCTGCGCGCCAGGGGGTCTCGCGACCGCGCCATTGGGACTCGTGGGACGTGCAGAATCGGAGTCAGACTGCAGAACACAAATATTCTTGTCAGTATGGACCTGCTGAAGCAGACGAGTCTACAAACCATGGCGAATACGTGGAGGAACGAGGTGAGTGTGCTGGCGGGAGTCTGTGAAGACCTAAGCGCCTGCAGTCGTGCACGTCGTCCTTTGGAATGTGACATTCTGGCACGTGGTTGTCTCCGTGACGGTCACAGCTGTAGATCCGTGCCACTGAGGTCACTGGCCGGTATCGACTGCGGCGACCTCCTCCCTTCCATCGTTTGTCTACTGTATCTATCGGGATTTGGTCTTGTCAATATGTCCTTAGTATGTGATTCATGCTCAACTAGTGTCTTCTATGCCTCATACATCGCTTAGATTCATGCACTCGTTGCCCAAGGTTCTACTATCCTCGCGGAACACAAGAGCGGTACCAGGGACTTCTCGCAGGGTACGCCTACTGAGCCGTGTATAATGGTGTGCTATAACCGCATATCTAGCAATACAGACCATCTTGTCAAAGATTCCGCCGAATAACAGCAAACTGACCTATGTATGGGAGCAATACCTGTTCCACTATGTATCGGAGGGCGGATTCACGTACCTCGTCATGGCGGATGATGCGGCAGGACGGTGAGTATCACGTTCTATTCAAGCTTCTATACTGTCCTCACTCCCGGCTGCAACTGTAGACGGATGCCGTTCACATTCCTCGCCGAACTGCAGCAACGATTTACTTCGCTTCCATCCGCCTCTTCCTCTGACCTCTCCTCTGCCCCGGCCTATGCTCTTCAGGGCAGTTTCGGGGCGGCCATTGCTCAGCTCATGAACAAGTACAACACCGCACCGCCGGCGGACGAACTGACACGCGCCCAAACAGAGCTCGCGCAAGTGAAGGACATCATGGTGCAGAACGTTGAGCAGATACTCTCACGTGGAGAGCGCATCGAGCTATTGGTCGACAAGACCGACAACATGGCAAGTCAGGCAACTGCCTTCCGCCGTGGTGCCCGGACAGTGCGTCGACAAATGTGGTGGAAGAATAAGCGCGTCCTCGGGCTTAGTGTGCTTGTGGCCCTGGTACGTCGGATGACTCCGTTCCGGCGGTGGGTCGTTGTGCTTATGTATCCCTGTAGGTCCTCGTATGGATCCTCGCCGCCCAGTTCTGCGGCGCCGGCTTGAATCAGTGCGGTTCCTCCAAGTCCGACTGAGCTCGCACGTTCTGTCGGTACAGTATGATCCGATATGTTTCATCCGGACTCTGTCTTAGCTTATGATCTACGCAATGGAGCAGGTGAAGTACGCCTTCAATGCTCGAATCAGGATAGCTGTATTATAGCCTGTGCACACTTGTTCGGTCGCAGTATACATAATGACTGCTTGACTTTTACTCTTCTGAATAAGACAGCGCGAGTGACGGCGGCTGACGGCGGTATGTGCGGTCACGCCAAAAGTGTGAACGTGTCAAGTCCCACGATTCGGAGACACCGCAGTCCAACGACTGCGTTCCGCTGTACTCACAACGACCACAATTGACCCATCTCTTCCGTGTTGTACTGCTCTTTCTAGCTTGCCGTATAACCCGTTCAGTTTGCCACCGATAGTCACTCCTTTGCTGCGTCGCCTCGTTGAGCTCCGTCACGTATAATTCTGACCGGCTAGGCCGTCTTTCCCTGTCCTCTTGATCAACTACCAACTACTCCAAATCCTCCGACCCCCAAAATGCTTGGAACCATTGACTACTCGGTCATCGTACCCGCCTACAAAGAGGCGAGCAACCTGCGCCCGCTCGTGACGCGGATATTTTCTTCGTTGAACCGCATCGACTCGCCAGTGCCCGCGGGCCAGGTAGAAATCATCGTTGTGGACGACAACTCACGCGACGGCTCCGTGGAGGTCGTCCAAGCGCTGCAGCAAGAGGGCTTCAACGTGCGCATTATCGTCCGCACGACGGAGCGCGGCCTCAGTAGCGCGGTCGTGCGGGGCTTCCAGGAGGCGCAGGGAGATAACATGTTGTGCATGGACGCAGACCTGCAGGTGAGTACATCCCATAGCGACGGCGTGCAAGGCGATACCGACCTGCAAGTAGCACCCGCCAGAATACGTGCCCCAAATGCTCGCCGCCATGTCGCCGTCGAAACTCTTCGTGCTCGGGACGCGGTACGGCGGCGGGGCAGGAGCCATCGACGAGGGCTGGCCTCTCCACCGAAGAATCATCTCGAGCGGTGCGCGCCTCCTCGCGCTTCCTTTGACCTCCGCGAGCGACCCCATGTCCGGCTTCTTCGGTATCCGGAAAGAAGCTGTGCGTACACCGCTGCCTCCTTCTGGCGTCTTCTGACATGTTGCCGCACAGTTCCTGAAGGCGCGGAACCTCAACACGAACGGGTTCAAGATCGCGCTCGAGCTGCTCGTGAAAGCGCAAGTTCACTCCAACGCGATTGCGGAGGTGCCGTTCGCGTTTGGGCTGCGCACGGCGGGCGAGAGCAAGCTGGACAGCAAGGTGATGCGGCTCTACATTGAACAGCTGCTCGAGCTGTATTGGTACACCTACAATGGGCTCATCGCATTCGCGGTCCTGCTCTTCCTCGTGCTTGTGTTTGTGCTCTGGCGGTATCTGACGGCGAGCAGCGAGCCGATGGTGACGACGGCGGTGCAGGGCGGGCATCACGGCCAGTGAGAGCGCGGACAATGGCTAGATGAGTTCTGTATTATGCGTATCATATACCCTCTTTACTGGCTTGGAGGCGGGTGCGCGTGCATCGCTCTTCGTTTTCAGGTCAGCCACCGTTGTTCTGATTTCACGTTTGCTGAGGTGCTGAGGCATGTCTGTCCTGCGCCCTAAATATCCATGGCCGGTGAGAGATCTGATATGTATCTAGGTTATGCTCTCTGGGACTGCGGACTGATGTTCCTGCTTAGGTTCACTTGACTGCCACTTTACAACCTGCGTGTCTTCCCCAGGGTCGCGCCACCTAAGGCGGTGTCTTAGATTCGGTGAGCGTATCATGATATGTGTGATATCTGAACAGATGTACGAAAGGTTGTGTTCTAGTGTCGCCGTATATGTTATGATCCTTCCCGTCTGTCACTCACGGCAAGCGTGGTCAGCGACCGCCGTCAAGCCTCAATGCCGGACGTCGCGGGAGCGCGCAGTTGGGCTCCTGCCTGTGATTCGACCTCGTTCCAGGACGAGGGCATTGCCATCAGACTCAAGCCTGTGCCTCTACTGTGCAGTGTTCCAAACACGTTATGCTTGACACCGCATAGCCTAGCATCCTTGTCGGTTGGGAAAGGGAAAATCGACTTCACAATGGCGAAGTCTGGACAAGGCTAGGGCTGGTGTGGAAATGCACACTGGCAGGTGCGGACGCTACATCTGGCTGCTCTCTCAAGGGAGACAACTGATATAGTACTCATAGCATTATGTTCGCGATGACATCAAACGATGCGTCCAATCAGTTCATTTGACACTAGGTCATTCTTGACACAGGCTTATATTGTTATCCTGGCGCGTCCACTTATGTCCGTAAAGACATTCGACCGTCATCATTCCCCGAACCGTAGGCGGTAAGTTCATTCTCAGGAGACGTGAAGGGCAAGCCCCTCGATCATTGCCTGTTGCTTGGGGTTGATGCAATGTCGGTTTCCCCAAGTAAATGCGAACCGCGGATCGCGGTGCAAACAGTCAGAAGAGGGTATAAGGAGACAGTCCCAAGCAGTCCCAAGGCAAGTCCGGAACCTACTACTCACTTTAGTACTTTTTCTCTTGTACCTGTACAACCTAGGGTGAATATGGGCACTGGAAGTCAGGAGCTGACTACCAACTTATCGGCCCTTCTCTTTGGTCAGTGTATATCGACTACCCGAGGGCCGTCACGACACTGCTGATTGTTCTGTCTCATGTCAGGTAACATTGCGAACGCGGTGTACGCTCATACCCTGCGTCACTACGAGACGTCGTTGACAATTGTGCACCCAGGCTATTCGGCTTGACCACTGTCCAGACATATGCTTATTGGACCCAACGTGGCGATGATCCAGTCTATTTAGTGCTTCTGGTAAGTCGTACTTGGCTTCGCGGCTCACGGGACAACGTTTCACTCATTCACTTAATCGTAAAGCTTTCGCTTTGCTGGTGAGCTTCTGCCCTCGAATGGGGTGACCGTTGCCAATAACTGTTGACACGTGTCAGGTTCATCGATATTTTGCAACTTGCTCTTTTCTCATTGACAACCTACACTTACACTGTCGCTCACTTTGGTGATGCTTTTATATCCACGAGGGTGACATGGTTCGTTCCCTCCACCGTGCTCATCTCAGGGTTGTTTTAGCATCTTAATCGCGGTTCAGGACACTGCCTGTGAGTTTGACTCTGCTTTTCCATATGAATGCTCATCTCTGTTGGAGGTCCTGATCTTCCTAACGGCAAGTCCCCTTACGTTTTGCGAACATTGTGTGTACTCATAGAAACGATGATGCCACGCGATGCAGGGTGCAAGCGATTTGATAATTCGGAGGTAGTACACTCCGCACGATACTCGAGAGCCTGCCGATCTGACCACGTACACAGCATCTTTTGCATTCGAATCTGGAAACGTAGGTGGACACTGGTCGACACAATGGAGCTAGTCACAAATCTAATTTGACAGTGAGCGAGCACAAAGGACTCCTCACTGGGTGCCTGGTGAGTTTGACATGTCCTTAGAAGACAGTCGACCCGCTTAGTTCACCCAAGGCCCTGAGTAGTGTTATCACGACTAGTAGGTCCCACTGTCGCATGGCATCGGCGGAGGACCATCTGACGCCGCTGCCCCCGCAGCCATAGATTGGGGTGAGAGCAGCACTCAGCAGAAGCGGCAACCGCATCGACTGACTCTGCAATGCTGGAAGTTTTCGCAGGCATGAGGTACTTGGATGCAATCTATCTAGGTTCGGGTTCATTTCCGTTGACGTGTGTTGTTACAACTGTAACCTAGTTTCACCGTGTCGGCATACGATATGTGGCGGCATCCAAGGTTCTCGGTCAGTCGCTAGTAATCTCTAGGTGTCGGCGCCTATTGATGGCAAGGTGGAAATCACACAGGCTCTCATCTATACTGGCCTCAGCAATGCTGTCGTTGGCGACGTCCTCATTGCGGCGTCTCTTTCTCTCATTTTGAGAAATCATCTGAAAGATATCCCAAGGTACGTGCAGTGCGGAATGTCTTGAATGGGATGGAGCTGTAGACACATCTGGCACCAGGTCACGAACGAGCAATATCGTTCGAATGCTTATGGCATATAGCATCGAGACAGGCGTTTTGACGAGGTCAGTCACATTTCGTCCTTTCACTGCATACTCTAGGACTACTTACGGATGCTCCAATGCGCCAGTGTTTGCACTTTAGCGTGTCTCATCATGGTCAGTAACGTCGCCCTGGGTGCCTGCCTTTGCTGACGTCATATTGCCCTAGTATGCCGCTCTCAGTCACAACTACGCTTACATTGCGATGTATCTGCTCCTATCCAAGTGTAAGTCGCCAAGGTTGTCAACTCGCATGTATGCGTAGCTCCTTACTTCATAACCCTTCCGATCAGTTTCTCTCAACGCACTACTCGCAACCCTGAACGCGCGCCGTGGTTTGAGAGAGGTCAGCATAGCTCCAATGCAGCAGCCAACCATACCCGTGATCCTGGGAACGGCGACGACTGATAGTGTGGTCAGTCGTCTTTCCGGTACTACTCGAAGCCCAAACACTGATGCTGCTGGTCCCTCCTCTCGAAGGAGGGAACCCAAGTCAGTAGCTATGTCAGCGCTGTGTCGATCATCGGAGCCAATCGCCCCAAAATTGGGGATCCTGAGGTGCGCTGAGAATAGCAGGCTGACCGTGGAGGATGGTTAACGGAGCTTTGCAACAGAACGTACCTGGCTCATGAAGATCAGATACCTGGATGCCTGATACATCGCCCATGGACACAAGTTGGGCCGATCTAGTCACAGGCGGTATCCTACAAGCAGTGTTCTATCGCGTTTGTTACGTTGCAACGATGTGAATGTCTCGCTGAGAACGCTCATGGAGCAAACCTAGTGTAGCAGTTCAGTTCCTACATCGGCGAATGAACACTGCATCACACGACTTCCTTCATCTGCGCTCGGAAGCATACGACATGCCTCATTAGCCACACCCCTCGGAGGTGGTCTGGGGGACCTGGAGAGCAAGACGGTACTGTTGCCGATGTCTTTGATCTTGGTCACCATTCTGAGAAGCACTACTGAAATTGATGAAACAGCGCGGAAGGACATGACACAAAACGCATAGAAAGTCCACGAGTCAAGTATGTCGTCCCAGAAAGACATCCAAACAAGCAAACGAGGCACACTATCCTCATCGAAGACGCGTCTCAGCTTTTATGGTCTGGAACTGACACTCTCCTCATCGCGCCGCTACAAAGATCCATCAACGCGACACGCTGACTGAGGCAGTTTGACGCACAGCCTGTGCCAACGCGACCGGAAACAATGTAGTGCTTGTCGAATTGCGATGGTGTACACTCATATCACATAGCAGGCATGCAGACAGAGAACGATGATGTGATGCATCGACCACGGAGCAGGCGAACCTGATGCGTGTCGAGCGGCGACCATTGATCATTGACAGTACGCGACATACATGACGAACGACCAGAGAGATTTTGGGGTCTTGACGATCAGAGACGGCGACCACGGCGACCACCCTACACAAGAGTGAGCCCGTCAGCAGTGTCTTCGAGGCAAAGTGAAACCGCGACGTACCTTGCGCCTGGTCGAGTCGGTGGGGATGGGCGTCACGTCCTCGATACGGCCAATGCTCATACCCGCACGGGCGAGCGCACGGAGGGCACTCTGTGCACCGGGGCCGGGAGTCTTGGTGCCCGTACCGCCAGTCGCGCGGAGCTTGATGTGCAGAGCGGTGATGCCGACCTCCTTGCAGCGGACGGCGACGTCCTGGGCGGCCAACATGGCAGCGTACGGCGAAGACTCGTCACGGTCGGCCTTGACCTTCATGCCACCTGACAGAAAAATTGTCAGTACGGCCATAATACAGCGCAAGCCCGAAGGGACGCACCTGTGACACGCGAGATCGTTTCCTTGCCAGAGAGATCGGTGACATGGACGAAAGTGTCGTTGAAAGAGGCGTAGATGTGTGCGACGCCGAACACGAGCTCGCCCTCAGCGACCTGGGGGCCGAGAGACACTTGTGCCTCTTCCTTGGGCGCCTTCGTCTTCTTGGGGGGCTACATCCGCACGTCAGTGAAGCCATCCACCATAGCCGAGTGATCAGCGAGTCTCGATTTCGCTGAGGTATAGTCGGGAATTGTCGAATATGGTGTACTCACCATCTTGGGTGGGCGTGAGGTTGTCTTGATGGATGTGGAGGGCGGGATAGACGACGATCAACACAACGGACCCAAAGCGCAAGCTCAGAGTGATTTGTGACTGTCTTGTCACACGTGACAAAGCGCGCCGTATGTACTAGGACAGTACCTCCCTTCGTACGTCTCGCGAGCTCATCCTTGAACATTTATCTACTCTGTGACTCATGAGCCTTGTCGACTCAAAGTTAGTGTATAATGTTGACAGAAAAACACTACGTGTGGTGACATATGCGCACACAAGCCCTGATACTACTGGTCCATGTTGATGACCGGTGACAACGCTTTTAGCCAATTTTCATGCTACCAGGCTACCACGACCAAATCAAACGTGCATACGGTAGATCTCCTCCACACCGCCGCGGCTGGGAAAGCTTCTGAGTCCAACCCGGCTCAGCCTTCCAGGTAAGCTGTGTCTCACGTTATAATTGGGTGGAAGCCTGATACCTCGGATGCAGCCCATGATACATGCAGTACTTGACTGTTCTGCATTGCCATCCAACATTGAGCTTCCCCATTCGAAGCTGATATCGGCCTTCCCTCCGTGTATATGTATGGCGACCAACGAAGCTACTGAAATGCTCGCAGTGGCATTCGTTGACGGTCTGCAATGCGGTCACATGACACTAGTCTCGTCGTATGGATCTTGTCTCATTCGACGAGCTGAGCACAATCTTGAACTCAACTTTCTCACTGCTAAAAGTGGATGCATTTATCCGCTAACACTAGAGGCGGTGAGGCTCTTCTACGAAGTGATGTTTCTCACTCATGATCTATCGTATTTTGACGATCTGCTGGATACAGCCACTGCGAGTGTGTCTTCGCGTTTCATTGTTCCGGTGCATGAACGCGTACGTAAGCATATTTAACCTCTGGAGACAGAACGTAGACTATACCTACAACTTGAATCCGTTTTCCACACTACGCCATCCCCTGAACAACCTGTGGACATCCTGACAAATACCCCATGTCGCCTACAGACCCCCAATCTATCCGACAAGACCTTGATGTGCTTCTGTTTGGTAAGTGAACATTCTTCCTGCGAGACTTCCCCGCTTTGCTAACGGAGGGCTTGAACGTTAGGTAATGTCGCGAACGCGGTGTATGCTCCTGTATTGCGCGTTGCAATGATGCCGCTGATGTCATTTCCTGCAGGTTGTTTGGAATAACTACTGTACAAACATACGCGTACTGGACGCGGCGTGGCTCTGACCACTTCTCATTGGTCTTTCTGGTGAGCCGTCACTCATGAGTGCGTACCAATACTGAGCCGCTTCGTCCAGTTATTATTCTGTTGGTACGCTACGCAATTGTGTCCCGCTGAATTTAACTTTGTTATACCTCCTCATCTCAGGGTCATCGACATCATGCAGCTCGTTCTGATCACATTCACAATATACATGTACGTCATCGTCAATGCGGCTAATGCTGCTGAGTCGCAAAAAGTCATCTGGTGCGCTAACTTGTGTTGCGCCGAGTTATCAACCTAACTCGCGCTGTAATGATACCGTAGGACGCTACCAGTAAGTGAGGCCTTTATCGGTTGACCTTGTGCTTACCAGGCTGTAGGTTCTGATATTCTTGACCGTGGGTTTCTGGAACTGTCTCTGGACGATTTCATAACCTCACGGAAGTGCCACTCGCGGTACACTATACAGGGTGCGAGCGATGTAACTGTACGGGGGTATGTTCACCATCGATCATCGAGAGACAAGGAGTCTGACATATCATCTAGCATATATAGCTATCGTATCTGGATATGTAAGCAATCCTCTACTGTTGCCCTTTGGCTCGAATGTCAGCTACTCATCGCCGTTACAGTGAGCCGACACAGCGTGTTCCTGGTGATCGCGCTTGTGAGCCACTTCATTACGGTTGCTATGTTTCTGCCTACGTAGTACTCACTGTGCCAAGGTAACCAGCAGTCTCCTCACGCTCGGTGCGTTATTGTTTTGACGAAGTGAACGCAACGGCACCATTCTGACCTCCCACGATTAGCATTCGGATGGAGTGAGCGCGACGCATGGTCTAGTCACTCGAAATACTGATGCCCCGTGTCGATGGTAGCCTGCGCATTCATGAGGTAATGAACCCTTTTGCGTACACATCAACCCCCCTCGCATTGAACCATTTGCTTTCAGCTTCCCCCTGTCGACGTTCGACACGTGGCGCACCCCAACATTCTCCGTCAGTAGTGTAGATATAGTCTCATGGCATGTCACCTCAAGGCATTCGTTCTTCCTAGGCTCTCATATACTCGGGCCTCGCAAGCGGCGTGGTCGGAGATGTGCTCATTGCAATGACCCAGAGCCTTTTACTGCGAACACACCTGAAAGAAGCACCACGGTGAGTACAACACCCAAATCGCCACGGTGAAAATTAGCTGAAGTGCTCGCTATTTTATCTTGCTGCTAGTTCGCGCACCGCTAAGGCTGTCCGACTGCTCATCGCGTATAGCATCGAAACCGGCTGTGCCACAAGGTACTCGTGTTCTCTTCCTCAGTCGAGTACATCTTGACAGTGATATCTTGCAGCATTTGCACTTTGGCATGCATAATCACGGCAAGCGACATATAGCACCTTTAATCTTCTTCTGCCAACAATCATTGGACAGTATGCAACCGCGCGCCACAGTCGTGCTTACATGGCACTGTACCTCATTCTCTCAAAGTGTAAGCGACTCCGCCTGCGCTATAACTGATATAATTAATCTTGCGTGCGGACAGTTGCCCTGAACGCCCTGCTGGCCACGCTCAATGCCCGCGGGGACCTCAGAGCTCTCAGCACAAAGCATACATTCACTATGCCCTCCCCTCTAGTACCCATGTCGCCGCGCACAGCCATGAATACCCATGCTCATAGCCTGGTAGGCTCTCTCGCCCATGTTATCTATCCGTCGCCATTAACATGCGCCAGGTATTGGAACAGAATGAATGCTTCAGTGTCCCATCCGACCGGTGCAGTACGAAGCTGGACTCGATTGTTACCGCAGCCTGAGTGTGATATATGGTGGGCGTACTTGTTTGGTTCCAGCCTGTTTGCGTTTGTTAGCTTACTAGTTGTGTCCTATGACATTGTATGATGAAAGCAACCAGGCATCTGTCTGCCACTGCGAGTGCTCTCTAGAATGTTGCAGGTTATTGAACCCCAAAGCGAGGCAGCCTTTTGGGTGGTACAAACAAATGGATATCAAAGGCAGCAGTGCGGCGGTGAACACAGTAGATCAGGCCTACAGCCATGACAAAGGACTTTCGTACACAATGCGACCATATACATCGAATGAAGAACAGTACTGGAGGAGGGGGAGAGGTGACCATCATCATTATGCGGCACGATGGGGACCAACACTTGAGACGTGCAGTCTTCCACGTGGTCATAGCGGAGCGAAAGTTACAGAGTATGCACTATAGTATTGCATACGGCAACCAGTGGCACAACCAAGAGACGTCTATAGAAGAATGTGTTGAGCTCAACGGCTAGTGTCATAACATTGGAGAACACTCGTACTCACAGAAACAGCTCGGATGTGGAGTCACTGGAAACTGCCATCACTTCTTGCCGACGATGGATACCGTGTGATGGAGGTCCCAAGTGGACACTCCACGCCATGTACCGCTTGTTGTGACCTCCGTTTGTGTGTCTTTCGACCGCAGCGTGATCGTGTATGGCACCTCAAGCTGGCCCCGAGTCACTGTGCTGACTGCTCTCACCGTCTCTCCAGGGCCAGCTTTGGCGGGGAAAGACGCCTTCCAGGACTTGCTGAATGTGTTCGCCCCGCCCCATTTCCATTCATTCTTGATAGCGGTATCAAGCTTGAACGTGTTCTCGACAAACATGGGGATACCAGCCACACGTCCATCACGGTGAGCGGCTTCCATAAACAACCCAGAGGAAATTTGGTGAGGCTCACCGGAAAATGATGCGCCGATGGTAATTGTAAAACCAGTCGTATAATCCCACGTGCTGGTATGGGTCTCTGTTTCGTTGAGCTCAACACTCATCTTCTGCTCGCGTGACGTATTGTTGGTGAGCGTCTGCGTCGCCAGCACGGTAGGCGTCTTGTTCGTGACCTTTCCGAGGTCGAGGTCATAATCAACGCGGACAACTTGCATGTCTGGGAAGAGGAACGAGAAGTACTGGTCCGCATACACTTCGCCAGCGGGGTGGTTCCAGACCTCCGGCTGCTGCGTAGTGCGACTGAACACTGCAGTGTTTGTGTACGGGTTGATTGGCCGGAAGAACTTGTCATACTTGCCCTTCCCGGGCTCGAGTTTGAACCAGCTTGAGTACACGTCAAAATAGTGAGCATTGGTCAATAGATTGGCGACTTACTTGTCATTGTAAGCCCCATCTCCGTCGATGTGCCATACATGAGGGTCGGCATGCGTGCGGGAGAAAAGGACCTTGTGCGTTCTAACGCTCTTGATGAGATACAAGCCCTTGCGGTCTCCCGTGCCGGATACGAATGTAAAGAACTGATCGTCATACTGATCATTGTAGGGGTGATGCCACACCTGAGGCTCCCGATGCGTACGAGAGACAAGCACATACTGGCTCACGTAGCCTAGGAGGCGGACACGGAGGTCCTTAGGCGGGACGTATATGGTGCCAGACATGAGATGGGTGGCGCTGCTGTGAGTGTTGTGCGATACTCCCGTGGAAAGAGGTCCTATGTGTGGTTGTCCGACGAGTTGCTCAGAGTATTTGAAAGACCGTGACCACGCGCCTCCGAGTGACCAAACACATTGGCATGTCTCCCAGATGCATATTGTCCGTCCGTGGCCATGAATTGAAGACGACGGAGAAGGTGTCCGGGCCTGGCACCAATTTGCATCCCAGAGGTCATGGGGAAACCGTGGGTCACACAAATGCATGTGTCTCTTGAGCATAGTTTGGCATGTGCCATGCGGGGAATCGAAAGCTGTGGAGTCTCCAAACTTTAGAGTTCGTAGATATGTATCTACCGTGCATCCAGAACCATGGCCCGGGCATGTGCGTCTCAAGTCACTGGCAGGGTGCATGCGTCTGACAACACGATGTGCCAACGTGCAATAGAACCACCGGCAGACACCGGGAATGATGAGTCATGACTATTCGTGCAAGGGAACATCTGCTGACCGTTCAACACAGTATAGATAGATTGAAGCATTCCCCTGCTACTTGCCTTCAGCCGGAAAGGGTTTTCGTACACAATGCGACCATATACATCAAATGGAGAATAGTACTGGAGGAGGGCGAGAGGTGACCATCGCCATTATATGCGGCACGATGGGGACGAATGCTTGAGACGTGCAGTCTTCCACGTGGTCATGGTGGCAGAGCGAGGGTTACATAGTATGCACTTTGGAATTGCGTACGGCAACTAGTGGTACAACCAAGAGACATCTACAACCAAATACGTTGAGCTCAAGGGCTAGTGTCATAACATAGGAGAACACTCGGACTCACAGAAACAGTTCGGGTGCGGAGTCACTGGCAACTGCCATCACTTCTTGCCGACGATGGATACCGTGTGATGGAGGTCCCAAGTGGACACTCCACGCCACGTACCGCGCGTGGTGACCTCCGTTTGTGTCCTTCGTGTATGGCACCTCAAGCTGGCCCCGAATCACCGTGCTAATCGCTGACACCGTCTCTCCAGGGCCAGCTTTGGCGGGGAAAGACGCCTTCCAGGACTTGCTGAATGAGTTCGACCCGCCCCATTTCCATTCGCTCTTGATAGCGGTGTCAAGCTTGAACGTCGCCTCGCGATCACGGGGATACCAGCTACACATCCATCACGGTGAGCGACTTCCATGAACACCACACAGCAAACTGGGCGAGGCTCACCGGAAAACGATGCGCCAATAGTAATCGTGAAACCGATCGTGTAGTCCCACGTGCTGGTATGGGTCTCTGTCTCACTCATCGTCTGCTCGCAGACTCTCCTCTCTCACGCACCACGACTGTCTCGAATCTTCCCACGCTCGGAAAAGAGAGAAGTCAACGCGCATGACAAGAGGGCACTCCCCCGTGGAGGGAGAAAAAGGTGTAAGCAATGCACGGCATAGACCGTACCCTAGCACGGCGTCGAAAGACGCACCGAAAGCGACGAACCCCCGCGAAAGCGGACATATGGTAGGGAAACCAGAGAGGCGCCTAAAGCGACAGAAGCCAACCCAGACACCCGGTCACTAAGCGAGCTCGAAGAGAGAGCTGCGGAGACCGCCCCCGAGGACGAAAGGATGAACGACGACCTCGAACAGCCCAACGAGAACCTACACGGAGAGCGAGGAGACACGGGAACCGAGATGAGACTACTAGACATGATACTGAGGCAGGCTGCTGAAATACTGCGAATCACCTCGATCCACGCTGAGTACACAAGCTCCATAATTGAACTTACTCACACCATAGGCTGGGCACGAGCTCGAGCTGGGCCTCGACGAGCTTCATGATCTTGTTCTCGTGCTCTTGCAGTGTCTCGCCGATCAGGTGCTCTAGTATATCCCACCGTTTGTAGGCCTTAGGCAGCTTTCGCGACGAGCTCGGATGTCTTGCGACAAATAACGCGGTGCGCCGCGGAGCTGTAGTGGCATCTGTATATGCGGGCTGAAAGAGCGGTAGAGACGAGCACAGAATGTGGGCGCAACGAGGGTGCCGTACAGGATCCGCATGTAGGAGGGCTGCCTTGAGCGTCGTCTGTCTGTCTCGTAGGCCAGCCTGACAGTTGCCAATCGAGTCAGGAACACATACATACTGACTCACGAGCGATAGCCCTCTCCAACCTGACCACTCATTCGCGCTACGCAGGTCTGCTCATGCAAGTGCCATCCCCCGACATGGTGTCCGCCATCCAGCTGGTACCCGCAGAACTCTGGCAGGTAATCTTCGCCTATCTCTCGCGGAGAGAGCTGCGAATATGCCTCTCCAGCGGCCGTCTATTCCATGATCTAGCTGTGTCGTCGCTCTTCTCAACAGCCCGCATACATTTTGGGTCTTGGTTGGTCGCCTACGAAGTGCCAGTGAGGAGGGATGTCCAGGACGGCTGTACTAGTGACAACGGGGCGTCTTTTCTGAACCATATCAGCATGAACCCTGGCTTTGCATCTCGTGTCAAGCACCTCGACGTCCTGGCCTTTGCACCACATCACAACTTGGATTGTAGCTCTAAAAATGGCATGTTCCTCTTTATCGCTCATTGTCGCGGTGGACTGACCTAGTCGTCAGAGTGCTTGGCGAGAGCGGTTGCCGTCATGCGTAACTTGCGCACACTCCGATGGTATACTGCTCAGAGTGCCTACATGATCCCGAACGAGAGGTTCCTTGAGACCCTGGTGTCATCTTGCACTCAGCTACGTGAATGCTCTCTGCCGTAAGCCGTTCATTTTATATTCTTGGACTCTATTATAATTGTTATTACCAGGTTCGAGTGTGTGGACGTTCTTGCGAACCTGGAGCCATTCCCCCATCTCACCAGCCTCTCTCTGTCTCTGGGACCCCTGCCACTGGAGCCATCGAATCCACCACTAGGCATCGTACTGTACGAACGTTGCGCATCCAATTTTGGATCTCTCCTGAACATGTACACACAAGCCCCTCTCACCGCGCTCAGTGTGTCCGGAGAAGCTGCCACCATGTCATGCCCCATGCCAACCCTGCGCAACCTCACACACCTCGCGCTCCGCAAAACTCGGCATTTACGAACCATCGACAGTGTTCTGGAGCACTGCGTGCGTCTCGAATCTCTTTGGGTCGACCTGAGTAGCGGCCGCTCCGAGGGCTTAGCGCTCTTCCGGTCGCTCCAGGCGCACCCCGACGCACTCCCTCATCTTACTCACCTGAAGCTCATAATAATGTTCGACGCCCCCGGTCTATCCATGGACATCCTCGCGGCCTTCATCGCGCCTAAGAAGCACCTGCGATGCCTCGACTGGCAGGACGGCCATGTCACTACTGCTCAGCTGTTGCCACTCCTCACCGTCCTCCCCTCGCTGCCGGCCCTGGAAGTCCTCGGCCTCCACCTGTTCCCCAGAGACAACAGCATGGTGGAGGGGATGCGGGCTGGCGCGCTGAACGCCTTCATCCCCGAGCGCGTGACAGCCCTGCGCTTCAGAATCAGCTACGGGCGGCACACTGCGCCCCGTGGACGTTGCTGGGAAGAGCTGGTAAATTGCATCGATGTGGTTGGTCACGCTTGGTTAGGGTAGTGGCTGATTATGAGGCCAATCACAGTGGGCACGCGTCACGAACCTCGGCTTCCTGTGGATGGCGGACAACGAGTACGACCCTATCGCTGAATCGCATGAGTTTGCTACCGCTGCCAAGTCACTGCAGATCTTAGGACATAAGGGGCTCTTCTATGACATCGAGCACGCGAACAGCGAGGCGGTGTTGTCACCACCTTGGTCGCCGACGAAGTCCATGTTTCGGTCAGTAGAAGACTTTGGGAACGAGGACTGGGAGTGGTTAACGCGAGGCCACTGTTGTGGCATACGCTACGGATTATTGTTCACGTTTTAAAATCACATCATTCAGTCGACCCTGGCATGCGCCTTCGCGAACTCGGGTGGCGCAGCCCACCGCACAACGGCCAGTTGGGTCATAGAGAGCCAGTGGGACACGCACAAGGGAAGCTCGCGTGGTTGGTGCACGCGAGGATGAGGAGACAATATGTACACTGCCAGCTACATCAACAGCCTTTATTGCATTACCACTAATATAACCTCCATTCCACAATCACATCCTGAGCCATTACAAAATACAACAACACAACAAGCGTCCCCACCGAACCATTACTACTACCACAGTACACACTCAACATGAACAAAGACCGATAGACCCTAATCATACAGTAACCACACCGACGCTCTCGCACCCCGCCTCCCGCCGCCCGATCCACCGCCCGCGCCCCCACCGCTCACCCAGCCCGCCCCCGAGCCGCCGCGAGCTGCGCATCCGACGCAGCTCCCGCATTTGGATCGCGTCGAGCCGCTCGCCGCCCTCGACCGTGCGCGGCGAGCGCGCGGGTGTGCTCATAGTGTACAGCTCGCCCGACCCGTAACCGTAACCGTCGTACTCCGCATATTCCGCATCCTCGCTATCTAACCCATCCTCCCAGCTCTCCGAGTCGTCGTTCGTATGTGCGTGTCGCGACGGGTACGAGTACGCATCGTGTGACGAGGGTGGGGGCTCGGTCGTGGAGAGGGTGGAGAAGGAGGATGTGCGGCGGATCATGCCCCGCGTGTTGAGGCAGAGCCGGTTCGCGAGAACGCACGCAAATGCAACGGAGAAGCCGATCGGAATCTCAATTTCCGTTGTTGTGCCCACTACGAACACTATCGTGTTTGCTAGGTACGTGGCGAACATGCTGCCAGCGTGCGTTAGCCTGTCTGTGAGAGGAGGTAGGGCTAGGTGCTCACACGAGGAAGTACCATACGCTGTCACGGATCAACGCCTGTACGAGGTGCCGCCCATTTTGGAAGAGTGTTGCGCCAGCGCGAGTGCGGTGCATGTGGACGAAGCGGCTGACTGCGAGCGCACACAAGACACACTCAGAGAAGAGCATAGGTATCCAGAACGCATATGAATATGCGGGCACATTAAACGCGGCGCAGAAGGGCGTCGGGTGCATGGGGAAGGGATGCGCCGTTGCTGCGATAGAGATAACGGCACAATATATAAACGGTGCCAAGGGGAGCAGTTGAAGAATTCAGTGCTTCGGCCGCAGGGGATTCAAGGGGAAGCGACGCACCCGTGATATGCGAGAGCATGCTCCCCATGACTCCCGCACTTGCGGCGAAAGCGATGATGGAAGAGCTCGCCATGAATACGAGCACGCGCTTATCGAGGAAGTAGAGCGCATAGAGCCGCAGGAGAAGAATCACTGTAGTCAATGTGAGCCGAATGTGAGCGCTGAACGAGTTTGTATGGCGGAATTAAGGGTGGACGCACACTCAGCAATGACAAAGGAGGTGACGCCTGTCCAGCCTTGCCATCTGTACCAGTGGAGACCTAGAGGAATGTTAGTGAAAGTTTCTCGGTTTCGACCTGATTTTGAGAATATGTACAGCTGCAAAGGCATCAGCGAGCGGTCGCGGAGAAGTGTAGGCCAGGCGTACAACTGCGGGCCATGTCAGTAAGGGGTCGTGCATACGCGGGGATGACTCACTGAATCGCTGAGATCATGACTGAATAGAGCTATATACAAAACGTGCGAGTCAGCAATGCGTCTTCATGACAAGCAGGTACACTGACCGTAATTGTTGAAACTGACGAATCGCGCACGGTCAACTCCGCAACAAGGTCTCAAACTGTGAGTGCTCACATGACGGTAAGGAGTGTGTAGTATCGATTCTATCATGTGAAAGTCAGTGGGTCTCAGAAATCAGAGGGACACACACTGACAATTAAGAAGAGACATTTTCCGAACGACCACGGCGCGGTCTATCACATGAGTGAGATCGTCATGACTTGGCACCAGAGAAATGGATGATCACCCAAATCAGTTTATACTGTACAGGGTCGCGTGAGCACTCGCCGGTGTAAATCACATTGCACTCACCTCTTGTTCGAGTGTCAGCACTGCCGTGCATCGTGATGAGCTGCTGTAGGGAGAATAGCAAGGGAGACGCACGGTGATCAAAAATAATGATAGTGCTCGACGCCACTGTTCACGCCCTGAGGTGAGTAGATCATGTCAACTGCGGCGAAACCACTACTGACATTCAGTATACCGGATCGTCTCCACGTCCGCGAGGAACTCGTGCAGGAGGTCGTCCCCCGCCTTGAGCATGTCATCCGGCGCCATGGCCGTGTGTACGTCGTCGTGAGGGGTGACCTGCGCGATGCTGGAGAAAGAGAGGGAGCAGATGCGGCGAGTGCTCTATCGAAAGCACGACAGGCTGCGTCCTGCTATCCCATCCGCGTGTGCGCCGACGTCGTAGGTGAAGGGAAGGAGTCCGGAGCGAAAAGGAGACGGACGGTTGTGCCCCACCGAATATACATTTGTGAGCGTCCGCGGCGAAGCGGAAGTTTGACGACGGGGTCAAAATAACCTTCAGCCACCGATTGCACCCGCCAATCGGCGCGCCCCGCATCTCGTCATCTGCCCGGTCGCCGAGAGTATAAGCGCCTACATGTAAACGCCCATCCGGCCTCCGGATTAAGGCACCCCTGTAGTGGCAGTGTCGCCTTGGCTGCGTCCCTAGAGCGACTCGCCGACGCTGG